>CM022944.1:95358083-95526311 GCA_012931725.1 Litsea cubeba | reverse complement strand
CTGATCTGCCCATTTTTCTTTGTCACGGGGACAATGTTGGCCAACCATTCAGGATGTTGTTCCTCACGGATGAAGCCGACGCTTTTGAGTTTTTGAACTTCTTGTTCAATTTTATCCATCACATCTGGACGGAATCTTCTTTGGCCTTGCTTGACAGGCTTGATGTCTTCTTGAAGATTGAGTTTGTGAACTGCTATTTTGGGGTCTAAGCCTGGCATTTCAGCGTAAGACCATGCAAAGCAATCAACGAACTCACGAAGAAAAGCGATATACTCGGGTAACTCATCATCCTTTATATTCTTGCTTATGAATACAGGACGTGGGTTATCTGGTGTTCCCAAGTCTATCTTTTGAACATGATCTTCTGTTGGAAGGTTCGAAGGTGGTTCCTCCACAATATTTTCGGAGGCTTCCAGCTCAACGAAACCTTCTGGGGTTTCAAGGGCATTTCCAGACCAAGGTTTTGTTCCTTTCCACGGGTCTTCTTGATCGGTAATTTTCCCAAGGCTTGCTATGAGATGATCCCAATCGCCTGTTGAAACTGAGTCGAAGTAGGCCACTTCTTTTGGAGATGAGGGTTCTTCTGGGTCAGAAGTCCACACGTCTGTGCCATCGGACAACTCCTCTTCATTTTCGGAGAAATCGTGCCAATTGGATGAGCTTCCTGGATCTTTGTCAGGTGACTCATCAAAGAGATATCCAGGGAGATCGATGTCTTCATGGATTTGAGATGTTGAGGCTTGGTCTGTATATTGACTTTTAAGCCTTTGTGTCAACTGTCTCAAGGTAGTGTCAGGATCATACCCTAACCCGTGTGAAGACTTTTCTACATAGCCGTAGAGTCTCCAATCTTCCAGCTGGCTTTTGGTTAAGACGGGCCCCAATGGCGTGAGGATACCGCGTCCTTCTCCCAAACCGACTGGGTTTTGAGCGTCATAGCCCATTTTCTTCATAATAGCTTGCGCCACAGAACTGTATAAGGATAGTTGAGGCGTACCTTTATTTTGGAAAGGTTCAAGCATGGAATTTGATGAAGAAGCATCCGATCTATGAAGAAGATCGGCTTTTCCTTTGTTGAAGTTGCTGGAACAACGAAGGAAGCTGACGTAAGATCTTCTATGTCAGAAGTTGTCTCCATTGGAGTAAGAGCAGGCTGAACTTGCTGAGTGTCAGCTTGGCTTGACGATGTGTCGTCTTCTGGCTCTGAATCCGAGTCCGTGTCTTGCATGATAGACACAAAAGAGACAACAAATTTGCCCCCAGGCTTTTGTTTTGCCTTCTTCACTTTAGTTGTGATGACCAAAGGCTTTGAAGATTTGAGGGAGATGATGAAGGGAGTTTGCATGCTCTCTTCAGATTTACCGGATGGTTTGTTTTCTTCCGGTGATTGTTGAGGAGTTTTGCCTTTATCTTTCTGGAGATTTTCGGCAAAGGATGCTGTATGCTTCTCCTCTTCTTCTTTTTCACCTTCATACATTTGTGAGTCTGCGAAGTGGATTTCTTTACCTTTGAAGGGTTTTCTGTCCGCAAAGACTCGATGTATCATGCCGTCGTCGCCAACAAACTTGATGCATTGATGTAGAGTTGAAGGGACAACACCATTCTCATGAATCCAAGGGCGTCCGAGAAGGATGTTGTAGCATGAAGGGATCTTTATTGCATACACTGTGACCTCAGAGATAAGATCACCGATCTGCAATTTGAACCTGATTTTGCCGATAGGCCTTTGAGTACTCCCATCGTATCCAAAGATAGATACAGATGTGTGGCTCAGTTTGCTGGGTGGGATGCCCAACTCTTCAAGAGCCGATGTGGAGATGAGGTTGAGTGCAGAACCTGGGTCGATCTGAACTCTATGCATAGGCATTTCCTTGATATATCTCGTGAAGTACAGGGGTCGGTTATGCCTGGTTTCGCCAAGTAGGAGGTCGTCCTTTGTGAAGGCGATGGTTGCACTGGCTGCTTTTTTAACCGAGAGGCATTCAATGCATGATCCCTCAGTTTTCTTCTTTTCTCCCTTTGAGGAGGCTTCTGAGTTTTTGACCCGGTAATCCATTTCAATTTGGAGGACTTGCGGGGCATGTTTGTCGACATCCTCATTCAGTTTTTGTAATTCTGAGATGAGATTATCACGAGTGTGCGGAGACATTCGCAACAAATCTAGGATGTGCAGACGTGCAGGTATGTGCTTGAAGTGTTCAATCAAGTCATACTTGAAAGCCTCCTTAGGGCCTGCATGTTCATCATTGTTGCCACTAGGGGCGCTTACAACATCTTTTCCCGAAGGATTTACATATGTAAAGGAAGATTGGTTGTAATTTTTGTGGTAGTCCCGGCCTGAGCGGGTGCCTCTACCAACTTCGAGAGCTTCTTGAGAAGGGTCTTCGTTTGGAAGATTGTCTTCAGGATCAAGAGGCTGTCGTTTTTTCATTTGCTGAGGATGCATCAGCAGCAGAGTTACCATCCTCAGTGATTGTGTTGCATGGAGCATTTTCCGGGAACAAGTCCTGAACAGCATCCAAGCAATCTTTCTTCTTCGTTGACTAATTCATCGTCCCAAGCATCAATGGCTGGGAATTCTTCAGTCAGGAAGGGTGTGAACTTTGAAGTCACAGTCTCAGGAGAAGAAACCTGAGAGGGTGTCATCTCAGTGAAAGTCACGTGAGACGAGGTGGCTCCAGAAGATACATTGCTAGGCGTCGCCGGAGTGTAAGTGCTTTCATCAGACGATGCTTCGGAAGAGCTATAATCCCGAATTATCACATTACAGGAAGCTCTGACGGGAGACGTTGCCTGATCGGAGTCAGACTCATCCTCGGATGTGAGAGGATCGTCTATCCAGCAATTTTCTCCATTTTCAGGAGTTAAGGGAGGATGTACCTGATGGTCTTCAGGGACTTCAGGCTCTGGATTGCGAGGAGGCTCGTTGATGCGTTCTTGCTCTTGTTCTAGAGCGAGTCGCTGCAAGATCCTTGCATATTCTTCAAGATCAGGCATGGGAGCCGGATCTTCTTCTTCATCATCTCTTTGTGGCTCAACATGGTTGATTTCCACTGGAGTAATGAGGGGTGCTAGGTTCAGCAGCATTTTCTTGTACAGCTTCTTGGTCTTCTTCATCATCGGACCAGGATCCTTGTGGCTGTAGGGGGTTATACCAGATTACTGGCATAAGATGAGACTCAGGAACCCATTCTTCATCGGAGAGATATTCTCCTGTTTCAAGGGATTCCTCCCACTCATCTGTGTAGTTGGATTCGAATCCATCATCGGTGTCGCTGGACTCGTATCCATCAATGGAGAATTCAACTACTGAATTGCAAGAGTATGATGCCTCCTGCATGGCTTCTTTGAATTGAGGTGGTATGAAATCACTGAGAGTGAATTTCCTTACCCCCTTTGAAGTCTCTGGAAGGGATGTTTTTGTTACCTCCAGTGAAGCGGTAGAGGAAGCCTCTGCCTTTTCTTTGACCTCTAGTTTTGGCTGGGTCTTCTCTTGCCGTTTGAGCTTGAGGAGATGTTTCCTAGCCTGCCTTCGCTGTCGAGCTGTAGGCTTTATTTTCACGACCTCCCAATTTTCATCTTCCAGGAGATCGGGATGTACCCATATCGGTTGTCCGTCTGGTGTTGGGTAAGGAACCAGTTCCTCGGACGCTTCGATTGAGTTTATCACCTTGAAGGAAGTAGTGATCTTCTTCTTCGGTGATCTTGATGTTTGTCCACATGTCACCATGTTGACGGAGGCAGACCCATAGTTTTTGTCAAAGGTGATGACTCCGTTTTTCCACATCTCATTTATTTTCTCTCTCACAACGAAGCATTGATTGAGAGGATGCGAGATCATCTGGTGGTATGGACAGTACCGAGGATCGTTGGTTTTGCCAACATCACCCGGTCTTTTTGGTTCAGGCAAGGTGAGCTTGCCGTTTGCCACAAGAGCCCCGAAGATTTCATCAACATCTTCATCAAACGGGTATTTCTTCTCTACTCGTTCTTTGAAGGCATCAGAGAGTTCAGGTCTCTTACCAACAGCTTTGTTTTCAGCTTTCTTTGGTGGCTGAGGAGCTGACTTGGTCTGCACATTGAGGACCTCTTTCTTCTTTGGCTTAGAGGTTGCAATGGCGGTTGGCTCTTTTCTTGATGATTTCTGACTGTTGAGGTCTTTAATCACCGTTTCAGCTTCCATGGAAGCTTCTAGGAGTTCTCCCAGGTTTTTTGATTTGTTGCCGATGATCATGGAGCGGATTCTGGCTCTCATGTTGTTTCGGCAGATGTCGACTAGCGACGCTTGTGGCAATACATCAGAGCATTTGTATGCCATTGCTTTCCACTTGTGAATGAAGTCATATGTTGATTCATTCTCCCCCTGTTTTAGGCTGCACAGCTGAGCCATAGTAGCGGGGGTGATCCTCACCTTTGAAGTGAGTCAAGAAGCGTGTCTCTAGCATGGCCCAATTTTGGATTGAGTCCTCCGGCAGAGTGGAGTACCAATCGAAGGCCGTACCTTTTAGGGTACTTGCAAAGAGGCGGATTTTGAGTGCATCTTGATCCGCGATAGCTCCCGTCAGGATCTTGAAGTGGATGACGTGTTGTCTGACTGATCCTTTCCCCGTATATGTTTGGAGAGTAGGATGCTTGAATTTGGTGGGGAACGGGACCGAGTCCATCCATACGGGATATGGTGGCTTGATCCCATGCTCTTTGAGTATATCCTCTTCTTTTGCTTTGGCGAGGATACCGTCTACATCCTTTTTGGTAAGGGCGCGTGACTCATTTTCTTCTCTATTTACCTCGTCGTCTTGATGATTCGGAGGAGGTTCATTGTTCGCCTGATTTTGGAAGGCGAGGAGAAGGTTTTCCATCAGAGTTTCAATCCTCTGCTGGCCTTGTTCCAACTGCTGGATGCGGGTGATCGCATCTTCTGGAGGTGGATTGCGGGGTGGTGGCTCAGAATTTGTAGCCAAGACATTCATCCTTCGTGATTCGAACGAAGAAACTGTCCTGGTGACTGAGCTGGGGCTCATTCTTTTTGAAGAGGAGCTTGAGGAAGGATGACTCTGCTGTCCTTTGCTTGAAGGAGCAGGGGATTCTTCTGAATGTCTTCTTGTCCTGGAGACGCTGCGGGTCATTGGACGTCGGACATGGATTTTTGTTGCTGATTTTTTGCGCCTTCTGGTTTTTCCAACCATATGGACGGCAGCAACTTGGTTGGGTCTTTCTTTTTCGACCCATTTGGGAGAGACTTGAAGTGTGGGAGGCTGGGTCCTTTGCTTCTGTTGTCTCTTTTGTCGGTATGACGCGCGGCGGCGTATACGACGAGCAATTTGAGCTTCGGTCAGCTCTGACTGGGCTTTGACGATGAAGGATGTGCTCCCTCGGGCGCAGCAGCCGAGCCTGTCTTCTTTGTAGCTGGGCAAGGATAGGATGCGAACCCTATCCTTCGCCAGTTGCAGCGAAGCTTTGAATTTTTGAAGTTCGGCCCCTGTAGAGATGAAGGGTCGAACTGCAGATTTGTAGGCCTTAGCAGGTGCTTGTGGAGGCCTTGTGATGCATGACTTGATTTTGGGCCTGTAGGAACAAGCCGGCTCATGCTGGGATGACTTGGAAGTCAGGTTGGAGACGGGTCTCTCCTCTTTCATGTAAGCAAGAGGATAGAACTGGTTCTCCTTGAGTGGGGCCAGGAATGCTGGCTTAGTGGATGTTTGGGACCTTCTCTGTTTTGGTGAAGGTCTTGGGGACCAAGTCTTGGGGTAGACCTGGTTGTTTGCAGGTTGAGGCTTCGTGGGGCTGCCACGGGCTTCAGGCCTTCTGGTACTCGCCTTTGGTGTCACGGTAGTGACACGTTGAGAGGCGAGTTTCTGCTTCTTGGAGGGAGCAGTTTGTTCCTCAAGAAGTGGGAATGGTCCCAGCGTCCCGAAGACGATAGTCCGGGGAGTCGAGGTCGACCCGGAGTTCACAGAGTTGCCGAGGGAGTTGACACTTCGGCAGCTGATGGGGCGCTTGTAGGTGCGCGTGGCTTGCTTTTGTTGAAGCATAAGTTGGTGCTTGTTTTCGTCGAAAGTAATGGTCAGTGAAGCTGCCATTGTTAGTTTTCGAAAAATTTCTGAAACAAGACTACATCCATTAGTAATCACAAGAATATAATGATCATAAATGGGAAGTTCTATGGTTTCGTCTTTTCAAATTGCTCGAGGTAGATGACCCAAGCAATATGAGGAAGGCAAAATGCCATAGAAGGTACAATTGTTCTGATCGCAGGTATGGTAAGCCCAGAATGGGCATCCCAGTGACTGCTAGAAGCAATTGTGAACTTAAATTCGACTTATCGAGAAGCAGAGCTTGCTCGAGGTAAGAAGAATATAAAGTTGGAGTTACAGATGTGCCGGTCGCAATACAGTAGACCCTGAAAGGGCGTACTAGTACCGCTAGACACAAATGTTTTGAGACCGCATCTATGAGATGAGATTCTCTGTTTTGAAAGGTCAAGATTGGATTCATCAAAGAGAGCAGATGGTATTCCAATCTGAACACGGGCTCAGCGATTTCCGCGAGCGCCAGTGCTCAGAAAGAAATGAACCATGATTTCTCGGATCTGAATCTAAAAATGACGAGTTTTTTTTTTTTTTTTTTGAAAGGCCAATATCGGGTTCATCAAAGAGAGCAAAAGGCACTCTAATCTGAACACGGGCTCAGCGATTTCCGCGAGCGCCAGTGCTCAGAAAGGAGAAGACCAAGATTTCTCTAATCTAAACCCAAAATGACGGAAGTTTTTTTTTTTTTTTGAAGTTTTCTTTTTTTTTTTGAAGAATTTTTTTTTTTTAAAAAAAATCTTTTTTTTATTTATTTTTTATTTATTTTTTAAGTTTTTTTTTTTTGAAAAAATTTTTATTTTTATTTTTTTATTTTAAATTTTTTTTTATTTTTTTTATTTATATTTTTTTATTTATTTAAAAGACGAGAGAGTACACATAGGCCTCCTAACCCGGTCTTATGAAATCTTGATTGATAGAATTGCCCCCAGTAAGGGTAGGATTACTTAATGAACCCGTTTGGAGGACCCTTGCCTAGAACAGTCAAGCTGTCTCCACACTCTGGACAAGGCTTTTCTTTGAATCAACCATGATCAAAGAACACAGTTGGTTTAACCTTAGTGGTCTATGTCCCTTTTATATATATATATATATATATTTTTTATGAATTCATCGAAGAGAAACAATGGCCCAAAACCTTAGTCGAACAGGCTCAACATTTCTGCAAGCGCGATGAACGATAGGAACGGATCAAGGTTTCTCAATTTTGAATCCAAATTGAGAAATCTAAAATTTTTTTTTTACTTTTTTATATATATATATATTTTTTAATGAACTCATCGAAGAGAAACCATGGCCCAAAACGTTAGTCGAACAGGCTCAACATTTCTGCAAGCGCGATGAACGATAGGAACGGATCAAGGTTTCTCAATTTTGAATCCAAATTGAGAAATCTAAAATTTTTTTTTTACTTTTTTTTTATATATATATATATATTTTTTTAATGAACTCATCGAAGAGAAACCATGGCCCAAAACCTTAGTCGAACAGGCTCAACATTTCTGCAAGCGCGATGAACGATAGGAACGGATCAAGGTTTCTCAATTTTGAATCCAAATTGAGAAATCTAAAATTTTTTTTTTCTTTTTTTATATATATATATATATATATATTTTTTTAATGAACTCATCGAAGAGAAACCATGGCCCAAAACCTTAGTCGAACAGGCTCAACATTTCTGCAAGCGCGATGAACGATAGGAACGGATCAAGGTTTCTCAATTTTGAATCCAAATTGACAAATCTGATTTTTTTTTGTTTTTTTTTAAAAAAATTTTTTTTGAAAAGAGAAAGAGTGGAAATAAATTCAAAGAATTAGAAATTTCCAAACAAAAAATCTCATCTCATTTTTTTTATTATGCGGAATTCAACATAGGCCACCAATTATAAAGTAGCCAAGGAATCGAGAAAAGAAATATAAGCATAGAGCAAAATATATGATATGCAAATATTTCATTTCTAGCATCGTGTTCTCAAATAAACGAGTCCCACCGGGTGATGCCAGCTTGATGGACCGCGCTCCTGCTTGGTTCTACCGAGGTCGGCGGACGTGGGAGTCCGTCGGGTCCGACCCTTTCGTAACCGGGGGGCAAGGGCGTGCATCAACATTTCTTTTTTTGTGGGTGTGCCAGATTTTCTATTTTACTTGGAATTGCAAGTGGTGATCCGGAGATCAACCTTCGCAAGTAAAAAGGAAATCAACTTCTTTCAAGTTTTCCATTGCACATATATTTAAGAAAAGAGACATTTTTCTTGGTTTGCCGTGAAAGGCGATTTTTTGGCATTTATAGCCGATTTTGGCGTTTATAGCCGATTTTTGGCGTTTATAGCCAATTTTGGCGTTTATAGCCGATTTACAATCCTTATCAATAATGAAAGACAAGAATTGTGATTTTTGTCTCTTTTAAAAAAATACAAACTACAATGAAAAGCAAGAAAAGGAGGATCTAACTTCTCAGGAGATTGTGGGGGACTCGTTTAGATTGACGGTCGCAAGCCATATGTGGACTTCGCCATCATCCATGCAGATGAGAACAGAGGATGCTATTGATTCGCTTGGCTTGGCTATAACCTCGGGTTTTTAGAGGACAAAGACCAAAAGGAGGTCCTATGTCCAATAAAAAGCCGAGTAGACGGGCTGAAAAGCCATATCTAAGCCATTGGAGGTAGGAGGAGAAGGCAAGGACCTTGGGGGGGGGGGGGTACCCCCCAAGGGACTTTTGTCACCTTGTTGCGGTGGCCGGTGTAGAACTTCCGCAGAGTTTTCTCTCTTTTTCTTTTCTCTGGATTTCTGACTGCTGTCTGTTGATGTTCGTTGTTTTTCCGTTGTGTTTTTCTTCTTGGAGAGCCCTCCTATTTATAGGCTTTTAGGTAGCCATTTAGGTGGGTTTATGGGCTTTTATTGTCATTAAGCCGCATAATGGGAGGAGTTACAAAATTGAATTGTTTATTTTGTAACTCCTTTTTCTTGGCTTCTGATTGGCCGGAGGAGATTGAGGGCATTTAATCGCCTTTAATCGCCATGATGGGAGGAGTTTCATGGGTTAAATGCCATGAATTTCTTGACTTGTAACTCCCGAATGCTTGCTTCTGATTGGGCCGTCCAAAGAAATGGATTAATGACTGTAATAAAGTTAGTCAATTAATCGCATTAAGTGGTCGCCGAGCAGCTGAAGAGTCGCGGGCCGTGCCACGTCTTTTGGAATTCTTCTGTTGATGATCATCGATGGATCTTCATGTAGATCGACATCAGATGATCATGTAATTTCAGGTGTTTGTTGCCAACAGCGGGTCGGTGCCATCTGTCCTGTCGATTTCTCGATCGGTCGGGTGGAAAGCACACTTTTTGGTTGACCGGGTGGCGATCAATACTGTCTTCGATACTCTTGATGATTTACCCGTGTTTTGGACGGATGTCAGAGGACTTGGTGTCTCAAAAGCATGAATTTTGGAAAGTACCAGAGGCTGGGCTCCTCGAATCGCGAAAAAACGGCGAAAACCGGGGTTTCCGGGGCTTTCCCGGCGACCCCGGTGTCCAAGGTCGCCGGCGACCCTGGCCCAGGGTCGCAGGGGTCTGCGACCCTGGGGGGGTTTTCCCCCTGTCGTGTCCCGTTTTGCGTCCGTTTTTGCTTTTTTTTTTATTCTTTTTTCTTCTGTACTTTTCCTTGACATTTTGACCATTTATTGGCCTGATTTCTTTGTAGGAAACCTGATGAGAATCCTTGCATTTTATTTTGCAAAGTTTCCAATTTCCTGAGAAAGCCGAAGACTTTGTCGCGCAGAGCTGCTGATTTCCCGTCAGAAGCTGAAACTGGGTCAAACGATGTCGGAATGACCTGGAATTTGGTGTGAAGCCTCCTGAGCAATAAATAAGACCAACCATAGGCTTTTGTTTGAGTTTTGAAGCCGTTTGGGGTCCTATCACCTGTAGACTTGCTTTTTGTCGCGATGAAGATGTCGCGGTTTGATGTGCGGTCAACCGATGTCCGATTGACTTGAAATTTGACAGGGAACCTATTGGAGTCATTTTAAGATGATCCATAGGTTCTGTCTTGGAAACCATGGTCCCGGAGAGCTTTGCCGCCGAGAGGCCTGATTTGGCTGTTGGAGAAGCGAAGTTAGGCCAAATGATTTTGAAATGGCTTGAAACTTCTTGTGTACTCCTCTTTTGGCTGTCTGGAAGAATCTTGCAGTTTTTGTTTGATTCTCACAAGATTTGATTTTTGGAAGCAGCATTGCCTATTTATGGCAGGTTGCGACTTCATGTAGCTCTTTGGATCTTGAAAAGGCAAAGTGACATTTTTGGTGTCAACAATCGACAATGATGGGGTTGCAAAGGTATGTGGGTATCTTATATTTATATTTAGATATCAACTTGATTTTAATTAATACTTAACATTGAATACATATCAAGAGCAGATATCGACCTTTTAATTTTTGATATAGGTTTTTGGTACCGATACTCGTGGACGTGTCAGGGGCTTGGGGTTGGGTGTCTCAAGGTGAATCGTGCATAATTCAAATCCTTATAAGAGAGCATATGAAGAAGAGCACAAATCGCATGTGGCCCTTGAGACTGAGGTGGATGGGTTGAAATCTAGAATAGAGGGCATGGAGAAGATTGTTGCTTCCCTATCTCAAAGTGGGACGCAAATGCGGTCTTCAACCGATCATGAGAGTTCCTCTCGAGTAAGACACAACTTTACATATAAAATGTAGATCCATAGACTTATTTAGATTATTGAGTATGATAAAATACTTACATTATGTGTTTCTTAATTTTAATGTAGGTGAGACCGCCATCCACACATCAAGAGACACAAGTAAGCTCGAGAGCAACACTCATAGGGACATACAAGTTGATGCATTTAAGTAAGAGCACAGTCGTAGCCTATGGGAGTTTGATGGGGGTATCACCGGATAATTCAGATTATTATAAAATTGCTATAGATGAGATTGTGGATGGTGACATTGAGTGGATGGACGGAGTTAGGAAGATGGAAGATATTATGCTTGCAGACATTATTGATTGGCCTACATTTAGGACTTTCCCTTGCTAGTTTTTTCTCTTCTATATTACTTGGATTTTGATAATGGGATGGATGTTCGGTTGTTTTGGATAACTGGATATTTGTATGGAGCTTTGCTTCATGGACAACTTTTTGAATTTTGAATATTGTATGGATGTTCACTTTTAGTGTTATTTTGTAAGTAACTATTGATATATATGGAGTTTCAATGGATGTTTGAATATTGGTATTTGGATGGATGAGTAGATGATGTACATGTGGTGATTATTATTTGATTTCAACAGGTTCAGTTTTTTTATATTTATTTTTTTTTAATTATTTTTTTTCTAGAAAATAAATAAAACGACGGCCTAAAACCGTCGTTTTATAGTATAATTTTGATTTTAAATTTTCATTAACTTAAAAAAAAATAAATGGAAACCGTCATTTATCCTGCTCTTAGTTGTCGGCATATTGTGTTAATGTGTTGGTAATGATCGTATTACACGATGTTTACTAGCCGTCGTTAATTTAAATATTAGCGATATGTAAAAACCACCGTTTATTCACTGTGGTTTTGTAAAAGCGACTACAAAATGAACGATAGACCCAGCGACGGACGCATGTGTCGGTTTTTTTTTTTGGAAACGACGGTTTTGGACTGTCGTTTTTTGGACTTTTTTACGTAGTGGGCAAATCAAGAAAAATGTCTCTTTTCTTAAATATATATGCAATGGAAAACTCGAAAGAAGTTGATTTCCGTTTTACTTGCGAAGGTTGATCTCCGGATCACCACTTGCAATTCCAAGTAAAATAGAAAATCTGGCCCACCCACAAAAAAAAAATGTTGATGCTCACCTTTGCCCCCCGGTTACGAAAGGGTCGGACCCAAACGGACTCCCTCGTCCGCCGACCTCGGTAGAACCGAGCGATATGAAGCGCTATCCATCAAGCTGGCTCCACCCGGTGGGACTCGTTCATTTGAGAACACGATGCTAGAAATAAAATATTTTCATATCATATCTTTTGCTCTATATGCTTATATTTCTTTTCTCGATTCCTTGGCTACTTTCTAATTGGTGGCCTATGTTGAATTCCGCATCTAAAAAAAATGAGATGAGATTTTTTGGAAATTTCTAATTCTTTGAGTTTATTTCCACTCTTTCTCTTAAAAAAAAAAAAACAAAAAATCAAAAAAATCAGATTTCTTAGTTTGGATTCAAATTGAGAAACTTTGATCCTTTTCGTTTCGTCTCTGTGCTCGCGGAAATCGTTGAGCCGGTTCGAATTGTGGAAATGGCCATTGTTTTTCTTCGATGAGTTCATTAGAAATTAGAAAAAATCAAATTTCTCATTTTGGATTCAAAATTGAGAAACTTTGATCCTTTCCTTTCGTTCGTGTGCTCGCAGAAATTGTTGAGCCTGTTCGAATTAGGATTTGGGCCATCGTTTCTCTTCGATGAGTTCATTAAAGATCTAAAAATAATAATAATAAAGTAAAAAAATAAAAAAATAAAAAAAAGACATAGACCACTAAGGTTAAACCAACTGCGTTCTTTAATCACGGTTGATTCAAGAAAAGCCTTGTCCAGAGTGTGGAGACAGCTTGACTGTTCTAGGCAAGGTCTCCAGACGGGTTCATTAAGTAATCCTACCCTTGGGGGCAATTCTATCAATCGAGATTTCATAAGACCGGGTAAGGAGGCCTATGTGTACTCTCTCGTCTTTAAAAAAAAAAATTTAAAAAGAATTTTAAAATAAAAAATAAAAAATAAAAAAAAATTCAAAAAAAAAATCTTAAAAAAATAAAATAAAAAAAAAGATTTTTCAAAAAAAAATCCTTTTAAAAAAAAAAATTTTCTTTAAAAAAAATCTTCTAAAAAAAAAGATTTTTTCAAAAAAAAAATCTTCTAAAAAAATGAATTTTTTTTCAAAAAAAATTCTTCTAAAAAAATGAATTTTTTTTAAAAAAAAAAATCTTCTAAAAAAAAATATTTTTTTTAAAAAAAAATCTTCTAAATAAAAAGATTTTTTCAAAAAAAACTTCCGTCATTTTTGGGTTCAGATTGAAGAAATTTTGGTCTCCTCCTTTCTGAGCACTGGCGCTCACGGAAATCGCTGAGCCCGTGTTCAGATTGGAATGCCTTTTGCTCTCTTTGATGAACCCGATCTTGGGCTTTCAAAAAAATAAAAAAAACTCGTCATTTTTGGATTCAGAACCGATAAATTATGGTTCATTTCCTTCTGAGTACTGGCGCTCGCGGAAATCGCTGAGACCGTATTTGGATCGGAATACCATCTGCTCTCTTTGATGAATCCAATCTTGATCTTTCAAAACAGAGAATCTCATCTCATGGATGCGGTCTCAAAACATTTGTGTCTAGCGGTACTAGTACGCCCTTTCAGGGTCTACTGTATTCGCGACCGGCACATTTGTAACTCCAAACTTATATTCTTCTTACCTTGAGCAAGCTCTGTTTCTCGATAAGTCGAATTTAGGTTCACAATTGCTTCTAACAGTCATTGGAACGCTCATTTTGGGCTTACCATACATGCGATCAGAATAATTGTACCCTCTATGGCGTTTTGCCTTCTTCATATTGCTTGGGTCATCTACCTCGAGCAATTTGAAAAGACAAAACCATAGGACTTCTCATTGATGATCATTATATTCTTGTGATTACTAATGGATGTGGTCTTGTTTCAGAAACTTTTCGAAAAAAACTAACAATGGCAGCATCGCTTACCATTACTTTCGATGAGAGCAAGTACCAGCTCATGCTTCAACAGAAGCAAACCACGTGCACCTACAAGCGCCCCATCAGCTGCCGAAGCGTCAACTCCCTCAGCAACTCTCTGAACTCCGGGTCGACCTCGACTCCCCGAACTATTATCTTTGGGACGCTGGGACCATTCCCACTTCCCGAAGAACAAACTGCTCATTCCAAGAAGGAGAAGGTCGCCTCTCAATGTGTCACTACCGTGACACCAAAGGCGAGCACTAGAAAGCCCGAAGCCCGTGGCACCCCCACGAAGCCTCGACCCGCAAACGACCAGGTCTATCCTAAGACTTGGTCCCCAAGACCTTCACCAAAACAAAGAAGGTCCTAAACATCCACCAAGCCAGCATTCCTGGCCCCACTCAAGGAGAACCAGTTCTACCCTCTTGCCTACATGAAAGAGGAGAGACCCATCTCCAACCTGACTCCCAAGTCAACCCAGCATGAGACGGCTTGTTCCTACAAGCCCAAAATCAAGTCATGCATCACAAGGCCTCTACAAGCACCTGCTAAAGCTTACAATCCTGCAATTTGACCCTTCATCTCTACAGGGGCCGAACTTGAAAATTTCAAAGCTTCGCTACAAGAGGCGAAGGACCGGGTTCGCATCCTGTCTTTGCCCAGCTACAAAGAAGACAGGCTCGGCTGCTGCACCCGGGGGAGCACATCCTTCGTTGTCAAAGCCCAGCCAGAGCTGACCGAAGCTTAAATTGCTCGTCATATATGCCGCCGCTCGTCGTATCGACAAAAGAGACTAGAGAAGCAAAGGACCCAGCATCCTACACTTCAAGTCTCTCCCAAATGGGTCGAAAAAGAAAGACCCAACCAAGTTGCTACTGTCCATATGGTTGGAAAAACCAGTAGACGCCAAAAGTTGGCAACAAAAATTCATGTCTGACGTCCGATGACCCACAGCGTCTCCAGGACAAGAAAACATTCAGAAGGATCCCCTGCTCCTTCAAGCAAAGGACGGCAGAGTGATCCTTCCTCAAGCTCTTCATCAAAAAGAATGAGCCCCAGCTCAGTCACCAGGATAGTTTCTTCGTTCGAATCTCGAGGGATGAACGTCCTGGCTATAAATTCTGAGCCACCACCCCGCAATCCACCTCAAGATGATGCGATCACACGCATCCAGCAGTTGGAACAAGGCCAACCAAGGATTGAAACTCTGATGGAAAACCTTCTCCTCGCTTTCCAAAAGGTCGTGAAAACAAAGCCTACAGCTCAACAGCGAAGGCAGGCTAGGAAACATCTCCTCAAGCTCAAACGGCAAGAGAAGATCCAGCCAAAACAAGAAGTCCAAGTAAAGGCAGAGTCCTCTACCGCTTCACTGGAGGCAACAAAAATGTCGCTTCCAGAGACTTCAAAGGGGGTAAGAAAATTCACTCTCAGTGATTTCATGCCACCTCAATTCAAAGAAGCCACGCAGGGGGCATCATACTCTTGCAATTCGGTAGTTAGATTCTCCATTGATGGATACGAGTCTAGCGACACCGATGATGGATTCGAATCCAACCACTCCGACGAGTGGGAGGAGTCCCTTGAAACAGGAGAATATCTCGCCGATGAAGAATGGGTTCCTAAGACACATCTTATGCCAGTAATCTGGTATAACCCCCTACAGCTACAAGGATCCTGGTCTGATGATGAAGAAGACAAAGAGGCTGTACAAGAAAATGCTGTTGAACTAGCACCCCTCATTGCTCCAGTGGAAATCAACAATGTTGAGCCACAAAGAATTGATGAAGAAGAAGATTTGGCTCCTATGCCTGATCTTGAAGAATATGTAAGGATTTTGCAGCGTCTAACTCTAGAACAAGAGCAAGACCGCGTCAACTAGCCTCCTCGCAATCCAGAGCCGGAAGTCCCTGAAGACCATCAGGTACATCCTCCCTTAACTCCTGAAAATGGAGAAAATTGCTGGATAGACGATCCTCTAACATCCGAGGATGAGTTTGACTCCGATCAAACAACGTCTCCTGTCAGAGCTTCCTGTAATGTGATAATTCAGGATTATAACTCTTCCGAAGCATCGTCTGATGAGATCACTTACACTCCAACGACTCCTAGCAATGTATCTTCTGGAGCCACCTCATCTCACGTGACTTTCACTGAGACGACCCCCTCTCGGGTTTTTTCTCCTGAGATTGTGACTTCAAAGTTCACACCCTTCCTGACTGAAGAATTCCCAGCTATTGATGCTTGGGACGATAAACTGGACAACGAAGAAGAAAGGTTGCTGGATGCTGTTCAGAACTTGTTCCCGGAAAATGCTCTGTGCAACACAATCACTGAGGATGGCAACTCTGCTGCAGATACATCCTCAGCTAATGAAAAACGACAGCCTCTTGATGTTGAAGACAATCTTCCAAATGAAGATCCTTCTCAAGAAGCTCTCGAAGTTGGTAGAGGCACCCGCTCTGGCCGGGACTACCACAAAAATCACAACCAATCTTCCTTTACATATGTAAATCCTTCGGGAAAAGATGTTGTAAGCACCCCTAGTGGCAACAATGTTGAACATGCAGGCCCTAAGGAGGCTTTCAAGTATGACTTGATTGAACACTTCAAGCACATACATGCACGTCTGCACATCCTAGATTTATTGCGAATGTCTCCGCACACTCGTGATAATCTCATTTTAGAATTAAAGAAGCTGAATAAGGATGTC
This sequence comes from Litsea cubeba, assembly GCA_012931725.1. NCBI lineage: Eukaryota > Viridiplantae > Streptophyta > Magnoliopsida > Laurales > Lauraceae > Litsea > Litsea cubeba. Next base: position 95,509,766 of record CM022944.1, on the reverse strand, counting down.
GACAAACATGCCCCGCAAGTCCTCCAAATTGAAATGGACTACCGGGTCAAAAACTCAGAAGCTTCCTCAAAGGGAGAAAAGAAGAAAACTGAGGGATCATGCATTGAATGCATCTCGGTTCAAATGGCGGCCAGTGCAACCATCGCCTTCACTAAGGATGACCTCCTACTTGGCGAAACAAGGCACAACCGACCCCTGTACTTCACAGGGTACATCAAGGAAATGCCTATGCACAGAGTTCAGATCGACCCAGGTTCTGCACTCAACCTCATCTCCACTTCGGCTCTCGAAGAGTTGGGCATCCCACCCGGCAAGCTGAGCCACACATCTGTATCTATCTTTGGATACGATGGGAGTACTCAAAGGCCTATCGACAAAATCAGGTTCAAGTTGCAGATCGGTGATCTTATCTCTGAGGTCACTGTGTACGCAATAAAAACCCCTTCATACCACAACATCCTTCTCGGACGCCCCTAGATCCACGAGAATGGTGTGTCCCTTCAACTCTACATCAATGCATCAAATTTGTTGGCGACGGCATGATACATTGAGTCTTTGCGGACAGAAAACCCTTCAAAGGTAAAGAAGTCCACTTCACAGACTCACAGATGTATGAAGGTGAAAAAGAAGAAGTGGAGAAGCACACAGCACCCTTAGCCGAAAATCTCCAGAAAGATAAAGGCATGGCTCCTCAACAATCACCGGAAGAAAACAAACCATCCGGTAAATTTGAAGAGAACATTCAAACTCCCTTCATTATCTCTCTCAAACCTTCAAAGCCTTTGGTCATCACAACTAACCTGAAGAAGGCAAAGCAAAAGTCTGGGGGAAATTTGTTGTCTCTTTCGTGTCTATCAAGCAAGACACGAATTCGGATTCAGAGCCAGAAGACGACACATCGTCAAGCCAAGCTGACACTCAGCAAGTTCAGCCTGCTCTTACTCCAATGGAGACAACTTCTGACATAGAAGATCCTACGTCAGCTTCCTTCTTTTTTCCAGCAACTTCAGCAAAGGAAAAACCAATCTTCTTCCATAGATCGGATGGTTTTTCATCAAACTCCATGCTTGAACCTTTCCAAAATGAAGGTATGCCTCAACTATCCTTATATAGTCCTGTGGCACAAGCTATTATGAAGAAAATGGGCTATGACGCTCAAAACCCAGTCGGTTTGGGAGAAGGACGCGGTATTCACACACCATTGGGACCCGTCTTGACCAAAAGCCAGCTAGAAGATTGGAGACTCTACGGCTATGTAGAAAAGTCTTCACACGGGCTAAGGTATGATCCCGACACTCCCCTGAGACAGTTGACACAAAAGCTTAAAAGTCAATTTACTGACCAAGCCTGAACATCTCGTGTCCATGAAGACATCGATCTCCCTGGATATCTCTTCGATGAGTCACCTGACAAAGATCCAGGAAGCTCACCCAATTGGCACGATTTCTCTGAGAATGAAGAGGAGTTGTCCGATGGTACAGACGTATGGTCTTCTGACCCAGAAGAATCCTCGTCTCCAAAAGAAGTACCCTAGTTCGACCCAGTTTCAACAGGCGATTGGGATCATCTCATAGCAAACCTTGAGAAAATTGCCGATCAAGAAGACCCGTGGAAAGGAACAAAACCTTGGTCTAAAAATGCCCTTGAAACCCCAGAAGGTTTTGTAGAGCTGGAAGCCTCCGAAAATATTGTGGAGGAACCACCTTCAAACCTTCCAACAAAAGATTCTGGATCCTATAGTGATATTTTGGCATTTCGAAGCCTGGGGTATGGACATCATAGGTCCTATTTCTCCCCCTTCAAGCAAAGGTCATCGCTTCATCTTCGCCGCTACGGATTATTTCTCCAAGTGGTCAGAAGCATTTGCGCTCAACGAAATGAAGACCTCATCAGTCCTTCAGTTCCTGCGCACCAACATTATTTGTTGTTTCGGCATACCCAAAAGATTCGCCCATGATAACAGACCACAATTCCGGGATCATCGATTCTACAGGTTCTGTGACAAATACAAAATCCAAAGCTGTCCTTCGACTCCATACAATCCGGCAGCAAATGGATTAGTAGAAGCTTTCAACAAGACACTCTGCAAAAACCTAAAAAAAAATGGTCTCTAGTCACAAAAAAGACTGGAGCGACAAACTGTCTGAAGCTTTGTGGGCCTATCGAACCACCGTTCGAGGACCAACCCATAGCACACTATGGATGCGAAGCTGTTGTACCCTTGGAAGTACAAATTCCTTCTTTGAGGGTATCCTTGCAAAATGACATGACTCAAGAAAGCAATGTCAAATTGCGACTCTATGAGCTGGACAATCTCGATGAGAGACGGCTCGAAGCTCGACAAAGAATTGAACTTTACCAAGCACGCATGGCAGGACCTTTCGACAAAAAGGTCAGGCAACGCGCCTACAAAAAGGTTGACTTGGTTCTTACGGTAAAAAGACCAATGGGCTTCGCTCACAAGTCTAAAGGAAAGTTTGAGCCAAAATGGGGGGGATCCTACGTCTTCGACAAAGTTTTCTCCAACGGCGCATACGCACTCCTAAACATGGAGGGTGACAGATGTATGCTGCCTGTCAACGGCAAGTTCTTAAAGCGGTACTACCCTTGAAGACTTGCCCAACTGGGTAAGAGTAATGCCTGTACGGCCAAAACCGGTCTCCAAGTACTCGCTCGCTAAACCCACTCTTTTTAGAATTTTCATATCAAATGTTGAAATTTCTAGAAATTTAAACAATGCTTACTTTCATCGTTTCATTGTTCAAAAATCCAAGTTTAGGAACCTTTCCCTAACTTGACCAAAATTTTCAACCCTTGAACCCAAAATTCATGATTTGAAACAAAATCCGGATTCAGGGATTTTCACCCTAGTCCACCCTGCCTTTTACTGCCAAAATGGTTTTAGGTCAAAACTTATGACCCTCGTGTCTTTAAAACAAAAAATGGTTTTTTCAAAAACCGCGGGGAAGCGACGCTTAGTCGATATTCGCACAAATCGGAAGCATGCGAACCACGTTCGACACTTCCAAAATCGCAGCGAAGCGACATTTCGTCGATACTTGCAAAATCCAAAACCGTGGAAATGCAACATTTCAGTTGATATCCACAACCCAAATTTCAAAGGTTCGAGAAAACCACAAATTTAAAAAATCATGGGGAAATGACATCAAGTCAGTACCCGCAAAATCAAATTTTTTGAAAAGCAAGGATGAGACATTCCATCGATACTTGCACCCAAATCCGTGAGGATGCGACATTCCGTCAATACTCACAACCGAATGAGCAAGGATGCGACATTCCAACGATACTTGCAAGACCATTCAGCAGGGAGCGCGACTTTTAGTCAATACTTGCATTTTTGAAAACCAAAACCGGCTATAGATGCCACCAAAACCGGCTATAAATGCCGCCAAAACAGGCTATAAATGCCACCAAACTGGCTATCAATGCCACAAAACAAAACTGGCTATCAATGCCACAAATCAAAACTTGGTTTTCAAAAAAAAAAAAAAAAACAACTCGGCTATCAATGCCACAAAAAAAAAACTCGGCTATCAATGCCACCAAAACCGGCTATCAATGCCACAAAACCGGCTTCCATGCCACAAACAAAAATCTGGCTCCCATGCCAAAACAATCATTTGACAAAAAATTTTCACAAAATGACAAGCTTTTGATCAAATCCCATTTAGCAATTGCTTTCATCACAAAAAGATTTAAGTGAACGTAGGGAAAACAAAAAAAAAAGAGTACCAAAAAAATACATGCGGTACCAAAAAAAAGAAAGTGTTCACAAACACTACAAAAAAAAGTACCAAAAAATACATGTGGTACAAAAAAAAAGAAGGTTAGTTTCTGCTACAAAAATTAGGATCTCAGCAAAAAATGGTCTCCAGCCAAGATTTCAGCTCCTCAAGCAAACTTTTGGCCTCAATCGTCAGGGATTCCTGGGCACGCTTCTTCAGGAACTTGCCATGAGATGCTGGGGTGGGCTGTAACCCTTCTTTTACATCCCGAGTAGTTTGCCATTGTTTGTCCTCTTGAAACTTCCTTTCAAGGACTCGATCAGTATCTGTAATGCGGCGAATCAGAGCACTCTCCTTGTCGCGAGCCTCTGTTATAGCAGACCACTTGGCAGCGACTTGTGCCTTTAAATGCTCAAGACGTTTCCTGGCCTCATTGACCTCCCTATCAATGATGTTAAGGTCATGTGTCAGCCCAATGATGGCTAGCTCTTCTAAGTTCTTTTCTCGGACTATCTGCTTCCTGCTTTGTGTAGCCTCATTCAGGTCAGACTTAGCCTCATCAGCAGGGTCCAGGAACATCTCCTTGAATAACTGGTCGTCAGCAAAACCCATGGTCTCAAACCACTTGACACCTAGTGCAATGATCCTATCAACGATCGCCCTGGCACCTGTGACATCCAGACCTGCCTCTTCGGCATCACTGAGAATCTCCTGCACATGCTGGATCATGCCAAATCCAGCATCCAAGTGCCCAGAAAGGTGTAACTAGGTCAGTTGGGCCCAAAACCCGGCCCGTTGACCCGTTTAATTTGTTATTATTTTATTTAATTGTAGTTTTAGATATTTAAGTGGGTTTAGATCATGAGCGAGTTTCTTTTAGCATTAGAATAGTATCAATGTAGTTTCGTTTGATTCCGAGTTTGTTTGATCATAGCAGGGGGTAGTTTGCAATTTAGGAAAAATTGAGTGTTTTTCCGAAATATTCCAAACGACGTGATTTTTGGGTTCGCTGGAAAGGTCTCGTCGTTCTGATGACTTTTGTCTCTTGACTCATCGCGATCCGGCGATCAGAAACCTTTCAAGTGGTCCATTCTTTCACCGGACCCACTTAAAGGACAATTTGGTCTTTTCCTCTCTATGTCTTCTTAAGCGAGGTTTTGCCCTAATCTCATTCTTTCTCTGTAACGAACGTAAGAACAGTAGCCATATCTTTTTCTTCTTCCTTTCTCAAGCCAGAACTCCGCCCTAGAAGATCCCGTTCGAAGATCCGAACCGATCATTTTCATCCTTGCGATCCCCTCTTGCTCTGATACCAATCTGTCACGTCCCCCAAACCCGATTAAAGAAATAAGCGGATCCGGAGAGTGAATTTTAGGACTAATTAAATATTTTATCCTTTGGGCCCACGGATCGTAGTCCGTGGTGAGGATAAGATATTTCAAGCCTCTTTTAATATAATAAACATTGAGTTCATAGAACTTTAGGCATATGGAAATCTTAAGCAATGATTAATAATCTCTCATTAAATTAAAGTTGCAAGAAAGAATAGACAAAACTAAGAATTCAAGTTATTTATTACATTGGCCATCCCAAAATACAAGGCCAATAAAAGTAAACAGAGTAAAAGATATGATAGTTCCAACGAGGTAAAGAAAGGAATAAAATAAACTAATGATGTCCCAATCAGTCACTCTTATGCTAGGAATGATGACGCTACTCTACGTCATCAGCACGCCACTCTCGTGCCTCCTCAGCTGGTTGGAGATCCTCTGGGATCTCCTCACTTGCCTGCTCCTCGTAGTAGTACTCACCTGATGTGTCTGCACACCAAGGAACAGAGTCAACGACATGTTGAGCAATAGATATACAAACATAGTAAACACGACATGCATCAATATAGATTAATGACAAGTAATAATCATGTGAATACAAAGAATGCGAGGCTAGGCATAAAGCGAGATTAATAACCAAGGAACAATAAAAAGGAATTCTAATAATCATATAACAATAACCACTATCCATGCAATGTAAAACAAGAACAAGCAAGAGGGAGACTCCGAGGATGTCCAAAGCCACCTCCCGGGGTACCAGTAACAATACCCTTGGACAACTGATACCATAGTCCGGCTCCAGTGGGATCCTAGCTCCCTGTCCTGGGAATAGCAGCACGGTCCTAGCCCGCTCCCAGCTATTCAACACCATGGACGCCGTCCTATGCCGACTGCCCACCCCGACAACCGAGTAACCAGTTCGTCATTAAATCCCAAACTGCATATGGCCATGATATGCAAACAATAACGAGTGGTTCTGACACAAGGACTACCAGACAAGCAAGTCTAGCTAGTTCCATGTACAAGACAAGATCCTAGGGATTATCTTATTCAAGACGATACAAGACAAGTGAAACACGTGATAATCCCTTTCATACTAGCCAGTCAAGTTCATCAATACAAGACATGGGTTCTTATGGTACACTCTAAGTCAAGTCCAAGTCCTATATTCTATAAGAATTTATGTTTCATAATTGATTACGTGTTTTATGCCAAGAGTGTACAAGGAAATGTTACGAGTCATAAGTCAAGGAAGAATTACAATCCCATCCTCGGCAAGTGGTGTCATCCCTGTATCCCACGTATCCTAACGGAGTACATAAGAAAATTGGATCAGTGATGCTTTTAGGATAATTCCTTGGTGTACAATCATGTTGAGCATCATTAATTTCAACTCCATGTGCATTTGGTTACACTATGTATAATACACGAATACCTAGATAACCTATCGAATTCACACCAAGCCACGTGATTCGATTTCAAACCCATTTATGGTCATGTAATAGCAAATTAGAGGTTTCCAGTATTTAAGTCCCAATCCTACGTTTCAGTTTTAGTCCGGAAAAGACAAGGCAAAATGGCCAATTTCGGCTGACCCTCATGATGGTGTCGGTTGACCGACGTGATGGTCTCGGTTGATCGACACGAATCGAGAGCTAACCGAAGGAACAGAAATCAGTTTCTGCTCGCTGGTTTTGGAACCGACACGAGCCTCGGTTGACCGAATTAGTTCGGCTACCTGACGTTCGAACCGAGAGCTGACCGACCGTACAAAGTTGGTGTAAAACATACTCTTGGGTTTTCTGACCGAGATGGTGATCGGCTGACCGACACCATGCTGTCGGTTGACCGACACTGAACCGACGAGTGAACCGACAGTACGGAACTCGTTTGAGGACCCCGCTGTAGCAGATGAGTGGGTAGTTCAGATGGAGAAGATCAGCAGGTGCAGCTAGCAGCCCATATGTTCCGTGGAGCAGCGAAGAGGTGGTGGAAAACCGTCAAGCACCTGTATAAGGAAATTGTTGGGAGGAAGTAGGAGTTCGAAGTTTTCATGGCCCCTCAGAGATTGCTGATTCTAGTGAGAAGGTTAGAGTTGTTCAGATGAGAATGAAGGAGTCTCGAGATCGTCAGAAGAGCTATGCAGACAAGAGGCGGAGACCTTTAGAATTCCAAGTGGGGGATATGGTTTTCCTGAAAGTGTCTCCGATGAGAGGTGTTGTCAGATTTGGACAGAAAGGGAAGCTTGCCAAGAGGTTTGTGGGACCATTTGAGATCAAGAGCAGGATAGGAGACGTGGCTTATCGTCTAGTGCTACCGCCAGAGTTAGCGGGTGTGCACGATGTATTTCATGTCTCAATGCTTCGGAAGTATATTCCCGATCCCACCCACGTGTTGCAGCACGAGCCACTTTAGCTTCAAGCAGATGTCACCTATGTGGAGCGGCCAGTGCAGATCATCGACACTAAGGAGGTAGTGTTGCTTACTAAGACCATTCAATGGGTTAAAGTACAGTGGGAGAACCACAGTCCGGAGGAAGCTACGTGGGAGCTGAAGGAGCAGATTCAGAAAGCATACCCCTATCTTTTTCCAGATGAGGTATGTTTTAGGCATTTGGGGGACCAAATGTTCTTTTTATTTGTGAGAGTTGTAAGGTCTATGACCTTACTGGGTCAGTTGGGCCCAAAACCCGGCCCGTTGACCCGTTTAACTTGTTATTATTTTATTTAATTATATTTTTAGATATTTAAGTGGGTTTAGATCATGAGCGAGTTTCTTTTAGCATTAGAATAGTATCTGTGTAGTTTCGTTTGATTCTGAGTTCGTTTGATCATAGCCGGGGGGTAGTTTGCAATTTAGGGAAAATTGAGTGTTTTTCCGAAATATTCCGAACGCCTCGATTTTTGGGTTCATTGGAAACGTCTCGTCGTTCTAATGACTTTTGTCTCTTTACTCATCGCCATCTGGCGATCAGAAACCTTTCAAGTGGTCCATTCTTTCACCGGACCCACTTAAAGGACAATTCGGTCTTTTCCTCTCCATCGTCTTCTTAAGCGAGGTTTTGCCCTAATCTCATTCTTTCTCTGCAACGAACGGAAGAACAGCAACCATATCTTTTTCTTCTTCCTTTCTCAAGCCAGAACTCCGCCCTAGAAGATCCCGTTCGAAGATCCGAACCGATCATTTTCATCCTTGCGATCCCCTCTTGCTTCCGGTATCAATCTAGTAAGGTTTTCGGTAACTTCATCTTTTTCTATTATCTTCCTTTTGGTTAGATTTAGGTTGGATCTTAATTCTTTTCCTTCCTATCTTCTTCTTGGCTTCTTAGTTTGCGTTTTATCGGGTTAGATCGTGGATTTCGGAGTAGAAAAGCTTCTCCTCGAATTTCACCCAATTCCAATCTTCTTTTTGGTTGAGGCAAGTAGTATGCATTTCATAATATATATGCTTGTATTGTTCTCATTTATCTGATTATGATTCTGATAGATTTCCAATTAATTCCACGCCTTTCTGATTATTAATTTGAAATCATTATGTTAGGTTAGGTTTGGATAAATGATGATATTAGGTTGATAGAATTTGTTTAATTAGATGTAATGGAATGGATGTTATAAAATGAATGGAATGGATGATGTGGAGAGCAGGAGGCTCTATTTTATGTAGGTTATAGCCTCTCGAAAGGCTTAGAAATGGAGGAGAATGATTGGGGATGAAATAGTTCAGAAATAGCCTGAACCCGTACAAGTTCCGTACTGTCGGTTCACTCGTCGGTTCAGTGTCGGTCAACCGACAGCATGGTGTCGGTCAGCCGATCACCATCTTGGTCAGAAAACCCAAGAGTATGTTTTACACCAACTTTGTACGGTCGGTCAGCTCTCGGTTCGAATGTCAGGTAGCTGAACTAATTCGGTCAACCGAGGCTCGTGTCGGTTCCAAAACCAGCGAGCAGAAACTGGTTTCTGTTTCTTCGGTTAGCTCTCGATTCGTGTCGATCAACCGAGACCATCACGTCGGTCAACCGACACCATCATGAGGGTCAGCCGAAATTGGCCATTTTGCCTTGTCTTTTCCGGACTAAAACTGAAACCTAGGATTGGGAATTAAATGCTGGAAACCTCTAATTTGCTATCACATGACCATAAATGGGTTTGAAATCGAATCACGTGGCTTGGCGTGAATTCGATGGGTTGTCTAGGTATTCGTGTATTATACGTAGTATAACCGAATGCACATGGAGTTGAAATTAATGATGCTCAATATGATTGTACACCAAGGAATTATCCTAAAAGCATCATTGATCCAATTTCCATATGTACTCCGTTAGGATACGTTGGATACAGGGATGACACCACTTGCCTAGGATGGGATTGTAATTCTTCCTTGACTTGTGACTCGTATCCGTTGATAACATTTCCTTGTACACTCTTAGCATAAAACACTTAATCAATTATGAAAGATAAATTCTTATAGAATATAGGACTTGGACTTGACTTAGAGTGTACCATAGGAACCCGTGTCTTGTATTGATGAACTTGACTGGCTAGTATGAAAGGGATTATCACGTGTTTCACTTGTCTTGTATCGTCTTGAATAAGATAATTCCTAGGTCTTGTCTTGTACATGGAACTAGCCAGACTTGCGTGTCTTGTAGTCCTTGTGTCAGAACCACTCGTTATTGTTTGCATATCATGGCCATCTGCAATCTGGGATTTAATGACGAACCGGTTACTCGGTTGTCGGGGTGGGCAGTCGGCGTAGGACAGCGTCCATGGCGTTGAATAGCTGGGAGCGGGCTAGGACCGTGCTGCTATTCCCAGGACAGGGAGCTAGGATCCCACTGGAGCCGGACTATGGTATCAGTAGTCGAAGGGGATTGTTACTGGTACCCCGGGAGGTGGCTTTGGACATCCTCGGAGTCTCCCTCTTACTTGTTCTTGTTTTGCATTGCATGGATAGTGGTTATTGTTATATGATTGTTAGAATTCCTTTTTATTGTTCCTTGGTTATTAATCTCGCTTTATGCCTAGCCTCGCATTCTTTGTATTCACATGATTATTACTTGTCATTAATCTATATTGATGCATGTCGTGTTTACTATGTTTTCTATATCTATTGCTCAACATGTCGTTGACTCTGTTCCTTGGTGTGCAGACACATCAGGTGAGTACTACTACGAGGAGCAGGCAAGTGAGGAGATCCCAGAGGATCTCCAACCAGCTGAGGAGGCACGAGAGTGGCGTGCCGATGACGTAGAGTAGCGTCATCATTCCTAGCATAAGAGTGACTGATTGGGACATCATTAGTTTATTTTATTCCTTTCTTTACCTCGTTGGAACTAGCATATCTTTTACTCTGTTTACTTTTATTGGCCTTGTATCTTGGGATGGCCAATGTAATAAATAACTTGAATTCTTAGTTTTGTCTATTCTTTCTTGCAACTTTAATTTAATGAGAGATTATTAATCATTGCTTGAGATTTCCATATGCCTAGAGTTCTATGAACTCAATGTTTATTGTATTAAAAGAGGCTTGAAATATCTTATCCTCACCGCGGACTACGATCCGTGGGCCCAAAGGATAAAATTTTTAATTAGTCCTAAAATTCACTCTCCGGATCCGGTTATTTCTTTAATCGCATTCGGGGGACGTGACAAAAGAAGAGTCTCAATCCAAGAGCTCAGAACCCACACCACCACCTTCTTCGCAAAAAGAAGAGATGGCCCAGCTGAAGATTCACCCCGCTCTGTTGGTCGGCTGTTCATGTCATCACCCGTTGGAAGAGTAATAAAAGAACTCTTTCCAGTTGGAGCTGCTCGGGAAGGAATCTCAGCACGAGGCATCTCCTCAACAGTTTCAGAACTGGTCCCAGGAGTCTATACCTCTGGATCGACCTCTGGCATCTCTTACTCTGGTTCTGAAGGAAGCGACGGACTCCCCTCTATCACTTCAAAACCTGCCAAAGAAAAAAAAAGGTATGAATATGATCCTATTTGAAAATCATTATCAGGGTTATTACTACAAAATACCTTCTTCGACGACTGGCGTAACACTCTCTTCCTTCATGAACTCATCGGAAGCGTCGTCAACATTTGCGTCCATCGATGGTTCAAAGTCATCGGAATCCTGTGGCAACTCAGCTGACAAGAAAAATGTTAGCAAACCAAGTCATAAAAAAAAAAAGAAAAGCAAAAGAAGTCATACCAGTTGGAGATTCTGGAATCACTCCAGAGTCCCTCAGTTCTTCTTCTGGTGCCGCGACCGAATCCGTCACCGCCTCTTCGGTTGGAACCTCAGGCATCGCCAAGTCTTCCTCTGCTAAAAAAAAAAAAGAAGCAGTAGGGGGAGAAAACAAATCAAGACATGGAAAAATCTCATGAAAAGAAATGGAAAGAGAAAATGGAAGAATCATACCTTCGCCGACGGTCTCTTCTTCTCGGCTTCTCTTTTCCGGAGGTTCATCAGCATTCCTTGGCACCTCCTCATTGATAGTAAGAGGGACTTCTAAGTCAGGAGAGTCCTCATGTTGCCCCTTACTGCGATGATGACCCCTCTTCCTCTTACTCCTGTGGGCTCGCTTCTTAGAAGAACCTGCCCCGCTGTCGGAGTCAGGTCTCCCACTTGACTCCTCACTGGATGATCTACTCTTGCCAGTAGACTCCACGGAAGCTTATCTCTGCACCGCTTGTATCCAAGCATCAAGTTCAGCTTCCTCCTATTCTAGCTGCTCTAAAGCCTCATTAGGTATTTATCGAATAGCTTCAGAACCAATGACACCCTATTCACCGAGAAAGCCTATCTTGTGCTTCTCTCCAGAAAGGAAGGCCTAAACTTCCTCTCGCCGGACGCCATCCGACTTTCCAAGGCCCTTTCCAGATGACTGCTTCACATCAAGCTCCTTCTTGGAAAGCCCCCGATATGCCGAAAAGCTCTCCATTTCGCAAAGCCGGCAGTCCGGGAAGTCGACAGCACAGGATTACAGATCATGGCAGTAGTGTCTTCAGCACTATAGAAAGCCTATGCGTTTCTCCCGTCCTGTAAACCTCCAAAGCGCTTCACCATGCTTGAAGGCGCTCCAACAACGCCTTGAGAAAAGCCTAACTGCAGAGCAAACCGAGAAGGTACATACGGCTGGATGTCGACGAAAAGATGTCTGCGGTACACCATCGTGCCGACACGTATGCTGAAAAGCCACTCATTCTCTGCGTTTGTCAAGGAGTAATGCCTTCCCGACCCCGCCCTGGTAGAGTCTCGAGAGGCACCAAAATCAAAAGCCTTGTTCCACAACTTCGGAGAAAGCTTCACTGAAGACTGCCCCATCTCGACGTCCCTGAACTGTCGGATCCTCATGCGGGCAAACAAAAGTGATTAGGACCCGGCTTTGCCCTTAGCCAGCCGAATCATCAGAGGATCATCATCCTATGCAGCACCGAGGCGGTGGAAGCCAGGACAGTGGTACACATACCACAAATAAAAGATGTGGGCTGAAAATACCCTATTCATAGGGAGCCCAAGCCGAACCAAAAAAGCAGCAGCCTGCAGTTCGGTACACAAGTAGGAGTAAAGAGCTGGCACCAAAGCAAGCTGCTCTCCAAACGCCGTCTAACAAGCCGGAAAAATACAATGCGGCCTGATATGTGTTCCATCTCCTCCAGCAAAAACGGCCTCACCAAGCCAATAAGTGAGGTAAACAGCAAGATCTCTCCGCAGTGCAATGTCAGGACATATGGCGTTTGTACTCGCACTGAAATCTCTCAACTCTTCTTGCATAGCCAAGATCTTCTTCGAACCCGGATCCTTAGCGCTGTCTTCCAGGGTCAGGCTATCAGAAGACTCCCCACTTTCAAAGAAGTTAGGAGAAGAAGAGTTAAAACTCTTCCAACTGCTGGATCTAACTTTCAAGCCCTCCTTCTCCTTCAAAAAATCATAGAAGGCAACGAGTTGAAAGTACAGAAGCCTGAACTCCTCCGACTGCTCCTCGAGGACGTTATCGATCGGCATAAACTCCTCATAGAGTTTGCCAAGGATGGGCAATCCAGTAATGGCGCTCAGCTCCTTCAAAGAGAAACCAATCTCACCATTCATCACAACAAAAGTATTGGTTTATGGAAGGAATGACTCCAACATATCCATGAAGGCCTCGTCGGAAAAAATCACGGTCTCCCTAAAGGCGCAAACCACATCAAAAATCCCGGCTTCCTTCAAAACGACACCACCAATCAGCAGGACGCGATCAGTCCACGACTTCCATTCGGAGTCAGCATTGAAACGGCCACGAAGTCAAAAAGGCTTCACCCAATTGCAGCCGTCACCGCTGAAAAAGCCAAGGCCCACCGGTCCCAAATCGAACGACGGATAATCAGAGCCCTGGTAGCCGCTGGTGATGGACTGCGCTCCTGCTCGGTTCCTACCGAGGTCGACGGACGTGGGAGTCCGTCGGGTCGGACCCTTTCGTAACCAGGGGGCAAGGGCGTGCATCAACATTTCTTTTTTTTGTGTGGGTGTGCCAGATTTTCTATTTTACTTGGAATTGCAAGTGGTGATCCGGAGATCAACCTTCGCAAGTAAAAAGGAAATCAACTTCTTTCAAGTTTTCAATTGCACATATATTTAAGAAAAGAGACATTTTTCTTGGTTTGCCGTGAAAGGCGATTTTTTTGGCATTTATAGCCGATTTTGGTGTTTATAGCCGATTTTTGGCGTTTATAGCCGATTTTGGCGTTTACAGCCGATTTACAATCCTTATCAATAATGAAAGACAAGAGTTGTGATTTTTATCTCTTTTGAAAAAATACAAACTACAATGAAAAGCAAGAAAAGGAGGATCTAACTTCTCAGGAGATTGTGGGGGACTCGTTTAGATTGACGGTCGCAAGCCATATGTGGGCTTCGCCATCATCCATGCAGATGAGAACAGAGGATGCTATTGATTCGCTTGGCTTGGCTATAACCTCAGGTTTTTAGAGGACAAATACCAAAAGGGGGTCCTATGTCCAATAAAAAGCCGAGTAGACGGGCTGAAAAGCCACATCTAAGCCATTGGAGGCAGGAGGAGAAGGCAAGGACCTCGGGGGGGTACCCCCCAAGGGACTTTTGTCACCTTGTAGCGGTGGCTGGTGTAGAACTTCCGCAGAGTTTTCTCTCTTTTCCTTCTCTGAATTTCTGTGCTTCTGTCTGTGATTTCGTTGTCTCTGATTCGTTGTCTGTCTTTTCTTCTTGGAGTGCTCTCCTATTTATAGGCTTTTTGGTAGACATTTAGGAGGGTTTATGGGCTTTTATTGTCATTAAGCCACATAATGGGAGGAGTTACAAAATTGAATTTTTTTATTTTGTAACTCCTTTTTCTTGGCTTCTGATTGGCCGGAGGAGATTGAGGGCATTTAATCGCCATGATGGAAGGAGTTTCATGAGTTAAATGGCATGAATCTCTTGACTTGTAACTCCCGGATGCTTGCTTCTGATTGGTCCGTCCAAAGAAATGGATTAATGACTGTAATAAAGCTAGTCAATTAATCACATTAAGTGGTCGCCGAGCATCTGAAGAGTCGCGGGCCGTGCCGCTTCTTTTGGGATTCTTCTGGTGATAATCATCGATGGATCTTCATGTAGATCGACATCAGATGACCATGTAATTTCAGGTGTTTGTTGCCAACAGCGGGTCGGTGCCATCTGTCCTGTCGATTTCTTGATCGGTCTGGTAGAAAGCACACTTTTTTTGGTTGACCGGGTGGCGATCAATATTGTTTTCGATACTCTTGATGATTAACCCGTGTTTTGGACGGATGTCAAAGGACTTGGTGTCTCAAAAGCATGAATTTTGGAAAGTACCAGAGGCTGGGCTCTTCGAATCGCGAAAAAACGGCGAAAACCGGGGTTTCCGGGGCCTTCCCGGCGACCCCGGGCTCCAAGGTAGGCGGCGACCCTGGCCTAGGGTCGTAGGGGCCTGCGACCTTGGGTCGCAGGGGTCTGCGACCCTGGGGGGGTTTTCCCCCCTTTGTGTCCCCGTTTTGTGTCCGTTTTTGCTGTTTTTCGATTCTTTTTTCTTCTATTTTTTTCCTTGACATTTTGACCATTTATTGGCCTGATTTTTTTTGTAGGAAACCTGATGAGAATCCTTGCATTTTATTTTGCAAAGTTTCCAATTTCCAGAGAAAGCCGAAGACTTTGTCGCGCAGAGCTGCCGATTTTCCGTCAGAAGCTGAAACTGGGTCAAACGATGTCGGAATGACCTGAAATTTGGTGTGAAGCCTCCTGAGCAATAAATAAGACCAACCATAGGCTTTTGTTTGAGTTTTGAAGCCGTTTGGGGTCCTATCACCAGTAGACTTGCTTTTGTCGCGATGAAGATGTCGCGGTTTGATGTGCGGTCAACCGATGTCCGATTGACTTGAAATTTGACAGGGATCCTATTGGAGTCATTTTAAGATGATCCATAGGCTCTGTCTTGGAAACCATGGTCCCGGAGAGCTTTGCCGCCGAGAGGCCTGATTTGGCTTCCGAGCGTCAAACTATGGTCAAATGTTGTGGAAATGACCTGAAATTTGACGTGTAGCCCTTTATAAGCATTTTGAAGCCGTCCATGTGCTCTATCTGATGAGTAATGGCCTCGGTGGTTCTCTCCGCCGAGAGGCTTGATTTAGCTGTTCGAGGGTTGATGTAGGGTCAAACATTGTCGGTTTGACTCGGAACTTGACGTGGAGCCTTTTGGAAGTATTTTGAGTCCATCCATCGGCTCTGATCGAAGATTTGGTGTCTCCGATGCTTTTGCCGCCGAGAGCTCCTTTTCGGCTGTCGGAGAAGCGAAGTTAGGCCAAATGATTTTGAAATGCCCCGAAACTTCTTGTGTACTCCTCTTTTGGCTGTCTTGAAGGATCTTGCAGTTTTTGTTTGATTCCGACAAGATTTGATTTTTGGAAGTAGCATTGCCTATTTATGGCAGGTTGCGACTTCATGTAGCTCTTTGGATCTTGAAGAGGCAAAGTGACATTTTTGGTGTCAACAAATGCCCCCTCGAGGTACAGCGACGAGTTGCTTAACTTTTGTAGTCGATGTGCCTCGAAGAGATTTTTGAAGGAGAGCCTGTGACTTGACCAAGAGTCTTTGAGCAGTCTTTCTTTTTGGTATTTGTAGCATTTTGAGCTTCCAGGGGAATTTTATGGTAGTGAAAGGGATCTCGTACCATCTCGAGGCAAAGTTTTGAAGATGACATCAGAGATGTGGATTTGGGTTTTGACCTTGTGACCTAACAGGCTCTATGTGGCAGGTTAGGGGGCCGGGTTTGGTTTTGATCGTGTGACCCAACAAGCTGTATGTGGAATGTTGGGGGATCAATTTTGGTTTTGATCTTGTGACCTAACAGGTTGTATGTGGCAAGTTAGGGGATCAGGTTTTGATTTTTGGTTTTGGTCTTGTGACCTAACAGGCTGTATGTGGCAAGTTAGGGGACCAGGATTTGGTTTGATTTTTGTGGAATGTCAATTTCAAGATTTTGGCTCAATTTGGTAGATGAGGCTGGATGGTTTGATTTTTGGAAGCTCATGGGGCTTGGAATTTTCTTTGTACGGTCCAATCAACTCAAAAGAGGCATGGAACCATTTTTGTATGCTCTTGGTAAGAGGGATTTCTCTTTGACTAAAAGCCCAAATTTTTTTTTTTTAGTGCCTAGGTGGTCAAACCTGGCTCATATGGGCTAACCCATGGGACCTTAAGCTTTTGAAATGGCTTAGATCTCATATGGTGTCATTTTTGTAAAGGATATCCAAAAATATCTCATTTGCATAGAGAATATCTAAGAATATCTTTACTTGGAGAGAATCTCTCATATTCCCTTTATTTTGGGATAGGATATCTCAAGATATCTTTCTTTTGGGAAAGAATCCTTCATCGATCCTATCTATTGGGAGAAAATCTCTCATTGATTTCTTTTTGGGAGAGAATCCCTCAAGATATCTTTCTTTTGGGAAAGAATCTTTCTAATCTCTTTCTTTTGGTAAGGTTACTAATTAGTAACACTTACCTCTTTCTTCTTTCCTTCTTTGGTTTGCTCTCTTCTATAAAAGCAAGGAGGAGGTTGGATCTCTTGCTCTTATTACTTTCTTTTGCAATAATCTCAAGAGGGCTTCAAGACCAAGAGTTCTTCTTCTTCAAGATCTTCAAGACTTTTCTTCTTCTTCTCCATCAATGGCTTCAAGTAAGTTCCCTTTTTCAAGAAAACTCCATTGTAGGAAAAATAAAGTTCTTTCTTTTTTTTTTGTTTCTTTCTTTTCTTTTTCTTCTTTTTTTTTTCACATGTTTTTTTTTTGCTTTCTTTTCTTCTCTTTTTTTTTTTTAGAAAGTTTCTTTTCTTTTCTTTTTTTTTCTTTTCTTTCTCCTTTTTCTTTTGAGAAAGTTTCTTTTCTAATTTTTTTTTTGCTCATCATGATAATGCATATTTTTTTTTTGCAAACCTAGATGTTCATGCATGCATTCAATTGTAAATTAAATTTGTAGCATGATGTGATAGCATACCTGAAAGTTTTCGCAATTTTGGGAATTTGGAGCTCGCAGCGATGTTGAGCCCTTCCTGATTTTGCGGAGACTTTGAGGTTTCGAAAGTTTGGAGTTTCGGAGCTCGCAGCGATGTTAAGCCCATCTTCAAGCTTTTGTTATTTCTTTCGGGATAGTTCCTTTTCTTCGGAATTGCCCCATCATTATGTCAAAATTTCGCCGGATTTTTTATAGCGAGATTCTGTCATTTTGATGTTTGATCTTTTTCTTTTCCATCCTTTTCAGGTGGTTCCTCCAGAACGAACAAGGGTAAAGAGCCTGCTACAAGCGTACCTCGTCGAGCTTCTAGATCTTCTAATCCGGCCGTTCAGCAGGCTTTTGAGAAGGTCCAGTATGTTGAGAGAAATCTGGAAGAGTGCGACTCCCTCAACAGAGATGAGATGAGGCAGCGAATGATCGCTCTCAAGGGAAAGCAATTCTATAAGATCATGGTAAGCAGTCGTCAATGTGAGACCCCACCCCTGGTGGGCCCTCAATGTGAATTTGAATACTATATATTAGCTTAAGTATTTTAATTATATTAATTATGGGACTTAGTGAGGGTAGTTATGTATTTTCCTAGGGTTAGTCTAGTGGTGTAATTAGTAGAGTCAATAGGGTGTCTTTTGTTATTTCTTAGAGTTGGTTAGTTTGTTAGAGGCCCTAGCTAGAGTTTTGTTTTTACCATAGGGGGTTTGCACCAAGGAATCTTCTAGAAGGTCACCTAAAGACCCAAATACCCTTTACCCTAACCCTAATCCTATTTTAACCCTAAGGGCAATCTTGTCCCTAACCCAAAAACCCAACCTATATAAACAAAACCCTCCCCCTGCCCTAACAACTACTGTTCATCTCCTTTTTCCTTTCTCTCAAGTTTCAATCTCTTCTCTCTTCTTCTTCTTCATCTTCTTCCCCAATTCCCTGCAACGAACCCTCGTCTCCCCCCTCCAATCTCTCTTTTCTCTTCCTCACCCCAGAAATCCCTTAACAGAAGGCCAGCTGAGATCGACCTGCACCATAAGAGCTACTGTCGAGACCCTGCCTTTTGGTTTCCCTGTGGTTTTCTTTCTTTTCCTTCTACCTTCAATCGATCAAGGCAAGTGCACTGTGCTGGTAGTTTAGATTGCATGTTTCCTTCCTTTGATTGGCAGTAGAATTTCAATTTGTAATATATATGTTTAGATCGATCCTTGAGCATGTTTGTTTGGTTCCTTTGGCCATTGATGGATGGGATTACCTCATTTGGATGATCAATGGCCGGTTGATGATGGATGGATGATGTAGGAATGATTTATTTTGCTTCTGTGATGGTCTATGGAGAAACCCAGGAGAATTGGGTTGCAGTGATGGGTTTTCCGAAGATGGAATGACGAGAACCCACCTCGTTGTGTTGTGATCGGAATCGAAGTAGGACCACCCTTGGTAGATCAGGACCCTACGTCTATGTGAGGGGGGCCTGTGCGACCATGGGGTGCTACTTGATCTGGATTCTGATCAGAGGTGGACCACCATTCCTGTGCTTTAATGAAGAGAAGTTGTGTCCTGTCGCAGAACTGGGTTCTGTAACAGAACACAACACTGATAGGAGAGATGGACAGAGTCCAGCGATGGCCGAGCTCCGCACCTGCAGAGCCCAGCGGTTGCCGAGCTCGGCATTAGTGCAGCTCAGCAACTGCCGAACTCAGCACTTGCAGAGCCCAGCGGTTGCCGAGCTCAGCGTTAGCGCAGCTCAGCAACTGCCGAGCTCAGTACTGGCCGGACTCAGCGCTGGATTCAACACTAGACGAACTCAGAGTTCTGCCGAGCATGATGATTAGGATGAGATTTGCGTTTAGCCGAGCTAAGTGTATAGGCCGAGCTCAGTGCCCAAAGCCGAGTTCAGTGTTACGGCCGAACTCAGTGTTATGGCCGAACTCAGTGTTTTACTGAGCTCAGCGCCAGACCGGGTTCCGTGCCAGACCGGACTTTGAGCTTAGCCGAACTCAGTGCTTAACCGAGCTGAGAGCTAAACCAACCTCTGTCCTGACAAGCCCAATGCATTTCCCCGAACTCAGCTGGGTGATCCAACTGAGCTAGGCCCTTTGCCGAGCTGAGCTGGGTGGCCGAACTGAGTATCAATTGAGCTCCATTGCTTAGCCGAACTCCGAGATGGATTTCCAAAAAGGCGGGATTTCAACAAAGGAGACTAGAACCTGGGACATTCCCTTGAGCCAGGATTCTTAGTGTGCACGGCCAACTACCCAGGCCAGGGAGTTAGCCGAACTCACAGGAAGTCCTGGACAAGCAGGCTTTGCCTGTAGGGTGTTTTTCCTTCTCTGGTCCCAGTGTGCCGAGCTGACCGCCCAGGCCAGGAGGTCGGTTGAGCACACTGTGTACAGTGACGATCCCCAGATTCTAATTTCTATTGTTGCAATCATATGTAGGGCCCATTGACCATTCAAATAGACTTCCATCACTGTGCCGGCCACGAGTCAATGGTACGGCTCAACCTTGACTCGTGGGGTCCACTAATTAAAGTCCAGGTTATGTAATCTTAGATGATTCGACCTTTATACGTTACCAAATGATGCACATAACTTCTAAGCACCAAACACAATATTCCTTAGCATCTGTGGTTTCACTTAAAGATCGAATTACCTGAGATGGACCTGTATCCGAAAGTGGACCATTTACCTAGGTTGGACTGTTGCTATCTCCCTATGATTCGTGTACTTGGAGATTCATCTCCCTCATACTACGATTATCACTCTATTGCCCTTATTATTGCTCATACCTGTTAATTAAATGGAAAATGGAGGACCTAAACCTAGGAATACTTAGAGGTGACCCGGTAACCTGATTGGGTGGATCATTGACCCGTGTCTGTGGCTAGGCGGGCCCTTTTTATGGCCTAAGTTGGATGTGAATTACCCTAGAATGGAGAGGTTAGATTGTATGGGCGTGTGACCCATTAAGGTTGTAAATGGATCATATGTCATTAAATACGGACTTGTATCTCATATGGACTGTTATAGATCAGGCCATGTATTTGGTGGGCCTTGGTATGGATCCAATGATTGGTATGGATCCAATGATGGGATTGGACTTGGACTATGATCCACAGTTTATATTGAGTACTTGGACCTCTTAGGGACTTTTGTTAGGACCTTGTTCACGCAAGGCAAAGCCTAGACAGACACAGACCTTTATTGTTTCCGAGTCGGCATAGACATTCACTGAGTTGATTTAAGCTCAGCCAGTTGGACTGATCATCACTGGTAGGAGCTATTGAGATTTGTTGTGTGGCTATCATGATGAGCACTGTTGGGACGGACGGTGTGATGCCGGTTCCGGTCGTTGTGGTTGATGTTGATGATATTTTGCAGGGTTAGTAATCCCTAGCATTAGCTTAGGATCCCTACCGCGACTGTGTTCAGTATGGGAGGGCCGCGGCATAATATCCCGCGGTGACCAGCTTATGTGGATGTGCCATATTGTGTAGGTTTATTACTGTTATGTTTATTATGATTCTACATGGTTATCTTGCACGACTGCATAGCATATGTACCTTTGTTATTCTCTTAACTTTATACATGTCTCTACTCATTTTGATGCATACATTCTATATTATCTGCATATTGTGACTTGCCAGATCTTTAGATCTGACCCACTCTTGGTGCTTAGGTCTTGACCCCGAGTTCGAGGGCGATGCGTTCGCACTCGTTGAGGTGCCCGTAGTAGGCGACTACGGATGGGGGCCGGCCGACCATGAGGTCGAGCCGGAAGGTGGAGAGCCGACACCAGCTGCAGGGGTTTGAGCGTTCTTTTATTTAGGGTTTTGAGAGACATTTGTTGTGAGTTGGGTAGTAATGAAAAATATGTAATTAAACTTTGATTTGTTATCTCTATACATTTAGGCTGGACATCAGCCCATCTACATTTGACATATATACGATGATACCTTATGCTTCCGCTATCTCTGTATGGCTTCCGCTATACTATCATGCTTCCGCAATTAACCATTGTTACTATGTTGATGAAAAAGTTTTAAATTGGACCTCACTGCGGACCTACGATCTTGGAAGTTCTCGGATTTTCCGGGAAGTAGCGCGCCAATTTCGGTACTTTGACGATTTTCTCGGTATCCGGAATTGGGGCGTTACAATTTTATGGTATCAGAGCGGGCAAGTCTCTAGGAAATAAGATACACTAGAAACTTTAGGACGTAGTGAGGATCTCAGTGTGGGGGTACGTGTAGGGTCGATGGATCGGGTAGAATCAGTGTAGTCCTAAGTGTTGGACTTAAACTAACCTAATTTCTTTCTCTTAACAGATGTCTAGAGAAAGTTCTCCATCACATATGATACCAGCAGTCGGCAGTTCGCCAGACTTCGAGCAGCGTTTCCAGAGGTTCTTGCAGGCCTTCCTCGTTTCCCAGGAGGCCCAGGCTTCGGCGCAGCAGCAGCAGGCCGAGGATTTTGCTCAATTCCAGACGCAAGTCTTGGACATCATGGACAGAGTGGCTCAGCCAGGCACAGCAGCGGCATCCGTTCGGGAGGCAGACCCGAACGTCATATTTGAGAGGTTCCTCAAAAGAGGACCCCCTGAGTTCACTGGCGCCGATGACCCGCTGGTAGCCGACGAGTGGATTGTGCGGATGGAGAAGATCTTCAAGGTCTTCGAGTGCACCGGTCAGCAGAGAGTGCAGTTAGCCGCTTATATGTTTCGGGGAGTCGCGGAGGACTGGTGGAGGACGATTCAGCGTCATTTCGAGGCGATAGGAGACGAGATCGCTTGGACTGCATTCAGGGCGGACTTCCTTCGGAAGTTCATACCATCTCACGTCAGAGACCGCAAGCTGCGGGAATTTCAGGCGCTGGTGCAAGGCAGCATGACTGTCTACCAGTATGAGGTTCGCTTCACCCAGCTTTCTCATTTTGCAGAGGCTCTGATCACACCTGAGTCCGAGAGGATCCGTCGGTTCGTCGATGGGCTGAGAGATGATATTCAGTTGAGCATGTCCTGCATCGAGCTGCCCACATATGAGGAGGCTTTGAGGAGAGCTTACTGGGCAGAGGAGCGTCTGCAGCGGATAGAGGCCAGTCAGCAGCAGAGGCGAGTTAGAGCCGCCTTGGCCAGACCGCAGCCCTTGCCCATACAGCAGCAGCCATTCCAGAGACAGAGGCCAGCAGGCCAGGCCAGGCAGCATCAGTATCAGCGGCAGCCTCAGCAGCAGCAGCAGCGTGGGCCCAGAGTATGCTATGACTGTGGGGAGACAGGACACATCTCCAGGTTTTGCCCATTCAGAGGAGGACAGCCTCAGGCCCCGATGCTTCAGCTTCCAGCACCACCGAGAGCACCAGTTCCAGCTCCACCCGTTCAGCAGATTGCACCGGCACCCCAGCCACCTCAGCAGCAGTACCGTGCCCCGCAGCAGGCACGTGGACCCCAGCAGCCCAGGGGACAGCACTACCAGAGGGGACGATACCAGAGGCCCCATGGACAGCAGCGACAGCAGCAGAGACCTCAGGCAGTAGGTCAGGCATTTGCACTCACACATGAGGAGGCCGAAGCTGCAGGGAACGTCGTTGAAGGTACTCTTTCTATTTGTGATCAGATTGCTAGAGTATTGTTTGATACTGGTGCGACACATTCCTATGTGTCTTCTGCTTTTTCATTAGTTCTTGGTGGGGTAGGAGAGGAGTTACCATACACGCTAGTTGTGTCTACGCCCGTGGGCAAGAGGGTAGTGTGTCAGACTTACCACCCCAGATGCCGAGTGCAGATCGGGGAGTACATTATGTTTGCAGATTTGATCGTGTTACCCATGCATGACTTCGACGTTATCTTGGGGATGGATTGGTTGGCCAGATATCGAGCGGTGATGGACTGCTTCGAGAAGATAGTCAGACTCACCATCGACGGTTCAGATGCCACGATCGAGTTTGTGGGTGAGAGGAGACCACCCAGCACTAGGTTGATTTCAGCACTGAAGGCAGAGAAGCTAGTAAGATCAGGTTGCGAGGGCTACATCGCATTCATCTCAGAGGACAAGAAGTCCAAGGGAGTCGAGGAGATCCCAGTCGTTTGCGAGTTTCCAGACGTGTTTCCCGACGAGATCCCAGGATTGCCTCCAGTCAGAGAGATCGACTTCACCATCGAGCTTGTGCCAGGCACCGCACCGATTTCCAGAGCTCCTTATCGCATGGCTCCAGCAGAGCTGCGAGAGTTGAAGACCCAGTTGCAAGAGTTGATAGACAAGGGCTTCATCAGACCGAGCATGTCACCTTGGGGAGCACCTGTGCTCTTCGTGAAGAAGAAGGATGGATCGATGAGGATGTGCATCGACTACAGGCAGCTGAACCAGGCAACAGTGAAGAACAAGTATCCTCTTCCCCGGATCGACGAGCTTTTCGACCAGCTTCAGGGAGCGCAGTACTTTTCGAAGGTGGACCTGAGATCGGGATATCATCAGCTGCGAGTCAGAGAGCAGGATGTCCAGAAGACAGCATTTCGTACTCGTTACGGGCACTATGAGTTCCTTGTAATGCCGTTCGGGTTGACAAATGCGCCGGCAGTGTTCATGGCCCTGATGAACAAGATCTTCGCCCCGTACCTCGACAGCTTTACAGTGGTGTTCATCGACGACGTGTTGGTCTACTCCAAGTCCAGAGAGGAGCACGAGCAGCATTTGAGGACGTCTCTACAGTTGCTACGTGATAACCAGCTGTACGCGAAGCTCAGCAAGTGCGAGTTCTGGTTAGAGCAAGTAGTCTTCCTCGGACATATCATCTCCAAAGACGGCCTAGCAGTGGATCCAGCAAAGATCGAGGCAGTAGTGAACTGGGAGAGACCGAAGAATGTCACAGAAGTTCGGAGTTTCCTTGGCTTAGCAGGCTACTACCGCAGATTTGTCAAGAGTTTCTCTTCGATTTCAGCCCCTTTGACCAAGCTGACAAGGAAGGACGTACCGTTCGTTTGGACCGATGCATGCGAGGACAGCTTTCAAGAGCTGAAGGAGAGACTGACGTCAGCACCGATCTTATCTTTACCTTCTGGTACAGGCGGTTTCGTTGTCTTCACCGATGCTTCAGGGACCGGTCTCGGTTGTGTATTGATGCAGGAGGGTAAAGTCATTGCTTATGGATCACGCCAGCTGAAGGAACACGAGAAGAAGTATGCTACTCACGACCTGGAGCTTGCAGCAGTCGTGTTCGCACTGAAGATGTGGCGGCATTACCTCTACGGAGAGAAGTTCGAAGTCCATTCAGATCATCGCAGTTTGCAGTACCTGTTCACTCAGCATGATCTCAACAACCGTCAGAGGCGTTGGATGGAGTACATCAAGGATTACGACTTCCCTATCAAATACCATCCGGGTAAGGCGAACGTCGTAGCAGATGCTTTGAGCAGGAAGACCGCCCTAGTCAGTTTCCTAGCAGCAGAGGGCGTGTGGACCGATGTCTTCAGTGACATGGATGTCCAGTTTCAGCCGCTCAGCGACAGAATTATGCTTGCTACCATGTCCGCATGGGAACCAGAGTTGCTTAGAGAGGTCAAGGACAGTCAACACAGCGATCCTAAGCTTGTCAAAGTGATCGAGCAGATTGACCAGAGGCCAAAGTTCAGACTGATTGGTGGAGTACTCTACTACCAGGACAGGCTGTGTGTACCAGATATCCAGGAGCTGAAGGACCAGATCTTAGCAGATGCACACCACAGCAGATATTCGATTCACCCAGGCAGCACCAAGATGTACAGGAACCTGAGGAGCTACTACTGGTGGAACAACATGAAGAAAGAGATTGCAGGCTATGTGGCCAGATGTCTGACGTGTCAACAAATCAAAGCCGAGCATCAGAAGCCACCAGGGCTACTTCATCAGCTCGAGATACCTCAGTGGAAGTGGGAACACATCACCATGGATTTTATTGCAGGACTTCCAGCTACCAGGAGACGCAGTGATGGCATTTGGGTGATCGTGGACAGGCTGACCAAGTCAGCTCACTTCTTGCCAGTGTCGATGAGAGCAGGACTCGACGTCCTTGCTAAGCTGTATGTGGATAAGATCGTCTCTTTGCACGGAGTTCCAGCTTCGATTGTTTCAGACAGAGATCCACGCTTCACTTCTCACTTTTGGGATAGTCTTCAACGAGCTTTGGGTACCAAGTTGAGTTTCAGCACAGCCTATCATCCTCAGACAGACGGACAGACAGAGCGCACCAACCAGACTTTGGAGGATATGTTGCGAGCTTGTGTCCTAGACTACAAGGAGAACTGGGAGGATTCTTTACCACTCTGTGAGTTTGCCTACAACAACAGTTACCACTCGAGCATCAAGATGGCACCGTTCGAAGCGTTGTACGGCAGAAAGTGCAAGACCCCAGTCTGTTGGGAGGAAGTTGGTGTCAGGAGCTTCCATGGACCATCTATTGTCGGTGACACCAGTGAGAAGATCCACCAGATAGTGGAGAACCTGAAGGTTAGCCGCAGTCGACAGAAGAGCTACGCAGACAATCGGCGCAGACCACTCGAGTTCCAGACGGGAGACCGTGTCTTCCTGAAGGTTTCCCCAGCTCGAGGCACCCTCAGATTCGGCGAGAAGGGCAAGTTAGCACGGAGATACGTCGGACCCTTTGAGATCAAGGCCAGGATCGGAGATGTCGCCTACAGACTTCAGTTGCCAGCAGAGCTATCAGGTGTGCACGACGTCTTCCATGTCTCGATGTTGAGGAAGTATGTGGAGGATCCTACCCACATTCTGCATCACCAGCCGCTCGACATCCAGCCCGACGCGTCCTACATCGCCAAGCCAGTCGCCGTCATCGACACCAAGGAGAAAGTGCTTCGGGACCGAACCATCCAGTTCGTGAAGGTTCAGTGGGAGCATCACACTCCGGAAGAGGCTACTTGGGAGCTACAAGACCAGGTGGCAAGAGACTATCCACATCTTCTACCGCAGGTATGTCCCTACTTTGTTTTTACATTTGGGGACCAAATGTTTTAAAGGAGGGAGGAATGTGAGACCCCACCCCTGGTGGGCCCTCAATGTGAATTTGAATACTATATATTAGCTTAAGTATTTTAATTATATTAATTATGGGACTTAGTGAGGGTAGTTATGTATTTTCCTAGGGTTAGTCTAGTGGTGTAATTAGTAGAGTCAATAGGGTGTCTTTTGTTATTTCTTAGAGTTGGTTAGTTTGTTAGAGGCCCTAGCTAGAGTTTTGTTTTTACCATAGGGGGTTTGCACCAAGGAATCTTCTAGAAGGTCACCTAAAGACCCAAATACCCTTTACCCTAACCCTAATCCTATTTTAACCCTAAGGGCAATCTTGTCCCTAACCCAAAAACCCAACCTATATAAACAAAACCCTCCCCCTGCCCTAACAACTACTGTTCATCTCCTTTTTCCTTTCTCTCAAGTTTCAATCTCTTCTCTCTTCTTCTTCTTCATCTTCTTCCCCAATTCCCTGCAACGAACCCTCGTCTCCCCCCTCCAATCTCTCTTTTCTCTTCCTCACCCCAGAAATCCCTTAACAGAAGGCCAGCTGAGATCGACCTGCACCATAAGAGCTACTGTCGAGACCCTGCCTTTTGGTTTCCCTGTGGTTTTCTTTCTTTTCCTTCTACCTTCAATCGATCAAGGCAAGTGCACTGTGCTGGTAGTTTAGATTGCATGTTTCCTTCCTTTGATTGGCAGTAGAATTTCAATTTGTAATATATATGTTTAGATCGATCCTTGAGCATGTTTGTTTGGTTCCTTTGGCCATTGATGGATGGGATTACCTCATTTGGATGATCAATGGCCGGTTGATGATGGATGGATGATGTAGGAATGATTTATTTTGCTTCTGTGATGGTCTATGGAGAAACCCAGGAGAATTGGGTTGCAGTGATGGGTTTTCCGAAGATGGAATGACGAGAACCCACCTCGTTGTGTTGTGATCGGAATCGAAGTAGGACCACCCTTGGTAGATCAGGACCCTACGTCTATGTGAGGGGGGCCTGTGCGACCATGGGGTGCTACTTGATCTGGATTCTGATCAGAGGTGGACCACCATTCCTGTGCTTTAATGAAGAGAAGTTGTGTCCTGTCGCAGAACTGGGTTCTGTAACAGAACACAACACTGATAGGAGAGATGGACAGAGTCCAGCGATGGCCGAGCTCCGCACCTGCAGAGCCCAGCGGTTGCCGAGCTCGGCATTAGTGCAGCTCAGCAACTGCCGAACTCAGCACTTGCAGAGCCCAGCGGTTGCCGAGCTCAGCGTTAGCGCAGCTCAGCAACTGCCGAGCTCAGTACTGGCCGGACTCAGCGCTGGATTCAACACTAGACGAACTCAGAGTTCTGCCGAGCATGATGATTAGGATGAGATTTGCGTTTAGCCGAGCTAAGTGTATAGGCCGAGCTCAGTGCCCAAAGCCGAGTTCAGTGTTACGGCCGAACTCAGTGTTATGGCCGAACTCAGTGTTTTACTGAGCTCAGCGCCAGACCGGGTTCCGTGCCAGACCGGACTTTGAGCTTAGCCGAACTCAGTGCTTAACCGAGCTGAGAGCTAAACCAACCTCTGTCCTGACAAGCCCAATGCATTTCCCCGAACTCAGCTGGGTGATCCAACTGAGCTAGGCCCTTTGCCGAGCTGAGCTGGGTGGCCGAACTGAGTATCAATTGAGCTCCATTGCTTAGCCGAACTCCGAGATGGATTTCCAAAAAGGCGGGATTTCAACAAAGGAGACTAGAACCTGGGACATTCCCTTGAGCCAGGATTCTTAGTGTGCACGGCCAACTACCCAGGCCAGGGAGTTAGCCGAACTCACAGGAAGTCCTGGACAAGCAGGCTTTGCCTGTAGGGTGTTTTTCCTTCTCTGGTCCCAGTGTGCCGAGCTGACCGCCCAGGCCAGGAGGTCGGTTGAGCACACTGTGTACAGTGACGATCCCCAGATTCTAATTTCTATTGTTGCAATCATATGTAGGGCCCATTGACCATTCAAATAGACTTCCATCACTGTGCCGGCCACGAGTCAATGGTACGGCTCAACCTTGACTCGTGGGGTCCACTAATTAAAGTCCAGGTTATGTAATCTTAGATGATTCGACCTTTATACGTTACCAAATGATGCACATAACTTCTAAGCACCAAACACAATATTCCTTAGCATCTGTGGTTTCACTTAAAGATCGAATTACCTGAGATGGACCTGTATCCGAAAGTGGACCATTTACCTAGGTTGGACTGTTGCTATCTCCCTATGATTCGTGTACTTGGAGATTCATCTCCCTCATACTACGATTATCACTCTATTGCCCTTATTATTGCTCATACCTGTTAATTAAATGGAAAATGGAGGACCTAAACCTAGGAATACTTAGAGGTGACCCGGTAACCTGATTGGGTGGATCATTGACCCGTGTCTGTGGCTAGGCGGGCCCTTTTTATGGCCTAAGTTGGATGTGAATTACCCTAGAATGGAGAGGTTAGATTGTATGGGCGTGTGACCCATTAAGGTTGTAAATGGATCATATGTCATTAAATACGGACTTGTATCTCATATGGACTGTTATAGATCAGGCCATGTATTTGGTGGGCCTTGGTATGGATCCAATGATTGGTATGGATCCAATGATGGGATTGGACTTGGACTATGATCCACAGTTTATATTGAGTACTTGGACCTCTTAGGGACTTTTGTTAGGACCTTGTTCACGCAAGGCAAAGCCTAGACAGACACAGACCTTTATTGTTTCCGAGTCGGCATAGACATTCACTAAGTTGATTTAAGCTCAGCCAGTTGGACTGATCATCACTGGTAGGAGCTATTGAGATTTGTTGTGTGGCTATCATGATGAGCACTGTAGGGACGGACGGTGTGATGCCGGTTCCGGTCGTTGTGGTTGATGTTGATGATATTTTGCAGGGTTAGTAATCCCTAGCATTAGCTTAGGATCCCTACCGCGACTGTGTTCAGTATGGGAGGGCCGCGGCATAATATCCCGCGGTGACCAGCTTATGTGGATGTGCCATATTGTGTAGGTTTATTACTGTTATGTTTATTATGATTCTACATGGTTATCTTGCACGACTGCATAGCATATGTACCTTTGTTATTCTCTTAACTTTATACATGTCTCTACTCATTTTGATGCATACATTCTATATTATCTGCATATTGTGACTTGCCAGATCTTTAGATCTGACCCACTCTTGGTGCTTAGGTCTTGACCCCGAGTTCGAGGGCGATGCGTTCGCACTCGTTGAGGTGCCCGTAGTAGGCGACTACGGATGGGGGCCGGCCGACCATGAGGTCGAGCCGGAAGGTGGAGAGCCGACACCAGCTGCAGGGGTTTGAGCGTTCTTTTATTTAGGGTTTTGAGAGACATTTGTTGTGAGTTGGGTAGTAATGAAAAATATGTAATTAAACTTTGATTTGTTATCTCTATACATTTAGGCTGGACATCAGCCCATCTACATTTGACATATATACGATGATACCTTATGCTTCCGCTATCTCTGTATGGCTTCCGCTATACTATCATGCTTCCGCAATTAACCATTGTTACTATGTTGATGAAAAAGTTTTAAATTGGACCTCACTGCGGACCTACGATCTTGGAAGTTCTCGGATTTTCCGGGAAGTAGCGCGCCAATTTCGGTACTTTGACGATCTTTTCGGTATCCGGAATTGGGGCGTTACAGTCAATGGGTGATGGAAGATCAGAGCGTTTTGCCCAAGCCTACCTTCTTCTTTGGTGATGCAGTCCCTGATGACATGACATACCAGAGGAGATGTTTTCAGTTTTCTTTTACAGCAGATGGTGAGAAGAAGACTGTTGCTACCCGGTCGACGTTTGATCGCACCGTCTCGATCATGAGCCTTGCCCCCACGTGCTCTAAGAGGGAAGATCCTCCAAGCTGGGTGAGAAGGACAAATGTAATCAAGACCGGGGTTTTTGTTGGCGGTTCTCCTGGATATACGGAGAGGTCGCCTGTTGACATGGACCTTTTGATGCCATCCAGCGGCTACCAGGGTCCTGATTATCCGTCGGTCGATTTGAGACCGGTGGGCCTTGGTATTTCCATCGGTGACGGCAGCAATTGGATCAAGCTTTTTCGACTTCGTGGCCGTTTCAATGCTGACTCCGAGTGGAAGTCGTGGACTGATCGCGTCCTGCTGAATGGTGGCGCCGTTTTGAAGGAAGCCGGGATTTTTGATGCGGTCCGCGCCTTTAGGGAGACCGTGATCTTTTCCGACGAGGCCTTCATGGCTATGCTGGAATCATTCCTCCCACAAACCAATACCTTCGTTATGACGAATGGTGAGATTGGTTTTTCTTTGAAGGAGCTGAGCGCCATTACTGGATTGCCCATCCTCGGGAAACTCTATGAGGAGTTTATGCCGATTGACAGCGTCCTTGAGGGGCAGTCTGAGGAGTTCAGGCTTCTGTACTTTCAGCTCGTCGCCTTCTATGATTTTTTTAAGGAGAAGGAGGGTTTGAAAGTTAGATCCAGCAGTTGGAAGAGTTTTAGCTCTTCATTCCCCAATTTTTCTAATAGCGGGGAGTCTTCTGATAGCGTGACCCAAGAAGCCGGAGCTCAGGATCCAAGTTCAAAGAAGATCTTTGCCATGCAAGAAGAGTTGAGAGATTTCTGTCTAAGTACAAATGCCATATGTCCTGACATTGCACTGTGGAGAGATCTCGCTGTTTACTTCACTTATTGGCTTGGTGAGGCTATTTTTGCTGGAGGAGATAGAACGCACATCAGGCCGCATTGTATTTTTCCGGCTTGTCAGATGGCGTTTGGAGAGCAGCTTGCTTTGGTGCCAGCTCTTTACTCCTACCTGTGTACCGAACTGCAGGCTACTGCTTTTTTGGTTCGGCTTGGGCTTCCTATGAATAGGGTATTTTCAGCCCACATCTTTTATTCGTGGTATGTATACCACTGTCCTGGCTTCCACCGGCTGGGTGCTACACAGGATGATGATCCTCTGATGATTCGACTGACTAAGGGCAAAGCCGTGTCCGAATCGCTTTTGTTTGCCCGCATGAGGATCCGACGGTTCAGGGACGTCGAGATGGGGCAGTCTTCAGTGAAGCTTTCTCTGGAGTTGCGGAAGAAGGCTTTTGATTTTGGTGCCTCCCGAGACTCTACCAAGGCGGGGTCGGAAAGGCATTATTCCTTGACGAATGCAGAGAGAGAGTGGCTTTTCACCATACGTGTCGGCACGATGGTGTACCGTAGACATCTTTTCGTCGACATCCAGCCGTATGTACCCTCTCGCTTTGCTTTGCAGCTGGGCTTTTCTCAAGGCGTTGTTGGAGCGCCTGCAAGCATGGTGAAGCGCTTTGGAGGCTTACAGGACGGGAGAAATGCATGGGCTTTCTATAGTGCTGAAGACACTACAGCCATGATTTCTTATCCTGTGTTGCTGACTTCCCGAACTGCCGGCTTTGCGAAGTGGTTCGCGGAGAGCTTTTCGGCATATCGGGGGCTTTCCAAGAAGGAGCTTGATGTGAAGCTGGCATCTGGAAAGGGCCTTGGAAAGTCGGATGGCGTCCGGCGAGAGGAAGTTTGGGCCTTCCTTTCTGGAGAGAAGCACAAGATAGGCTTTCTCGGTGACCAGGGCGTCATTGGTTCTGAAGCTGTTCGAGAAATACCTGATGAGGCTTTAGAGCAGCTAGAACAGGAGGAAGCCGAACTTGGCGCTTGGATGCAAGCGGCACAGAGGCAAGCTTCCGTGGAGTCTACTGGCAAGAGTAGACCATCCAGTGACGAGTCAAGTGGGAAACCTGACTCTGACAGCGGGGCAGGTTCCTCTAAGAAGCGAGCCCACCGGGGTAAGAGGGGGAGGAGTCATCATCGCAGCAAGGGGCAGCATGAGGACTCTCCTAACTTGGAAGTTCCTCTTACTATCAATGAGGATGTGCCAGTGGATGCTGACGAGCCTCCAGAGAAGAGAAGCCGAGAAGAAGAGACCGTCGGTGAAGGTATGATTCTTCCTTTTTCTCTTTCCATTTCTTTTCATGGGATTTTTTCCATGTTATGATTTGCTTCTTGTTTCTGCTTTTCTTTTCTTTTCTTGTTTTTTAGCAGAGGAAGACTTGATGATGCCTGAGGTTCCGGTCGATGAGGTGGTGACGGATCCTGTCTGGGTACCTGAAGAAGAATCGAGGGACTCTGGAGTGAATCCAGAATCTCCAATTGGTATGACTTCTTTTGTCTGTGACTTGGTTTGCTAACATTTTTCTTGCCAGCTGACTTACCACAGGATTCCGATGACTTTGAACCATCGATGGACGCAAATGTTGATGATGCTTCCAATGAGTTCATGGAGGAAGAAAGTGTTCCGCCAGTCGTCGAAGAAGGTATTTTGTAGTTATAACCCTGATAATGATTTTCAAACAGGGTCATATTCATACCTTTTTGTGTTTCCTTGGCAGGTTTTGAAGTGACAGAGGAGGATCCGTCGCTTCTAGAGCAAGGGATGCCAGAGGTTGATCCAGAGGTAGAGACTCCCGGGACCAGTTCTGACAATGCTGAGGAGATACCTCGTGCCGAGATTCCTTCCCGAGCAGGAGTAGCTTCAGCTGAAAAGAGTTCTTTTGTTACTCTTCCAACAGATGATGATATGAGCAGCCGACCAACGGAGTTGGGCGAATCTTCAGCTGGGCCATCTCTTCTTTTTGCGAAGAAGGTGGTGGTGCGAGTTCTGAGCTCTTGGATTAAGACTCTCTTTTCTGGGCACTTGGAAGCCGGATTTGGCATGATCCAACATGTGCAGGAGATTCTCAGTGATGCCGAAGAGGCTGGTCTGGATGTCACAGGTGCCAGGGTGATCGTTGATTGGATCATTGCACTCGGTGACAAGTGGTTTGAGACCAGTGGGTTTGGCTAATGACCAGTTCTTCAAGGAGATGTTCCTGGACCCTGCTGATAAGGCTATGACCTGTATGAGGCTACAGAAAGCAGAAAGCAGGAAGCAGGCAGTCCGAAAGAAGAACTTAGAAGAGCTAACCATCATCGGGCTGACACATGACCTTGACATCCTTGATAGGGAGGTCGATGAGGCCAGGAAACGTCTTGAGCATCTGCAGGCATAAGTCGCTGCCAAGTGGACTGCCATAATAGAGGCTCGCGACAGGGAGAGTGCTCTGATTCGCCTGGTTGCAGATGCCAATCGAGCTCTTGAAAGGAAATCTGAAGAAAGCGAACAATGGCAAACTGCTCAGGATAAGCTTCCCGGTGTGAAAGAAGGGGTACAGCCCACTCCAGCATCTCATGGCAGGTTCCTGAAGAAGCGTGCCTTGGAATCCTTGATGGCTGAGGCTAAAAGTTTGCTTGAGGAGCTGAACTCTTGGCTGGAGACCATTTTTGATTGAGTTCCTGTATATATTTTTTTTTTTACAGAAACCATCCTTCTCTCTTTTTTTTTTTTGGTACCACTTGTATTTTTTTGGTACTTATTTTTTTTGTAGTACTTGTGAACACTTTCTCTTTTTTTTTGGTACAACATGTATATATTTTTTTGGTACTCTCTTTTTTGTTATCCCTATGCTCACTTGAATCTTTTTGTGATAAAAGTAATTGCTAAATGGGATGCTCTTCTTTTTTTTTTTATCCCTACGCTCACTTGAATCTTTTTAAGATAAAAGTAATTGCTAAATGGGATTTGATCAAAAGGTTGTCATTTTGTCAAAATCTTTTGTCAAATGATTGTTTTGGCATGAAAGCCAGGTTTTTGTTTGTGGCGTGGAAGCCAATTTTGGCATGAGAGCCAGCTTTTCTTGTGGCATTGATAGCCGAGTTTTTTTTGTGGCATCTATAGCCAGTTTTGGTGGCATTGATAGCCGGTTTGTTTTGTGGCATCTATAGCCGGTTTTTGGTGGCATTGATAGCCTATTTTGTTTTGGTGGCATTGATAGCCGGTTTTTTTTTTTTTTTTGAAATCCAAGTTTTTTGTTTGTGGCATTGATAGCCGGTTTTGTTTTGGTGGCATTGATAGCCGGTTTGTGGCATTTATAGCCTGCTTTGATGGCGTTTATAGCCGGTTTGGTTTTCAAAAATGCAAGTATCGACTAAAAGTCGCCTCCCTGCTGAATGTTCTTGCAAGTATCGATGGAATGTCGCATCCTTGCTCATTCGGTTGCGAGTATCGATGGAATGTCGCATCATAGCGGATCTGGGTGCAAGTATCGATGGAATGTCGCATCCTTACTTTTCAAAAATATTGGTTTTGCAGGTACAGACTTGATGTCGTTTCCCCACGATTTTTGAAATTTGTGGTTTTCTCGAACCTTTGGGTTATGGATATCAACTGAAATGTTGCGTCTCTATGGTTTTGGATTTTGCAAGTATCAACGAAATGTCGCTTCCCTGCAATTTTGGAAGTGTCGAACATGGTTCATATGCTTCCGATTTGTGCGAGTATCGACTAAGCGTCGCTTCCTCACGGTTTTTTGAAAAACCTTTTTTTTTTTGTTTAAAGACACGAGGGTCATAAGTTTTGACCTAAAACCATTTTGGCGGTAAAAGGCAGGGTGGACTAGGGTGGAAATCCCTGAATCCGGATTTTGTTTCAAACCATGAATTTTGGGTTCAAGGGTTGAAAATTTTGGTCAAGTTAGGGAAAGGTTCCTAAACTTGGATATTTTTTTTTTGAACAATGAAACGATGAAAGTAAGCATTGTTTTAAATTTCTAGAAATTTCAACATTTGATATGAAAATTCTAAAAAAAAGGTGGGTTTAGCGAGCGTGTACCTGGAAACCGGTTTTGGCCGAACAGGCATCGCTCTTACCCAGTTGGGTAAGTCTTCAAGGGTAGTACCGCTTTAAGAACTTGCCGTTGATGGGCAGCATACATCTGTCACCTTCCATATTTAGGAGTGCGTATGCGCCGTTGGAGAAAACCTTGTCGATGACGTAGGGTCCCTCCCATTTTGGCTCAAATTTGCCTTTGGACTTGTGAGCGAAGACCATTGGTCTTTTTACCGCAAGAACCAAGTCACTCTTTTTGTAGGCGCGTTGCCTGACCTTTTTATCGAAAGATCCTGCCATGCGTGCTTGGTAAAGTTCAATGCTTTGTTGAGCTTCGAGCTGTCTCTCATTGAGATTGTCCAGCTCATGGAGTCGTAATTTGACATTGCTTTCTTGAGTCATGTCATTTTGCAAGGATACCCTCAAGGAAGGAATTTGTACTTCCAAGGGTAAGACAGCTTCGCATCGATAGACCAAGGAGAATGGTGTGCTATGGGTTGGTCCTCGAACGGTGGTTCGATAGGCCCACAAAGCTTCAGAAATTTTGTCGCTCTAGTCTCTTTTGTGACTAGAGACCATTTTTTTGATGATTTTGCAGAGTGTCTTGTTGAAAGCTTCTGCTAACCCGTTTGCTGCCGGATTGTATGGAGTCGAAGGACAGCTTTGGATTTTGTATTTGTCGCAGAACCTGTAGAATCGATGATCCCGGAACTGTGGTCCGTTATCATGGACGAATCTTTTGGGTATGCCGAAACGACAAATGATGTTGGTGCGCAGGAACTGAAGGACTGATGAGGTCTTCATTTCGTTAAACGCAAATGCTTCTGACCACTTGGAGAAATAATCCGTAGTGGCGAAGATGAAGCGATGACCTTTGCTCGAAGGGGGGAAATAGGACCTATGATGTCCATACCCCAGGCTTCGAAAGGCCATGAGATCGCTGTAGGATGCAGCCATTCTGGAGGCATGTGAATGTAATCTCCATGAACTTGGCATTGGTGGCAGTGCTTAGCAAATTGCATTGCGTCAGCTACCATGGTAGGCCAGTAATATCCTAACCTTTTTATCTGATCATAGAGCTTAGGTCCAGCCTGATGAGCTCCGCAAATACCAGCATGAACTTCTTTGAGTGTTTCTTCAGCCTCTTGTTGTGACAAGCAGCATAGAAGTACTCCGTTGAAGGATTTCCTGTAAAGGATTTTTGAAGGAATATCCAAATGAAAGCTTGGGGTTCGCCTTTGGATGCTTACCCGTTCTTTTGGATCTTCAGGTAGGATTCCGAACATAATGTAATCAATGAACGGATCCCTCCAGTCGCCGATTGAAGTTTGAAGGATTGAAATCCTACTTCCAACCACCTGGTGGCATTCAGCAACTGCTTGGTGCGTGTTAAGAGGAGGAAGGATTATTCTTTCGCACACTGTGATTTGCATGTTTTCCCCTTCCTGGATTGCCATGGATGCGGCAAGTCCAGCTAGGGCATCTGCACGTATGTTTTCACCTCTACAAATGTGGGTGATGTGACAGATGTCAAACTTTCGCAGAAGTGATTGTGCCTTGTTGTAGTAAGGCAACAAATCTGGCTTCCTGACTTCAAATTTCTGATTCATCTGGTTGACGATCAGTTGAGAGTCTCCAAAGACTTCCAGCATGGTGATACCGGATTCGATGGCGAGTTCCAATCCTAAGATCAAAGCTTGATATTCAGCTGCATTGTTTGTGCATGGTTCCAGTAGCGAGAAAGCGTGTGGAATCATGTATTTGTTGGGGCTAACAAAGAGGATGCCAACTCCCGAGATCAGCTGTCTTTTTTCATTTGTCCTGGTTGCACCGTCAAAGTACAAGTCCCAGGAGGCACTTTGTGAGAAAGTCTCCACATTGTAGACTGGTTCGTCTGGGAGATCATCTCTGAGTGGAGAATCTTTAGGCAATGGATGCTCTGCGAGGAAGTCCGCTAGAGCTTACCCTTTGATTGCCTTTTGTGGTACATACCTAATATCAAATTGTGACAGAAGGATGGACCATTTTGCCAGTCGAGCGTTGAGAGAACCTGCCTTTGTGACAGGGACCTTCTAGAGGTTGACCCTCGAGACCAGGTAGACTGTGTTGGAAAGCAAGTAGTGACGCAGCTTTCGTACGGCGAACATCACTGCAAGACATTCTTTTTCGACTGGACAGTAGCACTGCTCTGCACCTACTAGCATGCGGCTGAGGTAATATAGAGCAGCTTCTTTTCTTTGATCATTTTCTTGCACAAGCAGAGCTCCCAAAGAGTGATCAAGGGCTCTTGTGTACAAGATGAATGGTTTTCCAGTGGTAGGAGCAGCTAACACTGGGGGTTTTGTCAGGTATGACTTGATGTCTTGGAAAGCAGCTTCACAGTCAGCATCCCAGACAAAGTTTACACCTTTTTTCAACAATCGGGAGAATGGACGGCATTTTCCCGAAAGATTGGAGATGAACCGTCTGATGTAGGCTAATCTCCCTTGAAGCCCTTTGAGTTCTCTCAAGGTTCTTGGAGAGGGCATTTCTAGAATGGCTTTGACTTTTATGGGGTCAAGCTCTATTCCAGCTTTCCGAACTAGGAATCCGAGGAACTTACCCGACGAGACGCCGAAGAAGCATTTCAAAGGATTCATTCGCAGTTTGTGTTTGCGAAGCCGGAGGAAGACTTCTCGAAGGTCTTTGAGATGATCTTCTTTTCTTTTGCTTTTGACGGCGAGGTCATCAACATAACATTCAACCGTCTTGTGCTGCATATCTTGGAATATTTTCATCATAGCCCTCTGATATGTGGCACCAGCGTTTTTCAGACCAAATGGCATGACAGTGTAGCAATACACGCCAAATGGGGTCCGAAAAGATGTATGTTTTTCATCTTCAGGATGCATCTTTATCTGATCGTAGCCAGAGAAACCATCCATGAATGTCATTCGCTCGAATCCACAGGTGTTATCAATCATTATCTCTGGTATGGGGAGCGGAAATTCATCTTTAGGGCTTGCGCCATTCAGGTCTCTATAGTCAATACAGACCCTGATCTGCCCGTTCTTCTTTGTCACGGGGACAATGTTGGCCAACCATTCAGGATGTTGTTCCTCACGGATGAAGCCGACGCTTTTGAGTTTTTGAACTTCTTGTTCAATTTTATCCATCACATCTGGACGGAATCTTCTTTGGCCTTGCTTGACAGGCTTGATGTCTTCTTGAAGATTGAGTTTGTGAACCGCTATTTTGGGGTCTGAGCCTGGCATTTCAGCGTAAGACCATGCAAAGCAATCAACGAACTCACGAAGAAAGGCGATATACTCGGGTAACTCATCATCCTTTATATTCTTGCTTATGAATACAGGACGTGGGTTATCTGGTGTTCCCAAGTCTATCTTTTGAACAGGATCTTCTGTTGGAAGGTTCGAAGGTGGTTCCTCCATAATATTTTCGGAGGCTTCCAGCTCAACAAAACCTTCCGGGTTTTCAAAGGCATTTCCAGACCAAGGTTTTGTTCTTTTCCACGGGTCTTCTTGATCGTTAATTTTCCCAAGGCTTGCTATGAGATGATCCCAATCGCCTGTTGAAACCGGGTCGAAGTAGGCTACTTCTTTTGGAGTTGAGGGTTCTTCTGGGTCAGAAGACCACATGCACGTCTGTTCCATCGGACAACTCCTCTTCATTTTCGGAGAAATCGTGCCAATTGGATGAGCTTCCTGGATCTTTGTCAGGTGACTCATCAAAGAGATATCCAGGGAGATCGATGTCTTCATGGACTTGAGAAGTTGAGGCTTGGTCAGTATATTGACTTTTAAGCCTTTGTGTCAACTGTCTCAGGGGAGTGTCGGGATCATACCCTAACCCGTGTGAAGACTTTTCTACATAGCCATAGAGTCTCCAATCTTCCAGCTGGCTTTTGGTCAAGACGGGCCCCAATGGTGTGAGAATAACACGTCCTTCTCTCAAACCGACTGGGTTTTGAGCGTCATAGCCCATTTTCTTCATAATAGCTTGTGCCACAGAACTATATAAGGATAGTTGAGGCATACCTTCATTTTGGAAAGGTTCAAGCATGGAGTTTGATGAAGAAGCATCCGATCTATGGAAGAAGATCGGCTTTTCCTTTGCTGAAGTTGCTGGAACAACGAAGGAAGCTGACGTAGGATCTTCTATGTCAGAAGTTGTCTCCATTAGAGTGAGAGCAGGCTGAACTAGCTGAGTGTCAGCTTGGCTTGACGATGTGTCGTCTTCCAGCTCTGAATCCGAGTCAGTGTCTTGCATGATAGACACGAAAGAGACAACAAATTTGCCCCCAGGCTTTTGCTTTGCCTTCTTCACTTTAGTTGTGATGACCAAAGGCTTTGAAGGTTTGAGGAAGATGATGAAGGGAGTTTGAATGCTCTCTTCAGATTTACCGGATGGTTTGTTTTCTTCCGGCGATTGTTGAGGAGCTTTGCCTTTACCTTTCTGGAGATTTTCGGCAAAGGATGCTGTGTGCTTCTCCTCTTCTTCTTTTTCACCTTCATACATCTGTGAGTCTGCGAAGTGGACTTCTTTACCTTTGAAGGGTTTTCTGTCCGCAAAGACTCGATGTATCATGCCGTCGTCGCCAACAAACTTGTTGCATTGATGTAGAGTTGAAGGGACAACACCATTCTCGTGGATCCAAGGGCGTCCGAGAAGGATGTTGTAGCATGAAGGGGTTTTTATTGCATACACTGTGACCTCAGAGATAAGATCACCGATCTGCAATTTGAACCTGATTTTGCCGATAGGCCTTTGAGTACTCCCATCGTATCCAAAGATAGATACAGATGTGTGGCTCAGCTTGCTGGTTGGGATGCCCAACTCTTCAAGAGCCGATGTGGAGATGAGGTTGAGTGCAGAACTTGGGTCGATCTGAACTCTGTGCATAGGCATTTCCTTGATATACCCTGTGAAGTATAAGGGTCGGTTATGCCTGGTTTCGCCAAGTAGGAGGTCGTCCTTTGTGTAGGCGATGGTTGCACTGGCTGCTTTTTTAACCAAGAGGCATTCAATGCATTGATGGACGGCGCTCCTGCTCGGTTCCTACCGAGGTCGGCGGACGTGGGAGTCCGTTTGGTTCCGACCCTTTCGTAACCAGGGGGCAGGGGCGTGCATCAATATTTCTTTTTTTGTGTGGGTGTGCCAGATTTTCTATTTTACTTGGAATTGCAAGTGGTGATCCGGAGATCAACCTTCGCAAGTAAAAAGGAAATCAACTTCTTTCAAGTTTTCCATTGCACATATATTTAAGAAAAGAGACATTTTTCTTGGTTTGCCGTGAAAGGCGATTTTTTTGGCATTTATAGCCGATTTTGGCGTTTATAACCGATTTTTGGTGTTTATAGCCGATTTTGGCGTTTATAGCCGATTTACAATCCTTATCAATAATGAAAGACAAGAGTTGTGATTTTTATCTCTTTTGAAAAAATACAAACTACAATGAAAAGCAAGAAAAGGAGGATCTAACTTCTCAGGAGATTATGGGGGACCCGTTTAGATTGACGGTCGCAAGCCATATGTGGGCTTCGCCATCATCCATGCAGATGAGAACAGAGGATGCTATTGATTCGCTTGGCTTGGCTATAACCTCAGGTTTTTAGAGGACAAAGACCAAAAGGAGGTCCTATGTCCAATAAAAAGCCGAGTAGACGGGCTGAAAAGCCACATCTAAGCCATTGGAGGCAGGAGGAGAAGGCAAGAACCTTGGGGGGGTACCCCCCAAGGGACTTTTGTCACCTTGTTGCGGTGGCCGGTGTAGAACTTCCGCAGAGTTTTCTCTCTTTTCCTTCTCTGAATTTCTGTGTTTCTGTCTGTCTGTGTGTTTGTGCTTTTTTCTCTGATGATCCTTTCTTCTTGGAGAGCTCTCCTATTTATAGGCTTTTAGGTGGCCATTTTAGGAGGGTTTTTGAGCTTTAATTGTCATAAAGCTACATAAAGGGAGGAGTTACAAGATTGAATTCTTTATTTTGTAACTCCTTTTTCTTGGCTTCTGATTGGCCGGAGGAGATTGAGGGCATTTAATCGCCTTTAATCGCCATGATGGGAGGAGTTTCATGGGTTAAATGCCATGAATCTCTTGACTTGTAACTCCCGGATGCTTGTTTCTGATTGGTCCGTCCAAAGAAATGGATTAATGACTGTAATAAAGCTAGTCAATTAATCACATTAAGTGGTCGCCGAGCAGCTGAAGAGTCGCGGGCCGTGCCGCTTCTTTTGGGATTCTTCTTGTGATGATCATCGATAGATCTTCATGTAGATCGACATCAGATGACCATGTAATTTCAGGAGTTTGTTGCCAACAGTGGGTCGGTGCCATCTGTCCTGTCCATTTCTCGATCGGTCGGGTAGAAAGCACACTTTTTTTGGTTGACCGGGTGGCGATCAATATTGTTTTTGATACTCTTGATGATTAACCCGTGTTTTGGACGGATGTCAGAGGATTTGGTGTCTCAAAAGCATGAATTTTGGAAAGTACCAGAGGCTGGGCGCTTCGAATCGCGAAAAAACGGCGAAAACCGGGGTTTCCGGGGCCTTCCCGGCGACCCCGGGCTCCAAGGTCGCCTGCGACCCTGGGCCAGGGTCGCAGGGGTCTGCGACCCTGGGGGGGTTTTCCCCCTTTTTGTCCCGTTTTGTGTCCGTTTTTACTGTTTTTCGATTCTTTTTTCTCCTGTACTTTTCCTTGACATTTTGACCATTTATTGGCCTGATTTCTTTGTAGGAAACCTGATGAGAATCCTTGCATTTTATTTTGCAAAGTTTCCAATTTCCTGAGAAAGCCGAAGACTTTGTCGCGCAGAACTGCCGATTTTCCGTCAGAAGCTGAAACTGGGACAAACGATGTCGGAATGACCTGAAATTTGGTGTGAAGCCTCCTGAGCAATAAATAGGACCAACCATAGGCTTTTGTTTGAGTTTTGAAGCTGTTTGGGGTCCTATCACCAGTAGACTCGCTTTTGTCGTGATGAAGATGTCGCGGTTTGATGTGCGGTCAACCGATGTCCGATTGACTTAAAATTTGACAGGGAACCTATTGGTGTCATTTTAAAATGATCCATAGGCTCTGTCTTGGAAATCATGGTCCCAGAGAGCTTTGCCGCCGAGAGGCCTGATTTGGCTTCCGAGCGTCAAACTATGGTCAAATGTTGTGGAAATGACCTGAAATTTGACGTGTAGCCCTTTATAAGCATTTTGAAGCCGTCCATGTGCTCTATCTGATGAGTAATGGCCTCGGTGGTTCTCGCCGCCGAGAGGCTTGATTTAGCTGTTCGAGGGTTGATGTAGGGTCAAACGTTGTCGGTTTGACTCGGAACTTGACGTGGAGCCTTTTGGAAGTATTTTGAGACCATCCATCGGCTCTGATCGAAGATTTGGTGTCTCCGATGCTTTTGCCGCCGAGAGCTCCTTTTCGGCTGTCGGAGAAGTGAAGTTAGGCCAAATGATTTTAAAATGGCCCGAAACTTCTTCTGTACTCCTCTTTTGGCTGTCTTGAAGGATCTTGCAGTTTTTGTTTGATTCTGACAAGATTTGATTTTTGGAAGTAGCATTGCCTATTTATGGCAGGTTGCGACTTCATGTAGCTCTTTGGATCTTGAAGAGGCAAAGTGACATTTTCGGTGTCAACAAATGCCCCCTCGAGGTACAGTGACGAGTTGCTTAACTTTTGTAGTCGATGTGCCTCGAAGAGATTTTTGAAGGAGAGCCTGTGACTTGACCAAGAGTCTTTGAGCAGTCTTTCTTTTTGGTATTTGTAGCCTTTTGAGCTTCCAGGGGAATTTTATGGTAGTGAAAGGGATCACGTACCATCTCGAGGCAAAGTTTTGAAGATGACATCAGGGATGTGGATTTGGGTTTTGACCTTGTGACCTAACAGGCTGTATGTGGTAGGTTAGGGGGTCGGGTTTGGTTTTGATCGTGTGACCCAACAAGCTGTATGTGGAATGTTGGGGGATCAATTTTGGTTTTGATCTTGTGACCTAACAGGCTGTATGTGGCAAGTTAGGGGATGAGGTTTTGGTTTTTGGTTTTGGTCTTGTGACCCAACAAGCTGTATGTGGCAAGTTAGGGGTCCAGGATTTGGTTTGATTTTTGTGGAATGTCAATTTCAAGATTTTGGCTCAATTTGGTAGATGAGGCTGGATGGTTTGATTTTTGGAAGCTCATGGGGCTTGGAATTTTCTTTGTATGGTCCAATCAACTCAAAAGAGGCATGGAACCAT
Organism: Litsea cubeba; assembly: GCA_012931725.1. Classification (NCBI taxonomy): domain Eukaryota; kingdom Viridiplantae; phylum Streptophyta; class Magnoliopsida; order Laurales; family Lauraceae; genus Litsea; species Litsea cubeba. The sequence goes on along the minus strand of CM022944.1, from coordinate 95,466,202 downwards.
TTTTGTATGCTCTTGGTAAGAGGGATTTCTCTTTAACTAAAAGCCCAAAATTTTTTTTTTTGCAAGTGCCTAGGTGGTTAAACCTGGCTCATATGGGCTAACCCATGGGACCTTAAGCTTTTGAAATGGCTTAGATCTCATATTGTGTCATTTTTGTAAAGAATATCCAAAAATATCTCATTTGGATAGAGAATATCTAAGAATATCTTTACTTGGAGAGAATTTCTCATATTCCCTTTATTTTGGGATAGAATATCTCAAGATATCTTTCTTTTGGGAAAGAATCCGTCATTGATCTTATCTATTGGGAGAAAATCTCTCATTGATTTCTTTTTGGGAGAGAATCCCTCAAGATATCTTTCTTTTGGGAAAGAATCTTTCTAATCTCTTTCTTTTGGTAAGGTTACTAATTAGTAACACTTACCTCTTTCTTCTTTCCTTCTTTGGTTTGTTCTCTTCTATAAAAGCAAGGAGGAGGTTGGATCTCTTGCTCTTATTACTTTCTTTTGCAATAATCTCAAGAGGGCTTCAAGACCAAGAGTTCTTTTTCTTCAAGATCTTCAAGACTTTTCTTCTATTTCTCCATCAATGGCTTCAAGTAAGTTCCCTTTTTCAAGAAAACTCCATTGTAGGAAAAAAAGTTCTTTTTTTTCTTTTTTTTTTGTTGTTTCTTTCTTTTTCTTTTCTTTTTTTTCCCACGTGTTTTCCTTTATTTTTCACACGTTTTTTTTTTCTTTTCTTCTTTTTTTTTCATGTTTTGTTTTTTTTTTTTGTTTGTGGGCCGTACGGACAGATCCGTACGGATCTGGCCGTACGGCCACGTGGCCAGTGGGCTAGCCCCTTTTTTTTTCCTTATTTTTTTTTGTTTTCTTTCCCTCCCTTTTTTTTCAAGAAAGTTTCTTTTCTTTTCTTTTTTGTTTTCTTTCCCCTTTTTTTTTTGAGAAAGTTTCTTTTCTTTTCTTTTTTTTCTTTTGCTCATCATGATAATGCCCCGTTTTTTTTTTTTTGGCAAACCTAGATGTTTATGCATGCATTCAATTGTAAATTAAATTTGTAGCATGATGTGATAGCATACCTGAAAGTTTTCGCAATTTTGGGAATTTGGAGCTCGCAGCGATGTTGAGCCCTTCCTGATTTTACGGAGACTTTGAGGTTTCGAAAGTTTACGGAGACTTTGATTTTACGGAGCTCGCAGCGATGTTGAGCCCATCTTCAAGCTTTCTTATTTCTTTCGGGATAGTTCCTTTTCTTCGGAATTGCCCCGTCATCATGTCAAAATTTCGCCAGATTTTTTTTAGTGAGATTCTGTCATTTTGATGTTTGATCTTTTTCTTTTCCATCCTTTTCAGGTGGTTCCTCCAGAACGAACAAGGGTAAAGAGCCTGCTACAAGCGTACCTCGTCGATCTTCTAGATCTTCTAATCCGGCCGTTCAGCAGGCTTTTGAGAAGGTCCAGTATGTTGAGAGAAATCTAGAAGAGTGCGACTCCCTCAACAGAGATGAGATGAGGCAGCGACTGATCACTTTCAAGGGAGAGGAATTCTATAAGATCATGGTAAGCAGTCGTCCATGGGTGATGGAAGATCAGAGCGTTTTGCCCAAGCCTACCTTCTTCTTTGGTGATGCAGTCCCTGATGACATGACATACCAGAGGAGATGTTTTCAATTTTCTTTCACAGCGGATGGTGAGAAGAAGACTGTTGCTACCCGGTCGACGTTTGATCGCACCGTCTCGATTCTGAGCCTTGCCCCCACGTGCTCTAAGAGGGAAGATCCTCCAAGCTGGGTGAGAAGGACAAATGTAATCAAGACCGGGGTTTTTGTTGGCGGTTCTCCTGGATATACGGAGAGGTCGCCTGTTGACATGGACCTTTTGATGCCATCCAGCGGCTACCAGGGTCCTGATTATCCGTCGGTCGATTTGAGACCGGTGGGCCTTGGTATTTCCATCGGTGACGGCAGCAATTGGATCAAGCCTTTTCGACTTCGTGGCCGTTTCAATGCTGACTCCGAGTGGAAGTCGTGGACTGATCGCGTCCTGCTGATTGGTGGCGCCGTTTTGAAGGAAGCCGGGATTTTTGATGCGGTCTGCGCCTTTAGGGAGACCGTGATCTTTTCCGACGAGGCCTTCATGGCTATGCTGGAATCATTCCTCCCACAAACCAATACCTTCGTTATGTCGAATGGTGAGATTGGTTTTTCTTTGAAGGAGCTGAGCGCCAATACTGGATTGCCCATCCTTGGGAAACTCTATGAGGAGTTTATGCCGATTGACAGCGTCCTTGAGGGGCAGTCTGAGGAGTTCAGGCTTCTGTACTTTCAGCTCGTCGCCTTCTATGATTTTTTGAAGGAGAAGGAGGGTTTGAAAGTTAGATCCAGCAGTTGGAAGAGTTTTAGCTCTTCATTCCCCAACTTTTTTTATAGCAGGGAGTCTTCTGATAGCGTGACCCAGGAAGCCGGAGCTCAGGATCCAAGTTCAAAGAAGATCTTGGCCATGCAAGAAGAGTTGAGAGATTTCTATGCAAGTACAAACGCCATATGTCCTGACATTGCACTACGAAGAGATCTCGCTGTTTACCACACTTATTGGGTTGGTGAGGCTGTTTTTGCTGGAGGAGATGGAACGCACATCAGGTCGCACTTGTATTTTTCCGGCTTGTCAGATGGCGTTTGGAGAGCAGCTTGCTTTGGTGCCAGCTCTTTACTCCTACCTGTGTACCGAACTGCAGGCTGCTGCTTTTTTGGTTCGGCTTGGGCTTCCTATGAATAGGGTATTTTTAGCCCATATCTTTTATTCGTGGTATGTATACCACTGTCCTGGCTTCCACCGGCTGGGTGTTGCACAGGATGATGATCCTCTGATGATTCGACTGGCTAAGGGCAAAGCCGTGTCCGAATCACTTTTGTTTGCCCGCATGAGGATCCGACGGTTCAGGGACGTCGAGATGGGGCAGTCTTCAGTGAAGCTTTCTCCAGAGTTGCGGAAGAAGGCTTTTGATTTTGGTGCCTCCCGAGACTCTACCAGGGCGGGGTCGGGAAGGCATTATTCCTTGACGAACGCAGAGAGAGAGTGGCTTTTCAGCATACGTGTCGGCACGATGGTGTACCATAGACATCTTTTCGTCGACATCCAGCCGTATGTACCCTCTTGCTTTGCTTTGCAGCTGGGCTTTTCTCAAGGCGTTGTTGGAGCGCCTTCAAGCATGGTGAAGCGCTTTGGAGGCTTACAGGACGGGAGAAATGCATGGGCTTTCTATAGTGTGAAGACACTACAGCCATGATTTCTTATCCTGTGTTGCTGACTTCCCGGACTGCCGGCTTTGCGAAGTGGTTCGCGGAGAGCTTTTCGGCATATCGGGGGCTTTCCAAGAAGGAGCTTGATGTGAAGCTGGCATCTGGAAAGGGCCTTGGAAAGTCGGATGGCGTCCGGCGAGAGGAAGTTTGGGCCTTCCTTTCTGGAGAGAAGCACAAGATAGGCTTTCTCGGTGACCAGGGCGTCATTGGTTCTGAAGCTGTTCGAGAAATACCTGATGAGGCTTTAGAGCAGCTAGAACAGGAGGAAGCCGAACATGGTGCTTGGATGCAAGCGGCACAGAAGCAAGCTTCCGTGGAGTCTACTGGCAAGAGTAGACCATCCAATGAGGAGTCAAGTGAGAAACCTGACTCTGACAGTGGGGCAGGTTCCTCTAAGAAGTGAGCCCGCCGGGGTAAGAGGGGGAGGAGTCATCATCGCAGCAAGGGGCAACATGAGGACTCTCCTGACTTGGAAGTTCCTCTTACTATCAATGAGGATGTGCCAGTAGATGCTGACGAGCCTCCAGAGAAGAGAAGCCGAGAAGAAGAGACCGTCGGTGAAGGTATGATTCTTCCTTTTTCTCTTTCCATTTCTTTTCATGGGATTTTTTCCATGTTATGATTTGCTTCTTGTTTCTGCTTTTCTTTTCTTTTTTTTTAGCAGAGGAAGACTTGATGATGCCTGAGGTTCCGGTCGATGAGGTGGTGACGGATCCTGTCGAGGCACCTGAAGAAGAACCGAGGGACTCTGGAGTGATTCCAGAGTCTCCAATTGGTATGACTTCTTTTTTTTTTTGTCTGTGACTTGGCTTGCTAACACATTTCTTGCCAGCTGACTTGCCACAGGATTCCGATGACCTTGAACCATCGATGGACGCAAATGTTGATGATGCTTCCGATGAGTTCATGGAGGAAGAAAGTGTTCCGCCAGTCGTCGAAGAAGGTATTTTGTAGTAATAACCCTGATAATGATTTTCAAACAGGATTATATTCATACCTTTTTGTGTTTCTTTGGCAGGTTTTGAAGTGACAGAGGAGGATCCGTCGCTTCCAGAGCAAGGGATGCCAGAGGTTGATCTAGAGGTAGAGACTCTTGGGACCAGCTCTGACAATGTTGAGGAGATTCCTCGTGCTAAGATTCCTTCCCAAGCAGGAGCAGCTTCAACTGGAAAGAGTTCTTTTGTTACTCTTCCAACAGATGATGACATGAGCAGCCGACCAACGGAGTTGGGCGAATCTTCAGCTGGGCCATCTCTTGTTTTTGCGAAGAAGGTGGTGGTGCGAGTTCTGAGCTCTTGGATTGAGACTCTGCTTTCTAGGCACTTAGATGCCGGATTTGGGATGATCCAGCATATGCGTGAGATTCTCAGTGATGCCGAAGAAGCTGGTCTGGATGTCACAAGTGCCAGGGCGATCGTTGATAGGATCATTGAGCTGGGTGACAAGTGGTTTGAGACCATGGGTTTTCCTGACGATCAGTTCTTCAAGGAGATGTTCTTGGACCCTGCGGATAAGGCTCAATCTAACCTGGATAAGGCTACAGAAAGCAGGAAGCAGGCAGTCCGAGAGAAGAACTTAGAAGAGCTAACCATCATTGGGCTGACACATGACCTTAACATCCTTGATAGGGAGGTCGATGAGGCCAGGAAACGTCTTGAGCAATTACAGGCACAAGTCGCTGCCAAGTGGACTGAAATAACAGAGGCTCGTGAAAGGGAGACTGCTCTGATTCACCGGGTTGCGGATGCCAATCGAGTTCTCAAAAGGAAGTCTGATGAGAACAAACAATGGAAAACCGCTCGGGGTAAGCTTCCTGGTGCGAAAGAAGGGTTACAGCCCACCCCAGCATCTCATGGCAGGTTCCTGAAGAAGCATGCCTTGGAATCCTTGACGGATGAGGCCAAAAGCTTGCTTAAGGAGCTGAACTCTTGGCTGGAGACCATTTTTGATTGAGCTTCTGTTTTTTTTTTATAACAGAAACTATCCCCTTTTCTCTTTTTTGGTACCACTTGTATTATTTTTTTTTGTACTTATTTTTTGTAGTGCTTGTGAACACTTTCTTTTTTTGGTACCTCATGTATTTTTTTTTGGTACTTTTTTTTTGTAGTGCTTGTGAACACTTTTTTTTTGTTATCCCTACGCTCACTTGAATCTTTTTGTGATAAAAGTAATTGCTAAATGGGATGCTCTCTTTTTTTTGTTATCCCTACGCTCACTTGAATCTTTTTGTGATAAAAGTAATTGCTAAATGGGATTTGATCAAAAGGTTGTCATTTTGTGAAAATCTTTTGTCAAATGATTGTTTTGGCATGGAAGCCAGGTTTTTGTTTGTGGCATGGAAGCCAATTTTGGCATGAGAGCCAGCTTCTTTTTTTGTGGCATTGATAGCCGAGTTTTTTTTTTGTGTGGCATCTATAGCCAGTTTTGGTGGCATTGATAGCCGATTTGTGGCATTGATAGCCGGTTTTGTTTTGGTGGCATTGATAGCCTGTTTTGTTTTGGTGGCATTGATAGCCGGTTTTTTTTTTTTTTTTTGAAATCCAAGTTTTTGTTTGTGGCATTGATAGCCGGTTTTGTTTTGGTGGCATTGATAGCCGGTTTGTGGCATTTATAGCCTGCTTTGATGGTGTTTATAGCCGGTTTGGTTTTCAAAAATGCAAGTATCGACTAAAAGTCGCCTCCCTGCTGAATGTTCTTGCAAGTATCGATGGAATGTCGCATCCTTGCTCATTCGGTGGCGAGTATCGATGGAATGTCGCATCATAGCGGATCTGGGTGCAAGTATCGATGGAATGTCGCATCCTTACTTTTCAAAAATATTGGTTTTGCAGGTACTGACTTCATGTCGTTTCCCCACGATTTTTGAAAGTTGTGGTTTTCTCGAACCTTTGGGTTATGGATATCAACTGAATGTTGCGTCTCCATGGTTTTTTAGGTTTTTTCGAACCTTTGAAATTTGAGTTGTGGATATCAACTGAAATGTTGCGTCTCCACAGTTTTTTTAGGTTTTTTCGAACCTTTGAAATTTGGGTTGTGGATATCAACTGAAATGTTACATCTCCACAGTTTTGGATTTTGCAAGTACCGACGAAATGTCGCTTCCCTGCGATTTTGGAAGTGTCGAACGTGGTTCGCTTGCTTCCGATTTGTGCGAGTATCGAATAAGCGTCGCTTCCCCGCGGTTTTTGAAAAACCATTTTTTTTTTGTTTAAAGACACGAGGGTCATAAGTTTGGACCTAAAACCATTTTGGCGGTAAAAGGCAGGGTGGACTAGGGTGGAAATCCCTGAATCCGGATTTTGTTTCAAACCATGAATTTTGGGTTCAAGGGTTGAAAACATTGGTCAAGTTAGGGAAAGGTTCCTAAACTTGGATATTTATATTTTTTTTTTCAACAATGAAACGATGAAAGTAAGCATTGCTTTAAGTTTCTAGAAATTTCAACATTTGATATGAAAATTCTAAAAAAAGGGTGGGTTTAGCGAGCGTGTACCTGGAAACCGGTTTTCGCCGTACAGGCATTGCTCTTACCCAGTTGGGTAAGTCTTCAAGGGTAGTACCGCTTTAAGAACTTGCCGTTGATGGGCAGCATACATCTGTCACCTTCCATGTTTAGGAGTGCGTATGCGCCATTGGAGAAAACCTTGTCGATGACGTAGGGTCCCTCCCATTTTGGCTCAAATTTGCCTTTGGACTTATGAGCGAAGACCATTGGTCTTTTTACCGCAAGAACCAAGTCACTCTTTTTGTAGGTGCGTTGCCTGACCTTTTTATCGAAAGATCCTGCCATGCGTGCTTGGTAAAGTTCAATGCTTTGTTGAGCTTCGAGCCGTCTCTCATCGAGATTGTCCAGCTCATGGAGTCGCAATTTGACATTGCTTTCTTAAGTCATGTCATTTTGCAAGGATACCCTCAAGGAAGGAATTTGTACTTCCAATGGTACGACAGCTTCGCATCCATAGACCAAGGAGAATGGTGTGCTATGGGTTGGTCCTCGAACGGTGGTTCGATAGGCCCACAAAGCTTCAGACATTTTGTCGCTCCAGTCTCTTTTGTGACTAGAGACCATTTTTTTGAGGATTTTGCAGAGTGTCTTGTTGAAAGCTTCTGCTAACCCGTTTGCTGCCGGATTGTATGGAGTCGAAGGACAGCTTTGGATTTTATATTTGTCGCAGAACCTGTAGAATCGATGATCCCGGAATTGTGGTCCGTTATCATGGACGAATCTTTTGGGTATGCCAAAACGACAAATGATGTTGGTGCGTAGGAATTGAAGGACTGATGAGGTCTTCATTTCGTTAAACGCAAATGCTTCTGACCACTTGGAGAAATAATCCGTAGCGGCGAAGATGAAGCGATGACCTTTGCTCGAAGGGGGAGAAATAGGACCTATGATGTCCATACCCCAGGCTTCGAAAGGCCATGAGATCGCTGTAGGATGCAGCCATTCTGGAGGCATGTGAATGTAATCTCCATGAATTTGGCATTGCTGGCAGCGCTTAGCAAATTGCATTGCGTCAGCTACCATGGTAGGCCAGTAATATCCTAACATTTTTATCTGATCATAGAGCTTAGGTCCAGCCTGATGAGCTCTGCAAAGACTAGCATGAACTTCTTTGAGTGTTTCTTCAGCCTCTTGTTGTGACAAGCAGCATAGAAGTACTCCGTTGAAGGATTTCCTGTAAAGGATTTTTGAAGGAATATCCAAATGAAAGCTTGGGGTTCGCCTTTGGATGCTTACCCGTTCTTTTGGATCTTCAGGTAGGATTCCGAACATAATGTAATCAATGAACGGATCCCTCCAGTCGCCGATTGAAGTTTGAAGGATTGAAATCCGACTTCCGACCACTTGGTGGCATTCAGTAACTGCTTGGTGTGTGTTAAGAGGTGGAAGGATTCTTCTTTCGCACACTGTGATTTGCATGTTTTCCCCTTCCTGGATTGCCATGGATGCGGCAAGTCCGGCGAGGGCATCTGCACGTATGTTTTCAGATCTACGAATGTGGGTGATGTGACAGATGTCAAACTTTTGCAGAAGTGATTGTGCCTTGTTGTAATAAGGCAACAAATCTGGTTTCCTGACTTCAAATTTCTGATTCATCTAGTTGACGATCAGTTGAGAGTCTCCAAAGACTTCCAGCATGGTGATACCGGATTCGATGGCGATTTCCAATCCTAAGATCAGAGCTTGATATTCAGCTGCATTGTTTGTGCATGGTTCCAGTAGCGAGAAAGCGTGTGGAATCATGTATTTGTCGGGGCTAACACTACACCATTTCAGGGCTTTTACAGCGTGAAATGTGCGCCGTAAATGTAGGTTTACGGCTCACGGGGGTCGTGCCGTAAAAGCGCCTGCCGTAAAAGGTTTGAACTATTTACAGCGTGCATATACAGGCCGTAAGTAGGATCAATGCACGCCGAAAATGATGTTGTTAGGACTTTTTGGACCAGATTTATGGCCTATTAAGCAGGCCGTAAATGCTAAATTTTTACGTCGCAAACTGAGTGCCGTTAAAGCATTGGTGTGCTTAAGTTTATGGCACACGTAGTACGCCGTGAATACTTAAAACGAAAAATGTTTTACACAGCTTGCATTTGTGGGCTATAAATGGGTTGTGTACAATCTGATTAACGGCTCCAAATGCACGCCGTAATTGAGTATATATGTTTTTACGACTTGCTAATGCGGGCCATTAAAGAATTGGCGAGTTTTAATTTACGGCTCGCAAGGCGCGCCTTAATTGTTTTTTTTATATAAAAAAAATTAATTATTTTTTAATTAAAAAATTAAATCCATATTTTTTTATTGCTACAAATACAAATTAATAAACTAAAATAAAAAATGTAAACCGAATCTGCAAATAAACACAGGACCTGCAGTTAAAAACAAAAACACTGGACTTGCAGTCTATACAAGCTAGATAGGCCATGGGAAAAAAAATACATGAAAATGATCATTCATTCAAATCAATACCAAAACAATGAGGGAATTCTTGTTTGTTCATTTACAAGATTCACACACTTTTCGTCTTCTTCCATTAAGATTTATTCGCAAAGGTACCTACCATTACATGAAAGTAAACTCCATCGTTGTCGTGTCATCATTGAATCATAAGGAAAAAAAATACATGAAAATGATCAACCATTCAATTCTTCCACACTACAAACATAGCATCGTCAACGTTGCTTACTAGAATCTGGGGAAGCAGAGATTGACAAAAGCTATATGCCCAAATCATCTCAAAAACTCCATATCTTAAATCATGACGAAATGAACACGTCCGGCATTTGTATACATCCATTGCAGTTTATGTACACGTCCGGCAGTGATTTTGGAACTCCACATTTTGGGTTTGATCTACAGAAAATGATCAAAAAATCAATCTCCCTGAGAAGAAAGAAGAGTGCATGACATGATTGTCAATTAAAAAAAACACATAAAAGAAGCCAAAGCAAAGAAGTGTTATGTCACATATAATTATTATCTTAAGGAGTCCCTTGGGGTGGGGGCACACCAATAAGAAATCAATCACTCACCCAAATAATCATTGAACCAATGCTCAGAAAATCACTCCAGAGAAGAAGAATCCACAATTAAGTGATTAATGGCTCACCCAAGGAATCCGTTGACTAAAATCAGATAAACACTAAAAAAATAGCCAGAAAATCCAATCTCTTACCTATAACTTATTCAGAGAGACTAACGTGACTTTTTTAACTTCAGAGTGCATCAACCAACTGTATCAGCCTCATCATCATCTTGCAGAAGAAAAATCAATTGCAAAAGGCACAAATTTGTGAAATATATGACAAATTTAGACACTTTTCTGATATCAAAAAGGGTACTTTTACTCCTGAAAAAGGACCGCAGAGACTCAGAATAATGATGATGACCAAAACTCTTAATAATCTCTGATGCCGGGTGGTTCAACCCTAAAGTTTCCAACCTGACATGAAGATGATTGTCAAATAAGTCCACAAAACTGAGACTGGGAATCCAATGAAGTGGAATGGTCTCATTGGTGTCAGCCAACAAATAAATGTTTCATATCTAAATTCTCTAACAAAAAGAAAAAGAGCAAGAGACATTAATTCAAGTATGGGGAGGCTAACGGAAAGATTCAAAATATTATCAGTGTCATAATGAGAACAGATTCAGAGGACTTAAAATGAAATAAAAAAAACATGGTCCTGCATGGAGTTGAAGAAAGCAATTGATTTCTTTTATTTTCTTTTTTTCAATGATAAAATCAGGTCAAATTTCCATAGGTCATACTCAATCCACATTCAATAAACATTTATGGCCCACTAGTGGGCCACCCTTATTTTGGTGTTAGGGCATCTACATGGTGAGGCTGCATGATGATGTTACATGGACGTTGGATCTCATACATAGAATATATCCCCATAAGTGCCATTTGGACTAAGCACAAGGAACAAGAACCATGCACATCTTAATACTTCCTTGCTAAAAAGAAAAAAAATGGAACAATGATCTGCCCACAAGACCATCTTGTTTATGGATCTTTATAGTGGTCTCTTAAAAATACCATCCTTTAATAAGAAGGATACCATATCCAGATTAACACACTCTAACTCTACATAAAAGTATGTATTGGAAGGGTTCCGGCAGTTGAAAAATAAAATTTGAAACTCCATATGCATATATCCAAACTTCCTACAAAATGCATCACAGTGGATTGCTACTGTTAAATATTAGCAATTCGTCTAAAAGATAATTAAAAATAATTTATGCAAAACACTACCCCTAGAAAGTTTGTGTGAATGTGTGTGTGTGTGTGTGTGTGTGTGTGTGAGAGAGAGAGAGAGAGAGAGAGAGAGAGAGAGAGAGAGAGAGCAGTTTTCCCTACATTAATAAACAAGAAGAAGATGAGTTTTATTGAATAGTAACTAAAGAAAAGTGTCATACTGTGGAACTTTTTTTTCTTGCACACGCCTGAGATAATAGCTACGGATAAGGTGATAACTATAACTATTTGCTCTTAAATTCAATACTCAGAAAATAGTTTCTTGATACGTACAAGCGGCTCTTCACATGAGCTAGTGTCAGATACTTCACATTCATCAACTCCAAAACTGATTTGGGTGTCGTTCCTATGATAACAATTTTCAAAAGAAAGAGCTTAAAACAATGGACATTGTCTCCTAAAATCAATGGAATATTATTTGAATTACCTTTAAGTGAAGTCTTTATAGTTGTCTGAAACAGGGTGGGAGTCCACTTGATGAATGGCTTTAAATGAAAGGTCAGTGCTGCCTGTAAAATTGTAATTCAACCCCCAAAAATCCAAGAAAAAAAATCCAAGAAACACATGCCAAAATGTAGGATGAACATAAACGCAGCGCTGCCTTAGGCCCAATGTGCAAAATAAAAGGGTCCAAAGCCCCACAACTCAACCTCTGCCTAGCGTCCAACGTCAAGCTAGCCCAACTAACACCACAGGATGGACCTTGGACTAGGCCTGAGCCTTAATGTACAAATCCAAATTCCTTTTGGGCCCATGTCTTCCAAGACTTTTGGATAATTCATGGTGAGCTTTAAGATGGGACTCAGCTGGACTCGGCCAAGTCCAGTGCAATTCAGGTGACTTGAATAGACGGTGACTGAGTTGCCCCCTAGGTCTGAATTTTAAAACCTTGTTCACATCCAACGCATCCCTTATCAAAGAGGAACTCACATGGAGGTGGAGGTGCACCAATGAACATAATGAATTAACATATCAACATAAGTTTCATACAATAACCATTTCAAGAACAATCTACCAGTAAATTGTGCGAAATATAATTTACATGGGCTCTTACAACTTAGAAAGCACAAGGATCACAATTCTCCTAGAAAAAATCCTCAGTTCCATTCAACAGCCATAGTTTGTGGGAAAAAATTTTCTGTGAATAGTAGCAGTTAAAAATAGTGAAAACAAGAAAGATAAGATAAGTTCAACCCATGAGACGGAGACACTTCTTTGCCTTTTTTGTGAATGGTCACTATACGTGCTTCCTTTAACAAGTGATGACGGTAGACTTGGTAGAGGCAAACTAAAAGTTGATTTGCCTCTCAAGCAAACATGTATACAGATGACGTTTCAATGCATACATAGGAAATGGACATGGTTTTAAAACTCGATATTGGTGACTGACTAATTCACCACTGAGTCCAATATCACTTGGCTGTATCACATCAAGACTAGGTCATGCCACATGACACTCTAGGGACCAAGACTGATGCAGATAAGCTAAGTAGTCTAGGATTCCAATGACTTTTTAAACCCTAAACACAAATGACAATGTTGTTTTAATGCACAAAGGAATGGGTACCCAAAGAAAGGGATAAAAATGACAGTCAAAACAGGGATTCAACCAGAAACTATAGCCTAACTGGAAGAACTTGGTATTAGGTGAAATAAATACTTTCAGCCAAATTATATGACTATATTCACCTTTTCTTTAGGTTCTTTCTCTTCTGGCTCATTCACAGGATTCTCCTTGTTGACAACTGCAGCATCTTCCTCTCCTGGCTGAACCTCTGGGCTTGAATTCTTCTCAATTGCATTGGCAAATTCCTCAGGCTCCCTACAGCAGAAAATGCACCTTATTAGAAGATTTGCAGTCCATAAATTTCAAAATAGCTTAATAATACCTTCCCTCATCTAAATAAACCAAATAAAATTAGTAGAGATAGTTATTGAGATTTATTAAATTTCAAAGAGGTAAACTCACTGAACAATTTCATCACTTCCAATTCCCCAATTCCCACGACCAGATCCATGCCCTTTATCTGAAGTCTTCCCAGATTCTCCCTCTTCAACCCCACCATACCCTCCAGAAACTCCATTATTGAACGAAGTTTCATTACTCCCATAGTCCCTATTAAACCCACCACCACGATCACGCCCAACTCCACGCCCGCCACTGCGACCGCCTCCTTGCTCACTGCCTGTTTCAGTTTTTGCTTCCCTCACTTTTAAGGAAAGGCAAATCCACAAATAAGCAAAACATATAGTGAAACTTGGAAAAAAGAATTACAAGCTAATTTCAAAACCTCCATTTTTCCACCACAAATATTTAAAAAATAAAACAACAGAGGGCTGTTTGTTTCATGGAATTGAATGGAATTAAATATTTAAATCTTTCTACCGAATCAATCGAGACAAACCCAAATCAGTATTACAGATAGCAAAACGAAACTGCAAAAAAATCAAATCTTTCAGCCCAATCAATGGAGACAAAACCCAAATCACTATTGCAGATAGCAAGCCGAAACTGCAAAAAAATCAAATCTTTCTACCCAATCCATGGATACAAACCCAAATCAGTATCGGAATTAAACTGGTATCGTACCAAACAAACCCCTTCCAATGAAATGGGATCCAATAACTTGGATTTTTTAACATGGGTCTCTTATCTTGAATGCAACTGAGACCCAGAAATCCACCAATGAATTGGGATTTCTTCTGCTCCAAGATGCAGTTGCCTAAAGCCTAAATCTGTACCGAAATGTCTTAGCCTATGAAATGGGGATTTTTGGAAATTCACCTTCACTTTTAACCACTTTAAAGTCTTAGAATTCCTAGCAACAATCAACAGATGAAAATCAACCTGATATTGCTCGACGGTGACAAGGAGATCCTTCTGCATAGAAAAGGCCACTTCGAGGATCATAGTGACTTGCAGAACCTCTCCACCAATCTTCCCCGCTGCCGCAGAGACTCTGCATCCACAGGATAGTCTCGTGAGATCGAGGGATCAGATCCGGCGGAGAGGGTTTCGAGGCGGGAAACGGCCGACTCCAATCTCTGCAAAAGCTTCTCCTCCATGTCTAGCTAGGGTTAGAACTTAAGGAGAAATCTCTCTCTCTCTGCGTGTTAAAAAGAAACAAATGATAGATAGAAAAGATGTGGGTTGTGTAAGATTGTATGCATACAATAGCTCAAAGTCACGCCGGCAGGGAGAGGAGACCGGAGAAAGTCCAGGCCAAGTCGGCGAAGATCCGGAGCTGCTTCGAGTTCTCGAGCTTGAGCTTTTGGGCGTAGGCGGCGTAGGCATTGACGAGGCTTTTGTGATCGTTGGCTTGCTTGTGGATCTGATCGAATATGACCTTTAGAGGGTCGGATTTGAGCGCGAGGACCGATCGGCGGGCCGTGGAAGTGAAGGGACGGCTGGGATCTGTTAGGGATTCGACCTGATTGGGGGAAAAATCGAAGAAAAGAAGAGATTGAGTTAGAATTTTTTTGGGGGAGAAAGAGAGAGAGAAAGAGAGAGAGAGTGAGGGTTTTGCTTACCGAGTGTGGATTTGGATGATCGGATGAAGTTGAAGAGACGAGGAGGAGAGCTGCGATGGAGATGGAGATGATGAGAGTCAAGAGGAGGAGAAGGGAGGAAGAGATGAAAGGTTGTATTGCTGCATTTTTTAGTGAGCGAAAAAGAAGGGCGGGAGGGAAAAAGAGCGCAGAGGGCGGGAGGGGAAAAGGCGAAAATAATATTAAGAAATACACGGCGACCGTGTTAGTCGCCGTATAAGGTGTTGACCATATAAGGCGACCATTACCCTCGCCGTATAAGGTGTTGACAATCTATGGCGACAGCTATGTCAATATATGGCGACACCATAGGTCGCCACAATAAATTACATATATACGGCGACTATATAAGTCGCCTGAAAAAGTTCGCCATAAAAAGACAGTTTTCTTGTAGTGGAGGAAGAAGGGGATGAAGAGCAGAGAGACTGGAGAGGGGGCTGCCTCTGGGATGGGTCTGCACAGGGGATTGCGAGATGAAGGGAGAGAGGGCGGACATCGAGAGGGAGAGGAGGTGGGTGCTGCGCCCAATAGTGTGAGAGAGATTGATCGATGAGGGTGTTGTGTTATTTCATTTCGTCGCCCAATAGTTCTAAAAATTGAACCGCCAAGCGAGACGTGCGCCCCAAATTTTATGCATTCCGCGATGAAATAATTTCGTCGTGGATCATTTTTAATGGATTCTGCGACGACATATTTTTGTCGTGAAATTTCTTTAATAAAATATGGTGAAATTGATTTACCGACGAAAATAAATCGTCGTTAAATAAATAG
Organism: Litsea cubeba; assembly: GCA_012931725.1. Classification (NCBI taxonomy): domain Eukaryota; kingdom Viridiplantae; phylum Streptophyta; class Magnoliopsida; order Laurales; family Lauraceae; genus Litsea; species Litsea cubeba. The sequence continues at coordinate 95,450,819 of CM022944.1, read as the reverse complement.
TTTCGTCGCAAAAACTTTACCTCTTCATGGCGCCAACTCTATTTTTTGGTGTCAAACTTTTCGCGGCAATATTTTGCTACAATTGAAAATTATCGTAGCTAAATAATCTGTCTTTTTGTTTTAGGCGACGAAATGAATTTTTCGTCGCAAAAAATAATATTTAGTGACAAAGTTTCAAAACGTCGCGGAATATTTGTCGCGAAAAATGATTTTTGTTGTAGTGTGTGGTCTGCACGTGGAGGAAGAAGGGGCGATGGTCCCCGGGCGTGAGAGAGATGAAGATCAGAGAGACTGGAGATGGTGGCTGCCTCTGAGATGGGTCTGCACAGGGGGTTGCGAGATGGAGAGAGAGAGGGCCGAGATCGAGAAGGAGAGGAGGTTATGGTGCTGCGCCTTGGTTCCGTTGTGAGAGAGATGGACGAGGTCTGCGTGCGAGGGAGATGGAGGAGCGCAGGTCTCCTGGGAGATGGAGGAGAGGGCTGAGGTCGTGAGGGAGAAGGAAATGGAGGGATGGCTGACAAAGAGATGAGGGATTGAGGAATTGCTGGGCGAGAGAGGGTCAAAGAGATGAGGGATTGAGAAGAGGCGAGGGAACTGGAAATGATATGCACTTGAGCGGGCGCGGGAAATGGAAAATGGGGCGGACACATTGTGGAATGTTATTTTTGGGGCTGAATTGATTTTGAAGGCCTGAGTTAACTTTTATTCTTCCAAAACAAAAATAATGAAAATATAATTTTTCAAGTTAAATAAATTATCAAAATTTGGCATATTGACATTTGCCGGAGATATAGGTATTTCGTCGGCAAAAAATATATCCTTTGCCGGCGACACAAATATTTTGCCGGTAAAACATAACATTTGCCGGAGAGAGAGAGAGAAGAGCGCGCAAGAGAGAGAGAGTGAAAAGAGGGGTTTCGGTGGCGGGAGAGGGAAAAAAATTGGGAAATTTAACGACGATTATTTTTCGTCGCAAAAAATAGAAATTTTCATCGGTAAAAATTAAAATTTTTTTTTTGAAAAAAGTAAAAAAATCTACCAACCTTTACTGATGTTTTATATTAAATGTCGGTGATAAATTTTCCGACGCTAATTTTCGTCGGTAAAAAAAATTTTCCGACACGTTTTGTCACGGGCAGACACGTGCGAGGCAAAATGAGATTTGTTGCCACTAACTCTATTGGTGGTGGCAACAAGTAAGAAATAGCCACAAAAACACTGGCCGCGGCAAAAAGTTCGACGCTAAAAGTCATTTTTTTGGTAGTGGAGCAATGGGTTCTCGGTGGGTATCGTGAGAAGAAGAAGGTGTGCAAAAATTTTTTGGTGTCAAGATTTGGGTTCTCAGTGGGTATCGTCTATCCCTAATTTGGGGTTAAATTTTAGGTGTCAAAAAAAGGGTGCGAAATATTTTTGGAATATTAATTTGGTGGGTTTCTTTTTTTACGGCATACGAAATGTGGGCTGTGAAAGCTGATCGATCTTACAGCTTCTCAAAGCAGGCCGTGAACTTAATTTGAATGGCTTGGCCTTTTACAGCGTGCAACATGTGGGCTGTGATACCCTAATATTTTTACGGCTTGCGAATGTGGGCCGCAAATGCTCAATAATTTACGGCGTCCTAAATGCACGCCGTAATTGATAAGATCTCACGGCGCGCAAAATGCACGCCTTAATAAAGAAAAGAAAAAGCCCTTTTGTGGCTCGCATTCCATGCGCCCCGTACTATTATATCATTTACGGCTTGCATTCAATGCACGCCGTAAATGACGCGCTGTAAAAGCCTTGAAATGGTGTAGTGTAACAAAGAGGATGCCAACTCCCGAGATCAGCTGTCTTTTTTCATTTGTCCTGGTTGCACCGTCAAAGTACATGTCCCAGGAGGCACTTTGTGAGAAAGTCTCCACATTGTAGACTGGTTCGTCTGGGAGATCATCTCTAAGCGGAGAATCTTTAGGCAGTGGATGCTCTGCGAGGAAGTCTGCTAGAGCTTGCCCTTTGATTGCTTTTTGTGGTACATACCTAATATCAAACTGTGACAGAAGGATGGACCATTTTGCCAGTCGAGCATTGAGAGAACCTGCCTTTGTGACAAGGACCTTCAAAAGGTTGACCCTCGAGACCAGGTATACTGTGTTGGAAAGCAAGTAGTGACGCAGCTTTTGTACGGCGAACATCACTGCAAGGCATTCTTTTCGACTGGAGAGTAGCGATGCTCTGCACCTACTAGCATGCGGCTGAGGTAATATAGAGCAGCTTCTTTTCTTTGATCATTTTCTAGCGCAAGCAGAGCTCCAAAAGAGTGATCAAGGGCTCTTGTGTACAAGATAAATGGTTTTCCAGTGGTAGGAGCAGCTAACACTAGGGGTTTTGTCAGGTATGACTTGATGTCTTGGAAAGCAGCTTCACAGTCAGCATCGCAGACAAAGTTTACACCTTTTTTCATCAATCGGGAGAATGGACGGCATTTCCCCGAAAGATTGGAGATGAACCGTCTGATGTAGGCCAATCTCCCTTGAAGCCCTTTGAGTTCTCTCAAGGTTCTTGGAGAGGGCATTTCTAGAATGGCTTTGACTTTTATGGGGTCAAGCTCTATTCCAGCTTTCCGAACTAAGAATCCGAGGAACTTACCCGACGAGACGCCGAAAAAGCATTTCAAAGGATTCATTCGCAGTTTGTGTTTGCGAAGCCGGAGGAAGACTTCTCGAAGGTTCTCGAGATGATCTTCTTTTCTTTTGCTTTTGACGGCGAGGTCATCAACGTAACATTCAACCGTCTTGTGCTGCATATCTTGGAATATTTTCATCATAGCCCTCTGATATGTGGCACCAGCATTTTTCAGACCAAATGGCATGACAGTGTAGCAATACACGCCAAATGGGGTCCGAAAAGATGTATGTTTTTCATCTTCAGGATGCATCTTTATCTGATTGTAGCCAGAGAAACCATCCATGAATGTCATTCGCTCGAATCCACAGGTATTATCAATCATTACCTCTGGTATGGGGAGCAGAAATTCATCTTTTGGGCATGCGCCATTCAGGTCTCTATAGTCAGTACAGACCCTGATCTACCCGTTCTTCTTTGTCACGGGGACAATGTTGGCCAACCATTCAGGATGCTGTTCCTCACGGATGAAGCCGACGCTTTTGAGTTTTTGAACTTCTTGTTCAATTTTATCCATCACATCTGGACGGAATCTTCTTTGGCCTTGCTTGACAGGCTTGATGTCTTCTTGAAGATTGAGTTTGTGAACTGCTATTTTGGGGTCTAAGCCTGGCATTTCAGCGTAAGACCATGCAAAGCAATCAACGAACTCACGAAGAAAGGTGATATACTCGGGTAACTCATCATCCTTTATATTCTTGCTTATGAATACAGGATGTGGGTTATCTGGTGTTCCCAAGTCTATCTTTTGAACAGGATCTTCTGTTGGAAGGTTCGAAGGTGGTTCCTCCACAATATTTTCGGAGGCTTCCAGCTCAACGAAACCTTCTGGGTTTTCAAAGGCATTTCCAGACCAAGGTTTTGTTCCTTTCCACGGGTCTTCTTGATCGGTAATTTTCCCAAGGCTTGCTATGAGATGATCCCAATCGCCTGTTGAAACCGAGTCGAAGTAGGCTACTTCTTTTGGAGATGAGGGTTCTTCTGGGTCAGAAGTCCACACGTCTGTGCCATCGGACAACTCCTCTTCATTTTCGGATAAATCATGCCAATTGGATGAGCTTCCTGGATCTTTGTCAGGTGACTCATCAAACAGATATCCAGGGAGATCGATGCCTTCATGGACTTGAGAAGTTGAGGCTTGGTCAGTATATTGACTTTTAAGCCTTTGTGTCAACTGTCTCAAGGGAGTGTCAGGATCATACCCTAACCCGTGTGAAGACTTTTCTACATAGCCGTAGAGTCTCCAATCTTCCAGCTGGCTTTTGGTCAAGACGGGCCCCAATGGCGTGAGAATACCGCGTCCTTCTCCCAAACCGACTGGGTTTTGAGCGTCATAGCCCATTTTCTTCATAGTAGCTTGTGCCACAGAACTGTATAAGGATAGTTGAGGCATACCTTCATTTTGGAAAGGTTCAAGCATGGAGTTTGATGAAGAAGCATCCGATCTATGGAAGAAGATCGGCTTTTTCCCTGCTGAAGTTGCTGGAACAACAAAGGAAGCTGACGTAGGATCTTCTATGTCAGAAGTTATCTCCATTGGAGTGAGAGCAAGCTGAACTTGCTGAGTGTCAACTTGGCTTGACGATGTGTCGTCTTCTGGCTCTGAATCCGAGTCCGTGTCTTGCATGATAGACACGAAAGAGACAACAAATTTGTCCCCAGGCTTTTGTTTTGCCTTCTTCACTTTAGTTGTGATGACCAAAGGCTTTGAAGATTTGAGGGAAAAGATGAAGGGAGTTTGCATGCTCTCTTCAGATTTACCGGATGGTTTGTTTTCTTCCGGTGATTGTTGAGGAGCTTTGCCTTTATCTTTCTGGAGATTTTCGGCAAAGGATGCTGTGTGCTTCTCCTCTTCTTCTTTTTCACCTTCATACATCTGTGAGTCTGCGAAGTGGACTTCTTTACCTTTGAAGGGTTTTCTGTCCGCAAAGACTCGATGTATCATGCCGTCGTCGCCAACAAACTTGATGCATTGATGTAGAGTTGAAGGGACAACACCATTCTCGTGGATCCAAGGGCGTCCGAGAAGGATGTTGTAGCATGAAGGGGTTTTTATTGCAAACACTGTGACCTCAGAGATAAGATCACCGATCTGCAACTTGAACTTGATTTTGCCGATAGGCCTTTGAGTACTCCCATCGTATCCAAAGATAGATACATTTGTGTGGCTCAGCTTGCTGGGTGGGATGCCCAACTCTTCAAGAGCCGATGTGGAGATGAGGTTGAGTGCAGAACCTGGGTCGATCTGAACTCTATGCATAGGCATTTCCTTGATATACCCTGTGAAGTATAGGGGTCGGTTATGCCTGGTTTCGCCAAGTAGGAGGTCGTCCTTTGTGAAGGTGATGGTTGCACTGGCCGCTTTTTTAACCGAGAGGCATTCAATGCATGATCCCTCAGTTTTCTTCTTTTCTCCCTTTGAGGAGGCTTCTGAGTTTTTGACCCGGTAATCCATTTCAATTTGGAGGACTTGCGGGGCATATTTGTCGACATCCTCATTCAGCTTTTGTAATTCCGAAATGAGATTATCACGAGTGTGCGGAGACATTCGCAACAAATCTAGGATGTGCAGACGTGCAGGTATGTGCTTGAAGTGTTCAATCAAGTCATACTTGAAAGCCTCCTTAGGGCCTGCATGTTCATCATTGTTGCCACTAGGGGCGCTTACAACATCTTTTCCCGAAGGATTTACATATGTAAAGGAAGATTGGTTGTAATTTTTGTGGTAGTCCCGGCCAGAGCGGGTGCCTCTACCAACTTCGAGAGCTTCTTGAGAAGGGTCTTCGTTTGGAAGATTGTCTTCAGGATCTGTCGTTTTTCATTTGCTGAGGATGAATCAGCAGCAGAGTTGCCATCCTCAGTGATCGTGTTGCACGGAGCATTTTCCGGGAACAAGTCCTGAACAGCATCCAGCATCCTTTCTTCTTCGTTGACTAATTCATCATCCCAAGCATCAATGGCTGGGAATTCTTCAGTCAGGAAGGGTGTGAACTTTGAAGTCACAGCCTCAGGAGAAGAAACCTGAGAGGGTGTCATCTCAGTGAAAGTCACGTGAGACGAGGTGGCTTCAGAAGATACATTGCTAGGCGTCGCCGGAGTGTAAGTGCTCTCATCAGACGATGCTTCAGAAGAGCTATAATCCCGAATTATCACATTACAGGAAGCTCTGACGGGAGACGTTGCCTGATTGGAGTCAGACTCATCCTCGGATGTGAGAGGATCGTCTATCCAGCAATTTTCTCCATTTTCAGGAGTTAAGGGAGAATGTACCTGATGGTCTTCAGGGACTTCAGGCTCTGGTTTGCGAGGAGGCTCGTTGATGCGGTCTTGCTCTTGTTCTAGAGCGAGTCGCTGCAAGATCCTTGCATATTCTTCAAGATCAGGCATGGGAGCCGGATCTTCTTCTTCATCAACTCTTTGTGGCTCAACATGGTTGATTTCCACTGGAGTAATGAGAGGTGCTGAGTCAGCAGCATTTTTTTGTACAGCCTCTTGGTCTTCTTCATCATCAGACCAGGATCCTTGTGGCTGTAGGGGGTTATACCAGATTACTGGCATAAGATGAGACTCAGGAACCCATTCCTCATCGGAGAGATATTCTCCTGTTTCAAGGGACTCCTCCCACTCATCTGTGTAGTTTGATTCGAACCCATCATCGGTGTCGCTGGATTCGTATCCATCAATGGAGAATCCAACTACCGAATTGCAAGAGTATGATGCCTCCTGAATGGCTTCTTTGAATTGAGGTGGCATGAAATCACTGAGAGTGAATTTCCTTACCCCCTTTGAAGTCTCTGGAAGGGATGTTTTTGTTACCTCCAGTGAAGCGGTAGAGGAAGCCTCTGCCTTTTCTTTGACCTCTAGTTTTGGCTGGGTCTTCTCTTGCCGTTTGAGCTTGAGGAGATGTTTCCTAGCCTGCCTTCGCTGTTGAGCTGTAGGCTTTGTTTTCACGACCTCCCAATTTTCATCTTCCAGGAGATCGGGATGTACCCATATAGGTTGTCCGTCTGGTGTCGGGTAAGGAACTAGTTCCTCGGACGCTTTGATTGAGTTTATCACCTTGAAGGAAGTAGTAATCTTCTTCTTTGGTGATTTTGATGTTTGTCCACATGTCACCATGTTGACGGAGGCAGACCCATAGTTTTTGTCAAAGGTGATGACTCCGTTTTTCCACATCTCGTTTATTTTCTCCCTCACAACGAAGCATTGATTGAGAGGATGCGAGATCATCTGGTGGTATAGACAGTACCGAGGATCGTTGGTTTTGCCAACATCACCCGGTCTTTTTGGTTCAGGCAAGGTGAGCTTGCCGTTTGCCATAAGAGCCCCGAAGATTTCATCAACGTCTTCATCAAATGGGTATTTCTTCTCTACTCATTCTTTGAAGGCATCTGAGAGTTCAGGTCTCTTACCCGCAGCTTTGTTTTCAGCTTTCTTTGGTGGCTGAGGAGCTGACTTGGTCTGCACATTGAGGACCTCTTTTTTCTTTGGTTTTGAGGTTGCAATGGCGGTTGGCTCTTTTCTTAATGATTTCTGACTGTTGAGGTCTTTAATCACCGTTTCAGCTTCCATGGAAGCTTCTAGGAGTTCTCCCAGGTTTTTTGATTTGTTGCCGATGATCATGGAGCGGATTCTGGCTCTCATGTTGTTTCGGCAGATGTCGACTAGCGACGCTTGTGGCAATACATCAGAGCATTTGTATGCCATTGCTTTCCACTTGTGAATGAAGTCATATGTTGATTCATTCTCCCCCTGTTTTAGGCTGCACAGCTGAGCCATAGTAGCGGGATGATCCTCAACTTTGAAGTGAGTCAGGAAGCGTGTCTCTAGCATGGCCCAGTTTTGGATTGAGTCCTCCAGCAGAGTGGAGTACCAATTGAAGGCCGTACCTTTTAGGGTACTTGCAAAGAGGCGGATCTTGAGTGCATCTTGATCCGCGATAGCTCCCGTCAGGATCTTGAAGTGGATGACGTGCTGTCTGGCTGATCCTTTCCCCGTATATGTTTGGAGAGTATGATGCTTGAATTTGGTGGGGAACGGGACCGAGTCCATCCATAAGGGATATGGTGGATTGATCCCATGCTCCTTGAGTATATCCTCTTCTTTTGCTTTGGCGAGGATACTGTCTACGTCCTTTTTGGTAAGGGCGCGTGACTCATTTTCTTCTCCATTTACCTCGTCAATTTGATGGTTCGGAGGAGGTTCATTGTTCGCCTGATTTTGGAAGGCGAGGAGAAGGTTTTCCATCAGAGTTTCAATCCTCTGCTGGTCCTGTTCCAACTGCTGGATGCGTGTGATCGCATCTTCTGGAGGTGGATTGCGGGGTGGTGGCTCAGAATTTGTAGCCAAGACATTCATCCTTCGTGATTCGAACGAAGAAACTATCCTGGTGACTGAGCTGGGGCTCATTCTTTTTGAAGAAGAGCTTGAGGAAGGATCACTCTGGTGTCCTTTGCTTGAAGGAGCAGGGGATTCTTCTGAATGTCTTCTTGTCCTTGAGACGCTGCGGGTCATCGAACGTCGGACATGGATTTTTGTTGCTGATTTTTGGCGCCTTCTGGTTTTTCCAACCATATGGACGGCAGCAACTTGGTTGGGTCTTTCTTTTTCGACCCATTTGGGAGAGACTTGGAGTGTAGGAGGCTGGGTCCTTTGCTTCTCTAGTCTCTTTTGCCGATAAGACGCGCGGCGGCGTATGCGACGAGCAATTTGAGCTTCGGTCAGCTCTGGCTGGGCTTTGACGATGAAGGATGTGCTTCCTCGGGCGCAGCAGCCGAGCCTGTCTTCTTTGTAGCTGGGCATGGACAGGATGCGAACTCTGTCCTTCGCCTGTTGCAGCGAAGCTTTGAATTTTTGGAGTTCGGCCCCTGTAGAGATGAAGGGTCGAACTGCAGGTTTGTATGCCTTAGCAGGTGCTTGTAGAGGCCTTGTGATGCATGACTTGATTTTGGGCTTGTAGGAACAAGCCGGCACATGCTGGGATGACTTGGAAGTCAGGTTGGAGATGGGTTTCTCCTCTTTCATGTAAGCAAGAGGGTAGAACTGGTTCTCCTTGAGTGGGGCCAGGAATGCTGGCTTAGTGGATGTTTGGGACCTTCCCTGTTTTGGTGAAGGTCTTGGGGACCAAGTCTTGGGATAGACCTGGTCGTTTGCAGGTCGAGGTTTCGTGGGGGTGCAACGGGCTTCAGGCCTGCTGGTGCTCGCCTTTGGTGTCACGGTAGTGACACGTTGAGAGGCGAGTTTCTGCTTCTTGGAGGGAGCAGTTTCTTCCTCAGGAAGTGGGAATGGTCCCAGCGTCCCAAAGACGATAGTCCGGGGAGTCGAGGTCGACCCGGAGTTCAGAGAGTTGCCGAGGGAGTTGATGCTTCGGCAACTGATGGGGCGCTTGTAAGTGCGCGAGGTTTGCTTCTGTTGAAGCATGAGTTGGTGCTTGTTTTCATCGAAAGTAATGGTTAGTGAAGCTGCCATTGTTAGTTTTTTCGAAAATTTCTGAAACAAGACCACATCCATTAGTAATCACAAGAATATAATGATCATAAATGGGAAGTTCTATGGTTTCGTCGTTTCAAATTGCTAGAGGAAGATGACCCAAGCAACATGAAGAAGGCAAAATGCCATAGAGGGTACAATTGTTCTGATCGCAGGTATGGTAAGCCCAGAATGGGCATCCCAGTGACTGCTAGAAGCAATTGTGAACTTAAATTCGACTTATCGAGAAGCAGAGCTTGCTCGAGGTAAGAAGAATATAAAGTTGGAGTTACAGATGTGCCGGTCGCAATACAGTAGACCCTGAAAGGGCGTACTAGTACCGCTAGACACAAATGTTTTGAGACCGCATCCATGAGATGAGATTCTCTGTTTTGAAAGGTCAAGATTGGATTCATCAAAGAGAGCAGATGGTATTCCGATCTAAACACGGGGTCAGCGATTTCCGCGAGCGCCAGTGCTCAGAAAGAAATGAACCATAATTTCTCGGATCTGAATCTAAAAAATGACGAGTTTTTTTTTTTTTGAAAGGCCAATATCAGGTTCATCAAAGAGAGCAAAAGGCACTCCAATCTGAACACGGGCTCAGCGATTTCCGCGAGCGCCAGTGCTCAGAAAGGAGAAGACCAAGATTTCTCCAATCTAAACCCAAAATGACGGAAGTTTTTTTTTTTTTTTTTTGAAGATTTTGAAGATTTTTTTTTAAAAAAAAATCTTTTTTTTATTTTTTTTATTTTTTATTATTATTTTTTTTTATTTTAAGAATTTTTTTGAAATTTTTTTTTATTTTTTTATTTTTATTTTAAATTTTTTATTTTTTTAAAAATTTTTAATTTTTTTAAAAATTTTTTATTTTTTTAAAAAATTTTTATTTTTTTTAAAAAAAAATTTATTTAAAAGACGAGAGAGTACACATAGGCCTCCTAACCCGGTCTTATGAAATCTTGATTGATAGAATCGCCCCCAGGTAAGGGTAGGATTACTTAATGAACCCGTTTGGAGGACCCTTGCCTAGAACAGTCAAGCTGTCTCCACACTCTGGACAAGGCTTTTCTTTGAATCAACCATGATCAAAGAACACAGTTGGTTTAACCTTAGTGGTCTATGTCTTTTATATATATATATATATATATTTTTAATGAACTCATCGAAGAGAAACGATGGCCCAAAACCTTAGTCGAACAGGCTCAACATCTCTGCAAGCGCGATGAATGATAGGAACGGATCAAGGTTTCTCAATTTTGAATCCAAAATGAGAAATCTAATTTTTTTATTTTATATTTTATATTTATATATTTTTTAAGATCTTTAATGAACTCATCGAAGAGAAAAAATGGCCCAAACCCCGATCCGAACACGGTCTCAGCGATTTCCGTGAGCGCCAGTGCCCAGAAGGGAGAGGATCAAAATTTCTCAATTTTGAATCCAAACTGAAAAATCTGATTTTTTTTTGTTTTTTTTTTTTTTGAAAAGAGAAAGAGTGGAAATAAATTCAAAGAAATAGAAATTTCCAAACAAAAAATCTCATCTCATTTTTTAGATGCGGAATTCAACATAGGCCACCAATTATAAAGTAACCAAGGAATCAAGAAAAGAAATATAAGCATAGAGCAAAATATATGATATGCAAATATTTCATTTCTAGCATCATGTTCTCAAATAAACGAGTCCCACCGGGTGTGCCAGCTTGATGGACCGCGCTCCTGCTCGGTTCCTACCGAGGTCGGCGGACGTGGGAGTCCGTTTGGTTCCGACCCTTTCGTAACTAGGGGGCAGGGGCGTGCATCAACATTTCTTTTTTTGTGTGGGTGTGCCAGATTTTCTATTTTACTTGGAATTGCAAGTGGTGATCCGGAGATCAACCTTCGCAAGTAAAAAGGAAATCAACTTCTTTCAAGTTTTCCACTGCACATATATTTAAGAAAAGAGACATTTTTCTTGCTTTGCCGTGAAAGGCGATTTTTTTGGCATTTATAGCCGATTTTGGCGTTTATAGCCGATTTTTGGCGTTTAAAGCCGATTTTGGCGTTTATAGCCGATTTACAATCCTTATCAATAATGAAAGACAAGAGTTGTGATTTTTGTCTCTTTTGAAAAATACAAACTACAATGAAAAGCAAGAAAAGGAGGATCTAACTTCTCAGGAGATTATGGGGGACCCGTTTAGATTGACGGTCGCAAGCCATATGTGGGCTTCGCCATCATCCATGCAGATGAGAACAGAGGATGCTATTGATTCGCTTGGCTTGGCTATAACCTCAGGTTTTTAGAGGACAAAGACCAAAAGGCGGTCCTATGTCCAATAAAAAGCCGAGTAGACGGGCTGAAAAGCCACATCTAAGCCATTGGAGGCAGGAGGAGAAGGCAAGAACCTTGGGGGGGGTACCCCCCAAGGGACTTTTGTCACCTTGTTGCGGTGGCCGGTGTAGAACTTCCGCAGAGTTTTCTCTCTTTTCCTTCTCTGAATTTCTGTGTTTCTGTCTGTCTGTGTGTTTGTGCTTTTTTCTCTGATGATCCTTTCTTCTTGGAGAGCTCTCCTATTTATAGGCTTTTAGGTGGCCATTTTAGGAGGGTTTATGAGCTTTAATTGTCATAAAGCTACATAAAGGGAGGAGTTACAAGATTGAATTCTTTCTTTTGTAACTCCTTTTTCTTGGCTTCTGATTGGCCGGAGGAGATTGAGGGCATTTAATCGCCTTTAATCGCCATGATGGGAGGAGTTTCATGGGTTAAATGCCATGAATCTCTTGACTTGTAACTCCCGGATGCTTGCTTCTGATTGGTCCATCCAAAGAAATGGATTAATGACTGTAATAAAGCTAGTCAATTAATCACATTAAGTGGTCGCCGAGCAGCTGAAGAGTCGCGGGCCGTGCCGCGTCTTTTGGGATTCTTCTGGTGATGATCATCGATGGATCTTCATGTAGATCGACATCAGATGACCATGTAATTTCAGGTGTTTGTTGCCAACAGCGGGTCGGTACCATCTGTCCTGTCGATTTCTCGATCGGTCGGGTAGAAAGCACACTTTTTTTGGTTGACCGGGTGGCGATCAATATTGTTTTTGATACTCTTGATGATTAACCCGTGTTTTGGACGGATGTCAGAGGATTTGGTGTCTCAAAAGCATGAATTTTGGAAAGTACCAGAGGCTGGGCGCTTCGAATCAAGAAAAAACGGCGAAAACCGGGGTTTCCGGGGCCTTCCCGGCGACCCCGGGCTCCAAGGTCGCCGGCGACCCTGGGCCAGGGTCGCAGGGGTCGGCGACCCTGGGGGGTTTTCCCCCTTTTTGTCCCGTTTTGTGTCCGTTTTTGCTGTTTTTCGATTCTTTTTTCTCCTGTACTTTTCCTTGACATTTTGACCATTTATTGGCCTGATTTCTTTGTAGGAAACCTGATGAGAATCCTTGCATTTTATTTTGCAAAGTTTCCAATTTCCTGAGAAAGCCGAAGACTTTGTCGCGCAGAGCTGCCGATTTTCCGTCAGAAGCTGAAACTGGGTCAAACAATGTCGGAATGACCTGAAATTTGGTGTGAAGCCTCCTGAGCAATAAATAAGACCATCCATAGGCTTTTGTTTGAGTTTTGAACCCGTTTGGGGTCCTATCACCAGTAGACTCGCTTTTGTCGCGATGAAGATGTCGCGGTTTGATGTGCGGTCAACCGATGTCCGATTGATTTAAAATTTGACAGGGAACCTATTGGAGTCATTTTAAGATGATCCATAGGCTCTGTCTTGGAAATCATGGTCCCGGAGAGCTTTGCCGCCGAGAGGCCTGATTTGGCTTCCGAGCGTCAAACTATGGTCAAATGTTGTGGAAATGACCTGAAATTTGACGTGTAGCCCTTTATAAGCATTTTGAAGCCGTCCATGTGCTCTATCTGATGAGTAATGGCCTCGGTGGTTCTCGCCGCCGAGAGGCTTGATTTAGCTGTTCGAGGGTTGATGTAGGGTCAAACGTTGTCGGTTTGACTCGGAACTTGACGTGGAGCCTTTTGGAAGTATTTTGAGACCATCCATCGGCTCTGATCGAAGATTTTGTGTCTCCGATGCTTTTGCCGCCGAGAGCTCCTTTTCGGCTGTCGGAGAAGCGAAGTTAGGCCAAATGATTTTGAAATGGCCCGAAACTTCTTGTGTACTCCTCTTTTTGCTGTCTTGAAGGATCTTGCAGTTTTTGTTTGATTCTGACAAGATTTGTTTTTGGAAGTAGCATTGCCTATTTATGGTAGGTTGCGACTTCATGTAGCTCTTTGGATCTTGAAGAGGCATAGTGACATTTTCGGTGTTAACATGCATGATCCCTCAGTTTTCTTCTTTTTCTCCCTTTGAGGAGGCTTCTGAGTTTTTGACCCGGTAATCCATTTCAATTTGGAGGACTTGCGGGGCATATTTGTCGACATCCTCATTCAGCTGGTGGTCTTCATGGACTTCAGGCTCTGGATTGCGAGGAGGCTCGTTGACGCGTTCTTGCTCTTGTTCTAGAGCGAGTCGCTGCAAGATCCTTGCATATTCTTCAAGATCAGGCATGGGAGCCGGATCTTCTTCTTCATCAACTCTTTGTGGCTCAACATGGTTGATTTCCACTGGAGTAATGAGAGGTGCTGAGTCAGCAGCATTTTTTTGTACAGCCTCTTGGTCTTCTTCATCATCAGACCAGGATCCTTGTGGCTGTAGGGGGTTATACCAGATTACTGGCATAAGATGAGACTCAGGAACCCATTCCTCATCGGAGAGATATTCTCCTATTTCAAGGGACTCCTCCCACTCATCTGTGTAGTTTGATTCGAACCCATCATCGGTGTCGCTGGATTCGTATCCATCAATGGAGAATCCAACTACCGAATTGCAAGAGTATGATGCCTCCTGAATGGCTTCTTTGAATTGAGGTGGCATGAAATCACTGAGAGTGAATTTCCTTACCCCCTTTGAAGTCTCTGGAAGGGATGTTTTTGTTACCTCCAGTGAAGCGGTAGAGGAAGCCTCTGCCTTTTCTTTGACCTCTAGTTTTGGCTGGGTCTTCTCTTGCCGTTTGAGTTTGAGGAGATGTTTCCTAGCCTGCCTTCGCTGTTGAGCTGTAGGCTTTATTTTCACGACCTCCCAATTTTCATCTTCCAGGAGATCGGGATGTACCCATATAGGTTGTCCGTCTGGTGTCGGGTAAGGAACCAGTTCCTCGGACGCTTGGATTGAGTTTATCACCTCGAAGGAAGTAATGATCTTCTTCTTCGGTGATTTTGATGTTTGTCCACATGTCACCATGTTGACGGAGGTAGACCCATAGTTTTTGTCAAAGGTGATGACTCCGTTTTTCCACATCTCATTTATTTTCTCTCTCACAACGAAGCATTGATTGAGAGGATGCGAGATCATCTGGTGGTATGGACAGTACCGAGGATCGTTGGTTTTGCCAACATCACCCGGTCGTTTTGGTTCAGGCAAGGTGAGCTTGCCGTTTGCCACAAGAGCCCCAAAGATTTCATCAACATCTTCATCAAACGGGTATTTCTTCTCTACTCGTTCTTTGAAGGCATCTGAGAGTTCAGGTCTCTTACCCGCAGCTTTGTTTTTAGCTTTCTTTGGTGGCTGAGGAGCTGACTTGGTCTACACATTGAGGACCTCTTTTTTCTTTGGTTTAGAGGTTGCAATGGCGGTCGGCTCTTTTCTTGATGATTTTTGACTGTTGAGGTCTTTAATCACCGTTTCAGCTTCCATGGAAGCTTCTAGGAGTTCTCCCAGGTTTTTTGATTTGTTGCCGATGATCATGGAGCGGATTCTGGCTCTCATGTTGTTTCGGCAAATGTCGACTAGCGACGCTTGTGGCAATACATCAGAGCATTTGTATGCCATTGCTTTCCACTTGTGAATGAAGTCATATGTTGATTCATTCTCCCCCTGTTTTAGGCTGTACAGCTGAGCCATAGTAGCGGGATGATCCTCACCTTTGAAGTGAGTCAGGAAGCGTGTCTCTAGCATGGCCCAGTTTTGGATTGAGTCCTCCGGCAGAGTGGAGTACCAATCGAAGGCCGTACCTTTTAGGGTACTTGCAAAGAGGCGGATCTTGAGTGCATCTTGATCCGCGAT
The DNA here is from genome assembly GCA_012931725.1 of Litsea cubeba. Lineage (NCBI taxonomy): Eukaryota > Viridiplantae > Streptophyta > Magnoliopsida > Laurales > Lauraceae > Litsea > Litsea cubeba. Next base: position 95,435,588 of record CM022944.1, on the reverse strand, counting down.
AGCTCCCGTCAGGATCTTGAAGTGGATGACGTGCTGTCTGGCTGATCCTTTCCCCGTATATGTTTGAAGAGTAGGATGCTTGAATTTGGTGGGGAACGGGACCGAGTCCATCCATATGGGATATGGTGGATTGATCCCATGCTCCTTGAGTATATCCTCTTCTTTTGCTTTGGCGAGGATACTGTCTACGTCCTTTTTGGTAAGGGCGCGTGACTCATTTTCTTCTCCATTTACCCCATCGTCTTGATGATTCGGAGGAGGTTCATTGTTCGCCTGATTTTGGAAGGCGAGGAGAAGGTTTTCCATCAGAGTTTCAATCCTCTGCTGGCCCTGTTCCAACTGCTGGATGCGGGTGATCGCATCTTCTGGAGGTGGATTGCGGGGTGGTGGCTTAGAATTTGTAGCCAAGACATTCATCCTTCGTGATTCGAACGAAGAAACTATCCTGGTGACTGAGCTGGGGCTCATTCTTTTTGAAGAAGAGCTTGAGGAAGGATCACTCTGGTGTCCTTTGCTTGAAGGAGCAGGGGATTCTTCTGAATGTCTTCTTGTCCTTGAGACGCTGCGGGTCATCGAACGTCGGACATGGATTTTTGTTGCTGATTTTTGGCGCCTTCTGGTTTTTCCAACCATATGGATGGCAGCAACTTGGTTGGGTCTTTCTTTTTCGACCCATTTGGGAGAGAGTTGAAGTGTAGGAGGCTGGGTCCTTTGCTTCTCTAGTCTCTTTTGTCTATACGACGCGCGGCAGCGTATACGACGAGCAATTTGAGCTTCGGTCAGCTTTGGCTGGGCTTTGACAATGTAGGATGTGCTCCCTCGGGCGCAACAGCCGAGCATGTCTTCTTTGTAGCTGGGCAAGGACAGGATGCGAACCCTGTCCTTCGCCTGTTGCAGCGAAGCTTTGAATTTTTGGAGTTCGGCCCCTGTAGAGATGAAGGGTCGAACTGCAGGTTTGTAGCCCTTAGCAGGTGCTTGTAGAGGCCTTGTGATGCATGATCTGATTTTGGGCTTGTAGGAACAAGCCGGCTCATGCTGGTTTGACTTGGGAGTCAGGTTGGAGAAGGGTCTCTCCTCTTTCATGTAAGCAAGAGGGTAGAACTGGTTCTCTTTGAGTGGGGCCAGGAATGCTGGCTTAGTGGATGTTTGGGACCTTCTCTATTTTGGTGAAGGTCTTGGGGACCAAGTCTTGGGATAGACCTGGTTGCTTGCAGGTCGAGGCTTCGTGGGGCTGCCACGGGCTTCAGGCTTTCTGGTGCTCGCCTTTGGTGTCACGGTAGTGACACGTTGAGAGGCGAGTTTCTGCTTCTTGGAGGGAGCAGTTTCTTCCTCAGGAAGTGGGAATGGTCCCAGCGTCCCAAAGACGATAGTCCGGGGAGTCGAGGTCGACCCGGAGTTCAGAGAGTTGCCGAGGGAGTTGATGCTTCGGCAACTGATGGGGCGCTTGTAAGTGCGCGAGGTTTGCTTCTGTTGAAGCATGAGTTGGTGCTTGTTTTCATCGAAAGTAATGGTTAGTGAAGCTGCCATTGTTAGTTTTTTCGAAAATTTCTGAAACAAGACCACATCCATTAGTAATCACAAGAATATAATGATCATCAATGGGAAGTTCTATGGTTTCGTCTTTTCAAATTGCTAGAGGAAGATGACCCAAGCAACATGAAGAAGGCAAAACGCCATAGAGGGTACAATTGTTCTGATCGCAGGTATGGCAAGCCCAGAATGGGCATCCCAGTGACTGCTAGAAGCAATTGTGAACTTAAATTCGACTTATCGAGAAGCAGAGCTTGCTCGAGGTAAGAAGAATATAAAGTTGGAGTTACAGATGTGCCGGTCGCAATACAGTAGACCCTGAAAGGGCGTACTAGTACCGCTGGACACAAATGTTTTGAGACCGCATCTATGAGATGAGATTCTCTATTTTGAAAAGGTCAATATTGGATTCATCAAAGAGAGCAGATGGTATTCCAATCTGAACACGGGCTCAGCGATTTCCGCGAGCGCGAGTGCTCAGAAAGAAATGAACCATAATTTCTCGGATCTGAATCTACAAATGACGAGTTTTTTTTTTTTTTTTTGAAAGGCCAATATCGGGTTCATCAAAGAGAGCAAAAGGCATTCCAATCTGAACACGGGCTCAGCGATTTCCGCGAGCGCCAGTGCTCAGAAAGGAGAAGACCAAGATTTCTCCAATCTAAACTCAAAATGACGGAAGTTTTTTTTTTTTTTAAATCTTTTTTTTTTATTTTTTTATTTTCTTATTTATTTTTCTTATTTTTTTTTAATATTTTTTTTTGGAAATTTTTTTTTATTTTTCATTTTTTATTTTAAAATTTTTATTTAAAAAAATTTTATTTTTTGAAAAAAAATTATTTAAAAGACGAGAGAGTACACATAGGGCTCCTAACCCGGTCTTATGAAATCTTGATTGATAGAATTGCCCCCAGGTAAGGGTAGGATTACTTAATCAACCCGTTTGGAGGACCCTTGCCTAGAACAGTCAAGCTGTCTCCACACTCTGGACAAGGCTTTTCTTTGAATCAACCATGATCAAAGAACACAGTTGGTTTAACCTTAGTGGTCTATGTCTTTTTTTTGTTTTTTCTTTATATATATATATATTTTTTTTTATTTTTAATGAACTCATCGAAGAGAAACGATGGCCCAAAACCTTAGTCGAACAGGCTCAACATTTCTGCAAGCGCGATGAACGATAGGAACGGATCAAGGTTTCTCAATTTTGAATCCAAATTGAGAAATCTAAAATTTTTTTTTATATATTTATATATATATATATTTTTAGATCTTTAATGAACTCATCGAAGAGAAACAATGGCCCAATCCCCGATCCGAACACGGTCTCTGCGATTTCCGTGAGCGCCAGTGCCCAGAAGGGAGAGGATCAAAGTTTCTCAATTTGGAATCCAAACTGAAAATTCTGATTTTTTTTTATTTTTTTTTTATTTTTTAAAAGAGAAAGAGTGGAAATAAATTCAAAGAATTAGAAATTTCCAAACAAAAAATCTCATCTCATTTTTTTTAGATGCGGAATTCAACATAGGCCACCAATTATAAAGTAGCCAAGGAATCGAGAAAAGAAATATAAGCATAGAGCAAAATATATGATATGCAAATATTTCATTTCTAGCATCGTGTTCTCAAATAAACGGGTCCCACCGGGTGTGCAAGCTTGATGGACCGCGCTCCTGCTCGGTTCCTACCGAGGTCGGCGGACGTGGGAGTCCGTCGGGTCCGACCCTTTCGTAACCAGGGGGCAGGGGCGTGCATCAACATTTCTTTTTTTTTTGTGTGGGTGTGCCAGATTTTCTATTTTACTTGGAATTGCAAGTGGTGATCCGGAGATCAACCTTCGCAAGTAAAAAGGAAATCATCTTCTTTCAAGTTTTCCATTGCACATATATTTAAAAAAAGAGACATTTTTCTTGGTTTGCCGTGAAAGGCGATTTTTTTGGCCTTTATAGCCGATTTTGGCGTTTATAGTCGATTTTTGGCGTTTATAGCCGATTTTGGCGTTTATAGCCGATTTACAATCCTTATCAATAATGAAAGACAAGAGTTGTGATTTTTGTCTCTTTTGAAAAAATACAAACTACAATGAAAAGCAAGAAAAGGAGGATCTAACTTCTCAGGAGATTGTGGGGGACTCGTTTAGATTGACGGTCGCAAGCCATATGTGGGCTTCGCCATCATCCATGCAGATGAGAACAGAGGATGCTATTGATTCGCTTGGCTTGGCTATAACCTCAGGTTTTTAGAGGACAAAGACCAAAAGGGGGTCCTATGTCCAATAAAAAGCCGAGTAGACGGGCTGAAAAGCCACATCTAAGCCATTGGAGGCAGGAGGAGAAGGCAAGGACCTTGGGGGGGGGTACCCCCCAAGGGACTTTTGTCACCTTGTAGCGGTGGCCGGTGTAGAACTTCCGCAGAGTTTTCTCTCTTTTCCTTCTCTGAATTTCTGTGCTTCTGTCTGTGATTTCGTTGTCTCTGATTCGTTGTCTGTCTTTTCTTCTTGGAGTGCTCTCCTATTTATAGGCTTTTTGGTAGCCATTTAGGAGGGTTTATGGGCTTTTATTGTCATTAAGCCGCATAATGGGAGGAGTTACAAAATTGAATTTTTTTATTTTGTAACTCCTTTTTCTTGGCTTCTGATTGGCCGGAGGAGATTGAGGGCATTTAATCGCCTTTAATCGCCATGATGGGAGGAGTTTCATGAGTTAAATGCCAGGAATCTCTTGACTTGTAACTCCTGGATGCTTGCTTCTGATTGGTCCGTCCAAAGAAATGGATTAATGACTGTAATAAAGCTAGTCAATTAATCACATTAAGTGGTCGCCGAGCATCTGAAGAGTCGCGGGCCGTGCCGCGTCTTTTGGGATTCTTCTGGTGATGATCATCGATGGATCTTCATGTAGATCGACATCAGATGACCATGTAATTTCAGGTGTTTGTTGCCAACAGCGGGTCGGTGCCATCTGTCCTGTCGATTTCTCGATCAGTCGGGTAGAAAGCACACTTTTTTTGGTTGACCGGGTGGCGATCAATATTGTTTTCGATACTCTTGATGATTAACCCGTGTTTTGGACGGATGTCAAAAGACTTGGTGTCTCAAAAGCATGAATTTTGGAAAGTACCAGAGGCTGGGCTCTTCGAATCGCGAAAAAACGGTGAAAACCGGGGTTTCCGGGGCCTTCCCGGCGACCCCGGGCTCCAAGGTCGCCGGCGACCCTGGGCCAGGGTCGCAGGGGCCTGCGACCCTGGGGGGGGGGGGTTTTCCCCCCTTTGTGTCCCGTTTTGTGTCCGTTTTTGCTGTTTTTCGATTCTTTTTTCTTTTGTATTTTTCCTTGACATTTTGACCATTTATTGGCCTGATTTCTTTGTAGGAAACCTAATGAGAATCCTTGCATTTTATTTTGCAAAGTTTCCAATTTCCTGAGAAAGCCGAAGACTTTGTCGCGCAGAGCTGCCGATTTTCCGTCAGAAGGTGAAACTGGGCCAAACGATGTCGGAATGACCTGAAATTTGGTGTGAAGCCTCCTGAGTAATAAATAAGACCAACCATAGGCTTTTGTTTGAGTTTTGAAGCCGTTTGGGGTCCTATCACTAGTAGACTTGCTTTTATCGCGATGAAGATGTCGCGGTTTGATGTGCGGTCAACCGATGTCCGATTGACTTGAAATTTGACAGGAAACCTATTGGAGTCGTTTTAAGATGATCCATAGGCTCTATCTTGGAAACCATGGTCCCGGAGAGCTTTGCCGCCGAGAGGCCTGATTTGGCTTCCGAGCGTCAAACTATGGTCAAATGTTGTGGAAATGACCTGAAATTTGACGTGTAGCCCTTTATAAGCATTTTGAAGCCGTCCATGTGCTCTATCTGATGAGTAATGGCCTCGGTGGTTCTCGCCGCCGAGAGGCTTGATTTAGCTGTTCGAGGGTTGATGTAGGGTCAAACGTTGTCGGTTTGACTCGGAACTTGACGTGGAGCCTTTTGGAAGTATTTTGAGACCATCCATCGGCTCTGATCGAAGATTTGGTGTCTCCGATGCTTTTGCCGCCGAGAGCTCCTTTTCTGCTGTCGGAGAAGCGAAGTTAGGCCAAATGATTTTGAAATGGCCCGAAACTTCTTGTGTACTCCTCTTTTGGCTGTCTTGAAGGATCTTGCAGTTTTTGTTTGATTCTGACAAGATTTGATTTTTGGAAGTAGCATTGCCTATTTATGGCAGGTTGCGACTTCATGTAGCTCTTTGGATCTTGAAGAGGCAAAGTGACATTTTTGGTGTCAACAGCTGGCCGGCATCAACATGTCCATGTCAGCAGGCGACTTCTCCGCATATCTAGGAGAACCGCCAACAAAAACCCCGGTCTTGATTACATTTGTCCTTCTCACCCAGCTTAGAGGATCTTCCCTCTTAGAGCACGTGGGGGCAAGGCTCATGATCGAGACGGTGCGATCAAACGTCGACCGGGTAACAATAGTCTTCTTCTCACTATCAGCGGTGAAAGAAAACTGAAAACATCTCATCTGGTATGTCATGTCATCAGGGACGGCATCACCAAAGAAGAAGGTAGGCTTGGGCAAAACCCTCTGATCGTCTATCACCCATGGACGACTGCTTACCATGATCTTATATAATTCCTCTCCCTTGAGAGCAATCAGTCGCTGCCTCATCTCATCTTTATTGAGCAATCAATCCCTTCTCTTAATATACTGAACCTTGTCCCAAGCCTGCTGAACGGCCGGATTAGAAGATCTAGCAGATCGACGAGGTACGCTGGTAGCAGGCTCTTTACCCTTGTTCGTTCTGGAGGAACCACCTGGAAAGGATGGAAAAGAAAAAGATCAATCATCAAAACGACACGATTTTGCTAAAAAACAAATATGGCGAAATTTTGACATGATGCCGGGGCAATTCCAAAGAAAAGGAACTACTCCGAAAGAAATAGAAAGCTTGAAGATGGGCTCAACATTGCTGCGAGCTCCAAAACTCCAAACTTTCGAAACCTGAAAGTCTCCACAAAATCAGGAAGGGCTCAACATCGCTACGAGCTCCAAATTCCCAAATTTGTAAAAACTTTCAGGTATTCTATCACATCATGCTACAATTCAATTTACAAAAAAATATACATGCATGAACGTCTTAGTTTGCCAAAAAAAATGCATTATCATGATGAGCAAAAAAAAAAGAAGGAAGAAAAAGAAAACTTTCTCAAAAAAAAAAGGGAAAGAAGAGGGCTGGCCCATAGGCCACGTGGCCGTACGGCCAGATCCGCATAAAAAAAAAACATGCAAAAAAAAAAAAAAAGAAAGCAAAAAAAAATATTTGTAAAAAAAAACATGTGGAAAAATAAAGAAAAGAAAAGAAAGAAACAAAAAAAACGAACCTTTTTTTTTTTTACAGTGGAGTTTTCTTGAAAAAGAGAACTTACTTGAAGCCATTGATGGAGAAGAAGAAGAAAAGTTTTGAAGATCTTGAAGAAGAAGAACTCTTGGTCTTGAAGCCCTCTTGGGATTGTTGCAAAAGAAAGCAATAAGAGCAAGAGATCCAACCTCCTCCTTGCTTTTATAGAAGAGAGCAAACCAAAGAAGGAAAGAAGAAATAGGTAAGTGTTACTAATTAGTAACCTTACCAAAAGAAAGAAATTAGAAAGATTCTTTCCCCAAAAGAAAGATATCTTGAGGGATTCTCTCCCAAAAAGAAATTAATGAGAGATTTTCTCCCAAAAGATAGGAGATTTGAGATATTCTCTCCCAAAGAAAGATATCTTGAGATATTCTCTCCCAAAATAAAGGGAACATGAGAGATTCTCTCCAAATAAAGATATTATTAGATATTCTCTATCCAAAGGAGATATTTTTAGATATTCTTTACAAAAATGACACCATATGAGATCTAAGCCATTTCAAAAGCTTAAGGTCCCATGGGTTAGCCCATATGAGCCAGGTTTGACCACCTAGGCACTAAAAAAATAAATAAAAAATAAAAAAAATTTGGGCTTTTAGTCAAAGAGAAATCCCTCTTACCAAGAGCATACAAAAATGGTTCCATGCCTCTTTTGAGTTGATTGGACCATACAAAAAAAGAATTCCAAGCCCCATGAGCTTCACAAATCAAGCCATCCAGCCTCATATACCAAATTAAGACAAAATCGTGAAATTGACATTCCACAAAAATCCAAACTAAATCATGGTCCCCTAACTTGCCACATACAGCTTGTTAGGTCACAAGACCAAAACCAAAAATCAAAATCCGATCCCCTAACTTGCCACATACAGCCTGTTAGGTCATAAGATCAAAACCAAAATCGACCCCCCCAACATTCCACATACGGCTTGTTGGGTCACATGGTCAAAACCAAACCCGACCCCCTAACCTGCCACATACAGCTTGTTAGGTCACAAGGTCAAAATCCAAATCCACATACCTGATGTCATATTCAAAACTTTGCCTCGAGATGGTATGTAATCCCTTTCACCACCATAAAATTCCCCTGGAAGCTCAAAAGGCTACAAATACCAAAAGAAAGACTGCTCAAAGACTTTTGGTCAAGTCACAAGCTCTCCTACGAAAAATCTCTTCAAGGCACATCGACTATAAAAGTTAAGCAACTCGTCGCTGCACCTCGATGGGGCATTTGTTGACACCAAAAAATGTGTCACTTTGCTTCTTCAAAATCTAGGAAGCTACATGAAGTCGCAGCCTGCCATAAATAGGCAATGCTACTTCCAAAAATCAAATCTTGTCAGAATCAAACAAAAACTGCAAGATCCTTCAAGACAGCCAAAAGAGGAGTACATAAGAAGTTTCAGGCCATTTCAAAATCATTTGGCCTAACTTCGCTTCTCCGACAGCTGAAAAGGAGCTCCCGGCGAAAGCATCGGAGACACCAAATCTTCGATCAAAGCCGATGGATGATCTCAAAATACATCCAAAAGGCTCCACATCAAGTTTCGAGTCAAACCGACAACGTTTGACCCTACATCAACCCTCGAACAGCTAAATCAAGCCTCTCGGTGATGAGAACCACCGAGTCCATCACTCATCAGATAGAGCACATGGACGGCTTTAAAATGCTTACAAAGGGTTACACGTCAAATTCCAGGTCATTTCGACAACATTTGACCAGACTTTGACGCTCGGAAGCCAAATCAAGCCTCTTGGAGGCAAAGCTCCCCGGGACCATGGTTTCCAAGACAGAGCCTATGGATCATCTTAAAATGACTCCAATAGGTTCCTTGTCAAATTTCAAGTCAATCGGACATCGGTTGACCGCACATCAAGCTGCGACATCTTTATCGCGATAAAAATAAGTCGACTGACGATAGGACCCCAGACAGCTTCAAAACTCAAACAAAAGCCTATGGTTGGCCTTATTTATTGCTCAGGAGGCTACACCCCAAATTTCAGGTCATTCCGACATCGTTGGCCCCAGTTTCAGCTTCTGACGAAAAATCGGCAGCTCTGCGCGACAAAGTCTTCGGCTTTCTCGGAAATTCAGAAACTTTGCAATCCAAAATGCAAGGATTCTCATCAAGTTTTCTATAGGGAAATCAGGCCAATGAATAACAAAAAATGTCAAGGAAAAATACAGAAGAAAAAAGAATAAAAAAACATCAAAAACAGACACAAAACGGGACAAAATAGGGGAAAACCCCCCAGGGTTGCAGACCCCTGTGACCCTGGCCCAGGGCCGCCTGTGACCCTGGAGCCCGGGATCGCCGGGAGGGCCTCGGAAGCCCCGTTTTTCGTCATTTTTCGCGATTCGAAGCGTCCGACCCCTGGGATTTTCCAAAATTCATACTTTTGAGACACCAAATCCTTTGACATGCGTCAAAATCACGGGTCAATCATCAAGACTATCAAAATCAACATCGACCGCCAACCGGTCAACCAAAAAAGTTTGCTTTCTATCCGACCGATCGAGAAATCGACAGGACAGATGGCACCAACCCGCTGTTGGCAACCAATACCTGAAGTTACATGGTTAACCGATGTCGATCTACATGAAGATCCATCGATGATCATCGGCAGAAGAATCCCAAAAGACGCGGCATGGCCCGCAACTCTTCAACTGCTCAGCGACCACTTAATGCGATTAATTGACTAGCTTTATTGCAGTTATTAATCCATTTCTTTGGACGGCCCAATCAGAAGCAAGCATCCGGGAGTTACAAGTCAATTGATTCATGGCATTTAACCCATGAAACTCCTCCCATCATGGTGATTAAAGGCGATTAAATGCCCTTAATCTCCTCCGTCCAATTAGAAGTCAAGAAAAAGGAGTTACAAAATAAAGGAATTAAATCCTATAACTCCTCCCATTATGCGGCTTAATGACAATAAAAGCCTATAAACCCTCCTAAATGGCTACCAAAAGGCCTATAAATAGGAGAGCATTCCAAGAAGAAAGGACAGCACAAAAACAGGACAGACTGCAGAAAATCCGAAAACTCAGACAGAAAAAGGCATCATAAATCTAAGAGAAAGAAAGAGAGAAAACTCTGCGGAAGTTCTACACCGACCACTGCTACAAGGTGACAAAAGTCCCTTGGGGGGTACCCCCACCAAGGTCCTTGCCTTCTCCTTCTGCTTCCAATGGCTTAGACGTGGCTTTTCAGCCCGTCTACTTAGTTTTTTATTGGACATAGGGCCTCTTTTTGGTCTTTGTCCTCTAAAAACCTGAGGTTATAGCTAAGCCAAGCGAATCAAGAGCATCCTCTGTTCTCATCTGCATGGATGATGGCGAAGTCCACATATGGCTTGCGACCGTCAATCTGAACGAGTCCCCCACAATCTCCTGAGAAGTTAGATCCTCCTTTTCTTGCTTTTCATTGTAGTTTGTATTTTTCCAAAAGAGACAAAAATCACAACTCTTGTCTTTCATTATTGATAAGAATTGTAAATCGGCTATAAACGCCAAAAATCGGCTATAAACGCCAAAATCGGCTACAAATGCCAAAAAATCGCCTTTCACGGCAAATCAAGAAAAATATCTCTTTTCTTAAATATATGTGCAATGCAAAACTTTAAGAAGTTGATTTCCGTTTTACTTGGGAAGGTTGATCTCCGGATCACCACTTGCAATTCCAAGTAAAATAGAAAATCTGGTACACCCACGCAAAAAAAATATTGATGCACGCCTCTGCCCCCCGGTTAGAAAGGGTCGAACCCAAACGGACTCCCACGTCCACCGACCTCGGTAGAACCGAGCAATATGAAGAGCTGTCCATCACTAAACACTCTTACTAACTAATCAAGTAATTAATTATAATTAATAAGAGGTTAAAGGATGGGATGTTACAAGTAAACCCACACATGGTCACCTTTTTCAAATACAACTCGGCAATGATATTGATCAGCTGTAACTTCGTAACTGGCATTGCTTTTCTCAATTTGCGCGCGCACTTTATCATGAGTGCTCTTGATGTGCTGCACCAAGTCGTCAACATCGGCTCGAACTTGTCCTGTATGAGGAATAGGAATAAGATCAACAACATTAGTGAGGTTCATCCCATAAACAATCTCGAACGGACTCTTTTGTATTGTCCTGTTTGGGAATCCGTTATAAGCGAACTCGGCATGAGAAGTCATAATATCCCATTGTTTTGGTTTGTCTTTTACTGAAGCTCGCAAAATATTCCCAAGACTCCTGTTTACCACTTCAGTTTGCCCATTAATTTTATATTAGAGCCATCGCTTCTGCCCTCTGTCAACACTGTAAACTCTACTGATGTAGAGCCTGTTCGATCCAGCGATGCAACGTGGAGGAAGTGGAAGAGCAGAGATTGTGCCGGCACTACCGAGTGTGCGACAAGAAGACTTGCAAGGATATGTAAAAGAAATCAACACCAGATGTGGAGATTTAGAAGAACAACTGATCATCCCAAAACAGGGTTATAAATATTGTGTGGGGATATTTCCTAGCTCACCGGATAACTGGCCTGATTCTCCATCCCGTGCTGCCGCGCCGGCTAATCCACCTCGGCAAAGCTCATCTCAAACGTCCGCGCTCCGCCTGCTCGGCCAAGTGCTCCCACTTCGGCAAAAGCCTCACCTCGGCTTCCCGCCCTCGGCTTCCGCCCTCGGCTCCCCGACCTCAGCGTCACACCCCGACCTCGGTCAGGGCTAGCCAAGGTAGGGCCTGACAGCTGTCCACCCTTGGACACTTAAGCACGTTAGAGCACGCGCGACAAGACAAGGGCACGCCCATACTCTCTGACAGAGCCTCCCATGCCGCCCACGTCCTCTGACAGAACGGCGTCCACAGACGCCCGGGTATGGCCCGATGCGACACGACATGTCACGATGGGATAGCACCCTGACAGAGTCACCTCCTTGTCCCCTCTCCTCCCCTATAAAAGGGGCCAAACCAGAACAGCAAGGCCCTCTCTCTCCCGTCCGAGAGAATCACACTGGTATCACCTTCTCCCCCAAAATCTCCTCCTACTGTCCAGTACTCATACTGACTTAGGCATCGGAGAGCCCTGCGCTGCCCACAGCCAGGGTCCTCTGACCTGTTTCTTCTCCCTCTTCCAGGTTCTCAGGCATCGGTTCTTCCATCATCAACGAGGAGACGGGGAGCCTCAGCCTTCGTCCTCCTCAGTGAGTCGCAAGAACACCACCCCCCCGGGTCCGTGAATTTTTGTGCACTTACAATTGGCGCCGTCTGTGGGGAACGCTACAAAAAGCCATCTTCCCAAACACCATGCCTCGGAGAACCAGAAAGGGAAAGGAACCGCTGACACTGTCGACACAGCTGCCGACGGTCCCCCACCGGGAAAGGTCAAGAGCAAGATCTAATCCGGCGAGCGTCCAACAGCGGGGCACTCAGTCGGGTTCATCCTCTAAGGGTTCGACCTCGACCCCACCTTCCAAAAAACGCACCCTGAAGGACAACGGAAGCGACCAAGCTCCGGGCAACAACCACGACACCAGAAAGTGGCTTGATCAACGCATCGAGCAAGCAGTACGACAAAACTTGGAGGCTGCCGGTTTCGCTCGAGTTCGGCTGAACTCTGACGATCTCGGCACATCTCCCCTCTCTCCAGAGATCAGGAGCTTCCCCCTTCCCGAAGATTTCAAAGTCCCGAGGTTCATCGTTTACGATGGAACCTCGGATCCAGCAGCACACCTCCGGCACTTCACTCAGAGGATGTCGGTGTGGGGCGATGCAGGCCACCTCAACTGCAGAGTCTTCTCCTCCAGCCTCGGGGACCTCCCCCTAAAGTGGTTCTGCGCACTCCCCCAAGGATCAATCAAAAGTTGGCAGCAGCTCCGGAATTCCTTCATGACGAAGTTCCAAGCTCACAGGGTCATCCCCAGGTCGATTGCCGACCTGATGGCCCTCAGAATGAAGCAGGCCGAGAGCGTCACGCAGTTCGCCAAAAGGTTCTGGACTGTCTACAGCCAGATCGAGGATACTACAGATGCAATAGCGATCCTGTCTTTCCAACAAGCCCTCCTGCCAGGCAACGAGCTTCGAAGGGACCTGGTCATGCATCCCGTGGTCACTATGGCAGCGCTGATGACAAGGGTAAACCAGTTCGTCAGGCAAGAAGCAGACGAAACCCGAGCCCAGAAGTATTTCAATGGCAATCAACAGGCAACGTCCACCTCGGCAGACGCCTCCATCTCGGCGGATGCCTCCAGCTCCGCAGCAGCGTCCATCTCGGCGGACGCCTCCATCTCGGCGGATGCCTCCAGCTCCGCGGCAGCGTCCATCTCGGCGGACGCCTCCATGACAGAAGTCTCCTCCAGCTCGGGGGGCTGCTGAAGCCTCCAATCATTTTTCAGCTTCGACCGCCCGTCAGCTTTGATCGCACGACCCTCTACCGTCATTTCTGGCGGCACGGTCCTCTACTGTCAGCTTCGATGGCGCCGTCAGCTGCGACGACGTCGGTACGACCCTCTACTGTCGGCTTCGATCGTACGACCCTCTACCGTCATGACGGCACGGTCCTCTGCTGTCAGCCTTGATCGCACGGTCCTCTGCCGCCACTAGTTGTCCAGAGCCTCGTACCCCTGGTGACGAGCCAGTGGGATCTCCATTGCGTGCGGCAGGCGCATCTCGGCCACGCGCCAGATGCCCGGCACAGGCCCCTGGTGACGAGCCAGTGGGATCTCCATTGCGTGCGGCAGGCGCATCTCGGCCACGCGCCAGATGCCCGGCACAGGCCCCTGGTGACGAGCCAGTGGGATCTCCATTGCGTGCGGCGGGCGCATCTCGGCCACGCGCCAGATGCCCGGCACAGGCCCCTGGTGACGAGCCAGTGGGATCTCCATTACGTGCGGCAGGCGCATCTCGGCCACGCGCCAGATGCCCGGCACAGGCCCCTGGTGACGAGCCAGTGGGATCTCCATTGCGTGCGGCAGGCGCATCTCGGCCACGCGCCAGATGCCCGGCACAGGCCCCTGGTGAAGAGCCAGTGGGATCTCCATTGCGTGCGGCGGGCGCATCTCGGCCACGCGCCAGATGCCCGGCACAGGCCCCTGGTGACGAGCCAGTGGGATCTCCATTACGTGCGGCAGGCGCATCTCGGCCACGCGCCAGATGCCCGGCACAGGCCCCTGGTGACGAGCCAGTGGGATCTCCATTGCGTGCGGCAGGCGCATCTCGGCCACGCGCCAGATGCCCGGCACAGGCCCCTGGTGACGAGCCAGTGGGATCTCCATTGCGTGCGGCGGGCGCATCTCGGCCACGCGCCAGATGCCCGGCACAGGCCCCTGGTGACGAGCCAGTGGGATCTCCATTACGTGCGGCAGGCGCATCTCGGCCACGCGCCAGATGCCCGGCACAGGCCCCTGGTGACGAGCCAGTGGGATCTCCATTGCGTGCGGCAGGCGCATCTCGGCCACGCGCCAGATGCCCGGCACAGGCCCCTGGTGAAGAGCCAGTGGGATCTCCATTGCGTGCGGCGGGCGCATCTCGGCCACGCGCCAGATGCCCGGCACAGGCCCCTGGTGACGAGCCAGTGGGATCTCCATTACGTGCGGCAGGCGCATCTCGGCCACGCGCCAGATGCCCGGCACAGGCCCCTGGTGACGAGCCAATGGGATCTCCATTGCGTGCGGCAGGCGCATCTCGGCCACGCGCCAGATGCCCGGCACAGGCCCCTGGTGACGAGCCAGTGGGATCTCCATTACGTGCGGCAGGCGCATCTCGGCCACGCGCCAGATGCCCGGCACAGGCCCCTGGTGACGAGCCAATGGGATCTCCATTGCGTGCGGCAGGCGCATCTCGGCCACGCGCCAGATGCCCGGCACAGGCCCCTGGTGACGAGCCAGTGGGATCTCCATTGCGTGCGGCAGGCGCATCTCGGCCACGCGCCAGATGCCCGGCACAGGCCCCTGGTGAAGAGCCAGTGGGATCTCCATTAGTGCATCTCGGTACCCATTCTCCAGTTCGGCAGTTGTGTGGCTCTCCAGCTCGGCAGAAGCACCCTGTCACAGCTTAGCAGTGATGCCGACCTCTAGCTCTGGTCCATTGCCAGCCAGTCATCCTCCATGATACTTACCTTCTGACCTCAAAGAGCAGTCTATTGAGCTCAGAAGCTGGGGGGCTATTGTGTGGGGATATTTCCTAGCTCACCGGATAACTGGCCTGATTCTCCATCCCGTGCTGCCGCGCCGGCTAATCCACCTCGGCAAAGCTCATCTCAAACGTCCGCGCTCCGCCTGCTCGGCCAAGTGCTCCCACTTCGGCAAAAGCCTCACCTCGGCTTCCCGCCCTCGGCTTCCGCCCTCGGCTCCCCGACCTTGAAAGTCCTTGGGATCCTAACCCTAGAGGGGGGGTGAATAGGGTGAGCTACACTTAGTGACCAATTATGACCAATTTTAATTTCTTTAAAACAACTAGTCACATGTGATGATTAAACAAACAATATGCGGAAGCTTAAATAAATAATCACCACATTGCAATCACCATAACACCATCATTTATAGTGGTTCGGCCTCAATGCCTACATCCACTACCGGCTTGTGTATCCAACACCCCACCGGATTTCCACTAATATGCTTTTCCAATAGGCTAAGCAATAACCTCTTACAAGATGCTTTCCAAGGCTTAGCAATAACCTCTACAATGTATGCTTTCCAAGGCTTAGCAATAACCTTACAATGATGTTTTTCTAGGCTAAACAACAACCCTTACACAATGCTTTTAAATGGCTAAGCAATAACCTTACAAGTAAATATTACTCTCAAAGAAAGTGTCTTCACAAAACACTCTTATGAGATTACAATTTAAGCTCTAATAAATTGCCTCTAAATAGGCGGATGTGAAAGTGAAAATCTAACTCACACAACACAATGAAATGCAAAGATGAATGCTTATGATTTGTGTGTGTGGAAAACTTCAATCAAGATTAAAATTAAGCTCAATCTATTTTATGCTTAAAGCAAATCAAAAGTTTAATGCTCATAAAAAGATTTGATTGAAGTGTTAGGCAAATCACATGTACACAAATACTAACTTGTAAATGATTTATGAAAATCAAGATGACACAAGTTGTATGAAATTAATTATGTCTAAACATGTGATGCACATTCAATGTTGTTTTCAAAACAAATTAGTTTAACTAAAGTTCAAATAGATTGAAAACAACAAAGAGAGTTTCAAACAAGTTAATGTATCATGCTATAAAGAAATCAAAGATTTTGGCTAAGCATGATTGACAAAGTTTAAAACAAAACTTGGTTTGAAATCAAGGGTGAAGAATCCAATAACTAAAATCAAAGATTAAGAGAAGAGTGGATTCAACACATCATAGTTAATATGCTAAAAATCATTTACCAATAATTTAGTCAAAGCATAAAACATATGATTAATAAAAGTAAAGCTTACTTGATGATTTAACTTAATGATCCAAGCTTGAGCTTTACTAATGACCCCCTTGATCTCTCTTAGTTCATCCCCTTTTTCCTTGTCTCCAAACACCTCAAAGAAGGCTTGGAAGCTCCAAAATATTCAACACTTTTCTCATGGGAATGAACCCCTTTTTATACTCAAAAAGTTGAGTTCTGCGAGTGCCCGGTCGACCCCATAAAAGCCCCGGTCGACCTGGCCTCCAACGGTCATAAAACTGACCGTTTGAAAAAAAAAGCCGTTGGCTCTTTCCCGGTCGACCCGCAGTGGGCTCGGTCGACCGGGTCCATGGGCTCGGTCGACCGGCCACACTGCGGGTCGACCGGGTCCCCTGGACCATTTCCCCCAAAAATGCTTATTTTGCATATTTTAAAGTATTTTTCCTTGGGGATTTTTTGGGCCAATAAATCAAGCTTGGAATCATGTTTTAAATCATTCTAAGCGGCTTAAAAACATGAAACATAAAAAGCCAAAAATCATTTGAAACTTTAAATCATTGGCTAGCTTGATTTATAAAATCTTTTTCAAACTAAAAATGCGTCCAATGTTTAAAACCAAAACATGCATAAATCATAAGGTTTACAAGATTTAAAACAATGCATGTATAAATCAAGATTTCAAGATTTCTAAAAACAATGCAAGTGTGAGAAATCAAATGATGATTAAAATGATATGCATCCATCAAATTGCAATACACAAAATTCCTAACAATCTCCCCCTTTGCAATTTGATGGCAAACCTTAACTTAACACTAAACCTCACACTAAGTCTTCAGCTCCTTGGCTTGACACGGCTTGAAATCTTCGGATGCTCCTTCATTTAGCTTGGGCTTTAGCTCTTTTGATCTTCATTCTTCTTGTCCTTAGCTCCAAGCTTTCTTTCTTTTATCTTCTCTCCCCCTTAGACCAAGCACTCTCTCTCCTTGGTCTTTCTCTCCCTTTGCCATTGAATGCTCTCTCCCCCTTTGATCTTTCTCCCTTTTTGGGGTAGCTAGAGCATTTTCTCCCCCTTAATCCTTTCTCCCCCTTTGCCATTAAATTGCAAAGGTAGCAATTGAAGAAATGTACCTACACACATGAAACAAGGAAAATACCTTTAGTAGCACCTGTTAACAAATGAAATCGAAAATGAAATACTTAACAGGCTATTATGCATGTGAGCAAGTTATAAGGGAATAGCAATGGTGAATTTGATCATCTCTAATGCTTCCTTAGAAGGTTTACTCCCCCTCAATCCATAATCTTCTTTTGTCATACTTTTGACAAGAATATAACTATTAGATGCAAGAAGAAGATGGTTTAACCAATTGAGGGATAACTTCAAGGGAAGGATTAGATACCAATTGATAATGATTAACTATAAGGCTCAATGATCAAATTACCAAATTGAAGAGAAACCAATTGACCTATAAGCTTAAGGAAAGTTGAAGAGCAAGGTCAAAAGGTTAATCTATCATGGATACCAATTGAAATAAGAACCATATCAATTGAGATTTAAGAGTATGACTTATTAGCTCAATCACTCTAAAATGGACTTAAGGAATGTAACTAGAAGGATTAATCCAAGTTAGAGCTATCCATGATGATAAGGGGTTTACTAAACATAGCATCAAATAATATAACTATGAAAATCATATGCTATGTAAATTTTGAAATCATTTCACTCAATCATAAAATATGACTATCAAGTGTAAGATGAGTGAAATGAAATTCAAACCATGATGCCTACCTCAATCATTAACCAACCAAGATTATTAACACATAAACATGGTGGTCACGAGATTTAACCAAATAAGCAAGAGAGGTGGCAAACATGACCATTTATGAAGCTAATGGAATGTGACATGGAACAAAGACATATTACTATCAAGTTTAATCCAATGTGCACAAGGTTTATCACAAATATATAACATCAATTGGAAATTATACTAATTGAAAATGATATCATTTGATTACCAATTGAATATGGAACATGTTTGAGAGCAAGCATGTGACAAACACAAGATACCAAGCAACATAAATGAATATTCATCACTTTAATGATATAACTATTGAGCATAGTGATGAACATGAGAAATTGCATTTTGAAAATATATATAACTTGGTAGAGCATGCAATTTACAAAAGTGTCAAATCATATGAATTCAACAACTAAGAATCCATCAAACAATCTATGAAATACAAGGAATGGATTTCAAAGAGGTTCATATGATTAAACACTACTATGAAGTTGAGACATGTTTAATGAATGATACCAATAAGAAAATTACACATGAATCAACAACATAACCATCCAAGTCAAATAAAAACTAGAAAGCAAGAGGATGGATTTTAGAGTCCTAGAATGGTGTCTTCAAATAAAACTAAAATCAAGCACAACCAAACAAGGAACTATATAGACAATTGCATATAACAAGAATGTAACTAAATGAGCAAACATGCGAATTGCCTATCACAACATTCATTTCCATTTCTAAGATGATAAAACCGAATGCATAAGGAAATGAAAACATGGAACATGCTTTGATAAATGAAACTAATGAAGTTTTAAAGCAATTCCACATATGCAATCTTCAAATCATAAACAAAATCCAACAATGAACAAAATGAGTATGAAAATGAAGATAAAACATTTTTCAATTTGTATTCCAAAGAATATAACTACAAGGGCTCATACAAATTGAACTCATATTTTCCATACCAAAGGATATAATTAGTAAGATCATGGAAAATTTAAATTGATTCAAATCATTTGTTTTTAAAGAAAAAATCTTACTATAACATTCAAACAAATGATTTTGCAAAATCAATTGATTATGTAGGATCTAGCTATGAAAGCATTTGAAACCATAATCAATTGAACATGTAGAAATGCATGCAAGATATATAACTAAATGAAAGCAATACGCAAATCTATCAAGATGAAATTATAATCAAAAGATTTTGAAAGCCATGATATGTAAATAGTATGGTGCATGAAAACAAAATCAATTGATCATAAACAAGCATTGCATTTTATGAAATGTAACTATGAAATAACAAAATGCAAATGCAACATGACCAACAAAAGGATTTAACTATAAAGAATAGGTTGGTCAATGAGGTCCAAGGCCTTAAGGTTTGACTAAGTAAATAACTTTTGGAATCCACCTAAGGTCTTGGGAGGGTTGGTCTTTGAGGTCCATCTTAAAAGTCTTACCAACTATTGGAGATTTGACTTGATAAATTTTCAATTTAGACTTATCACCATGATATTTAGATTTAACTAAATTTGGCTTAGGATGGTGATTAGTCTTTTGAGGTTGGTGACTTTTCTTCTTAGGGGATGAATTTACTTTTCTTTTCTTCTTATCTCCTCCCTTAATTTGACT
The DNA here is from genome assembly GCA_012931725.1 of Litsea cubeba. NCBI lineage: Eukaryota > Viridiplantae > Streptophyta > Magnoliopsida > Laurales > Lauraceae > Litsea > Litsea cubeba. The sequence continues at coordinate 95,415,839 of CM022944.1, read as the reverse complement.
TTTGAATTTTAAATTTAACTTTGCAACTTTATTCAAAAGTTCTTTCATTTGAGATATGGGAGGAAGATTGAGAAGCTTTTTGTTAATAGACTCTTTTAAAGTTGGTTTAACTTGTTTAAGCTTTTTAGAATCTATCTTGTGAGACTCCTTTTTAATTGGTTTGACTTGTTTAGTCTTCTTGGAGTCTTCTTTGATTTTTAGTGTCTTATCCATCATAGAGATTGATTTTACTTTCTTTGGTTCTAAAATGGATTTAGACACATGGCTTCTCCTTAGTTTGCACTCAAACCTAAAGTGTCCTTCAATGCCACAATAATTGCATTTAGTCATGGGCAAGGAGGAATGAGTACTAGAGAATGAGGACTCACCTTTCACAAAAGTGTTGGTGAATTTAGGGTCATATGAGGTATTCCTATCAAATCCAAGACCCGTCCTATCTCCTTTTGATTTACCCAATTTAAATAACTTTTCCAATCTTTCTTCACTTTGGGTAAATTTGCACTCATACTTTTGTTTGTATGTTTCAAGTTGAGTGACTTTGGTTTTAAGGGTTGAATTTTCACTTTTAACTTTTGTTAGTTCAAGTTCAATTCCCTTAAATTTGATTAGCTCTTCATTGGCAAGTTTTAACTTCATTTCAAGTTCATTAACAACATTAGATCCAAGTTCTAAGGTGTTTAAATTATTTTGAGCATTTGACAAGTTTTCCATTGAAATTGTCAACTTGGATCTTAAATGGATAATGTTCTCATCTTGTCTTTTTAAAGTATCTCTTAGACTTAAATTTTCTTTCTTAAGCTCATCACAATTTATCTTTGTTTTATTTAGTTCAATTTGAGCATTAGATAAATTTTCCTTAGAGATACTTGACTTAGATTCAAGATTGTTAAAGTCTTTGTCTTGCCTTTGTAATTGATCTCTTAGTTTAGAATTTTCCTTATTAAGATTGTCATAACCTATCTTTAAATCTTTTAATTCATCTTGAGCATTATATAGGTTATGCAAAGAGATCATGAACTTAGATTCTGCACAATTTATTAATTCTTCTTTTTCTCTAAGTTCATCTTTTGAAGAGACTAATTCTTGGTTTAGTCTTTTAGATTCTTCTTTTAATCTTTTATTCCTCTTAGAAAGCTCAAAGGACCATGTGTACAATTCCTCATAAGCTTCATTTTCATCATATTCTTCTTCTTTTGATTTAGATTTAGATTCATTAATTTTAATGTTAGAATCTCCAATAGATGGAAGAAGGAGGGGTCTAGAGGAATCTACACAAGAATCTACAAAGTCTAAACTAGTGGAATCCATTCTAATGATTTTCATAGAAAAACAACACTAGGGTTTTGATCTAGATAGAGAGGATCAACTCCGGGTGTTTAAGCCCTAAATGGAGTAACCTTGCTCTGATACCAATTGAAAGTCCTTGGGATCCTAACCCTAGAGGGGGGGGTGAATAGGGTGAGCTACACTTAGTGACCAATTATGACCAATTTTAATTTCTTTAAAACAACTAGTCACATGTGATGATTAAACAAACAATATGCGGAAGCTTAAATAAATAATCACCACATTGCAATCACCATAACACCATCATTTATAGTGGTTCGGCCTCAATGCCTACATCCACTACCGGCTTGTGTATCCAACACCCCACCGGATTTCCACTAATATGCTTTTCCAATAGGCTAAGCAATAACCTCTTACAAGATGCTTTCCAAGGCTTAGCAATAACCTCTACAATGTATGCTTTCCAAGGCTTAGCAATAACCTTACAATGATGTTTTTCTAGGCTAAACAACAACCCTTACACAATGCTTTTAAATGGCTAAGCAATAACCTTACAAGTAAATATTACTCTCAAAGAAAGTGTCTTCACAAAACACTCTTATGAGATTACAATTTAAGCTCTAATAAATTGCCTCTAAATAGGCGGATGTGAAAGTGAAAATCTAACTCACACAACACAATGAAATGCAAAGATGAATGCTTATGATTTGTGTGTGTGGAAAACTTCAATCAAGATTAAAATTAAGCTCAATCTATTTTATGCTTAAAGCAAATCAAAAGTTTAATGCTCATAAAAAGATTTGATTGAAGTGTTAGGCAAATCACATGTACACAAATACTAACTTGTAAATGATTTATGAAAATCAAGATGACACAAGTTGTATGAAATTAATTATGTCTAAACATGTGATGCACATTCAATGTTGTTTTCAAAACAAATTAGTTTAACTAAAGTTCAAATAGATTGAAAACAACAAAGAGAGTTTCAAACAAGTTAATGTATCATGCTATAAAGAAATCAAAGATTTTGGCTAAGCATGATTGACAAAGTTTAAAACAAAACTTGGTTTGAAATCAAGGGTGAAGAATCCAATAACTAAAATCAAAGATTAAGAGAAGAGTGGATTCAACACATCATAGTTAATATGCTAAAAATCATTTACCAATAATTTAGTCAAAGCATAAAACATATGATTAATAAAAGTAAAGCTTACTTGATGATTTAACTTAATGATCCAAGCTTGAGCTTTACTAATGACCCCCCTTGATCTCTCTTAGTTCATCCCCTTTTTCCTTGTCTCCAAACACCTCAAAGAAGGCTTGGAAGCTCCAAAATATTCAACACTTTTCTCATGGGAATGAACCCCTTTTTATACTCAAAAAGTTGAGTTCTGCGAGTGCCCGGTCGACCCCATAAAAGCCCCGGTCGACCTGGCCTCCAACGGTCATAAAACTGACCGTTTGAAAAAAGAGCCGTTGGCTCTTTCCCGGTCGACCCGCAGTGGGCTCGGTCGACCGGGTCCATGGGCTCGGTCGACCGGCCACACTGCGGGTCGACCGGGTCCCCTGGACCATTTCCCCCAAAAATGCTTATTTTGCATATTTTAAAGTATTTTTCCTTGGGGATTTTTTGGGCCAATAAATCAAGCTTGGAATCATGTTTTAAATCATTCTAAGCGGCTTAAAAACATGAAACATAAAAAGCCAAAAATCATTTGAAACTTTAAATCATTGGCTAGCTTGATTTATAAAATCTTTTTCAAACTAAAAATGCGTCCAATGTTTAAAACCAAAACATGCATAAATCATAAGGTTTACAAGATTTAAAACAATGCATGTATAAATCAAGATTTCAAGATTTCTAAAAACAATGCAAGTGTGAGAAATCAAATGATGATTAAAATGATATGCATCCATCAAATTGCAATACACAAAATTCCTAACAGACCTCAGCGTCACACCCCGACCTCGGTCAGGGCTAGCCAAGGTAGGGCCTGACAGCTGTCCACCCTTGGACACTTAAGCACGTTAGAGCACGCGCGACAAGACAAGGGCACGCCCATACTCTCTGACAGAGCCTCCCATGCCGCCCACGTCCTCTGACAGAACGGCGTCCACAGACGCCCGGGTATGGCCCGATGCGACACGACATGTCACGATGGGATAGCACCCTGACAGAGTCACCTCCTTGTCCCCTCTCCTCCCCTATAAAAGGGGCCAAACCAGAACAGCAAGGCCCTCTCTCTCCCGTCCGAGAGAATCACACTGGTATCACCTTCTCCCCCAAAATCTCCTCCTACTGTCCAGTACTCATACTGACTTAGGCATCGGAGAGCCCTGCGCTGCCCACAGCCAGGGTCCTCTGACCTGTTTCTTCTCCCTCTTCCAGGTTCTCAGGCATCGGTTCTTCCATCATCAACGAGGAGACGGGGAGCCTCAGCCTTCGTCCTCCTCAGTGAGTCGCAAGAACACCACCCCCCCGGGTCCGTGAATTTTTGTGCACTTACAAATATAAATTATCCCCTGCTACTATTTCTACTCGAAAAAAAGAAAAAATGTTAACCGAGTATCGTATCCACTTGGACGAAAAAGCTAAGTTGTGTTGGTTTATAAATTCCTAAACTAATCCTAATAGAAAACAAAGTGTTGATTCTTAAACTAATCCTACTAGAAAACAAAGTGTTGGTTTAATAGGTTTGTTTCCTAAATTAATAAATTAAAAGACAATGTTTTGATCCAATGAGAGAAAATATCTCAGGGTCCGAATCCACTCTAACCTCGCACAATGGCAAATATAGACCTAGGATTTTACTATCGACATTAAAAAAACTCATTCTGGTTACAAACCTTCTGAGTCAACAAATAAGGGATGTGGATGTAAATAGGGGTATAACCTATCTCTATGGCATAGATTATCCTATATCTAACTACACATTCATTCAAGCATCGTTATATGAATTAGTATTAAAATCTACAAGATTAAAATACCAAAGAAAGAAATATTGCATTAAAGAAATAAAATTCAATCAATGAATAACATTTTTTCATATAACCAAAAGCGTTTAAGTAAAACCCTAGAACCTATACAACACCATAAACACAAGATTAGGGCTCATCGCAACCCTAAGATAAAGAGTTCGTTGCACATGGCGAGAGGTTGATGAAGAATCTCTGACGAAATCCCCATTAGTGCTCTTACAAAGCTTCCAAACAAGCCTCCAGAACTTCTCTCAAGATGTGAATGTCCCTAAACATGAGTTTGGTCTTTTATTTATAACTTTTATCCTAAAGAATCTCATAAAAAGTCGTCAAAATGCGGATTGAGGCGGACCTCACCCGGTCCGTGTGTCCAATGTGGCTGGGCGTGACGCCCGGAGCCAGTGAGCTCGAGGTTATTTCAGTTTTGTGCCATTTCTTCCATTTTAGCTCCAAAGTCCAGTTCTTCTCCTAAAATACCTATAAAAACTAAAATAATATAATTAAACTAATTAATCTCTTTCCAAGGTGTAACAAAGTCCTATTGAAGGGGCCTAAAATATATATTTTAGGCTCTCATCAACAACTTCGTGCGGTCAATCAGCAGCTCGCGGATCTTGGAGCAAGGTGGACTCCTACGAACCCAAGTGAAGAGGATTCAGATGGAAGAGATGACAATTTCTTCCATCAGCAATGTCCGCGAGATGATCACCGTAGACCGAGAAGACAGGAGGACCGGTTGACTATTGAGTGATCCCAAATGACTGCAAGGTCAAGATCACAGCCATGCAACTGCAAGGCCGAGCTTTGGCTTGGTGGGAACATACGAAAGCCACACGAGGAAGACAATGCAAGCACAGGGTGACCACCTGGGACAAAATGAAGTCCCTGATGCGCAAGGCCTTCTTTCCCGTCGATTATTGATGGACCGTGTAATTTTCGCTTGGGGCGCTACTGAGGTCGGCGGACGTGAGAGTCCGTGGGGGTGGATATCAACTGCAATGTTGCATCTCCACGATTTCTGGGTTTTTTCGAACCTTTGAAATTTGGGTTGTGGATATCAACTGAAATGTTGTGTCTCCATGGTTTTTAGGTTTTTTCGAACCTCTGAAATTTGGGTTGTAGATATCAACTGAAATGTTGCATCTCCACGGTTTTTAGGTTTTTTCGAACCTTTGAAATTTGGGTTGTGGATATCAACTGAAATGTTGCATCTCCACGATTTTTTTTTATTTTGCAAGTATCAACGAAATGTCACTTCCCTGTGATTTTGGAAGTGTCGAAGTGGTTCGCATTCTTCCAATTTGTGCGAGTATCGACTAAGTGTCGTTTCCTCGCGGTTTTTTGAAAAACCATTTTTTTTGTTTAAAGACACGAAGGTCGTAAGTTTTCACCTAAAATCATTTTGGCGGTAAAAGGCAGGGTGGACTAGGGTGGAAATCCCTGAATCGGAAATTTTGTTTCAAACCATGAATTTTGGGTTGAAGGATTGAAAATTTTGGTCAAGTTAGGGAGAGGCTCCTAAACTTGGGATTTTTGAACAATGAAATGATGAAAGTAAACATTGTGGAAATTTCTAGAAATTTCAACATTTGATATGAAAACTCTAAAAGGAGTGGGTTTAGCGAGTGAGTACCTGAAAATAGGTTTTGGCCGTACAGGCATTGCTCTTACCTAGTTGGGTAAGTCCTCAAGGGTAGTACCACTTTACGAGCGCGTATACGCCGTTGGAGAAAACCTTGTCGATGACGTAGGGTCCCTCCCATTTTGGCTCAACCTTGCCTTTGGACTTGTGAGCGAAGACCATTGGTCTTTTTACCGCAAGAACCAAGTCACCCTTTTTGTAGGCGCGTTGCCTGACCTTCTGGTCGAAAGATCCTACCATGAGTGCTTGGTAAAGTTCAATGCTTTGTCAAGCTTCGAGCCGTCTCTCATCGAGATTGTCCAGCTCATGGAGTCGCAATTTGACATTGCTTTCTTGAGCCATGTCATTTTGCAAAGATACCCTCAAGGAAGGAATTTGTACTTCCAAGGGTACGATAGCTTTACACCCATAGACCAAGGAGAATGGTGTGCTATGGGTTGGTCCTCGAACGGTGGTTCGATAGGCCCACAAAGCTTCAGAAAGTTTGTCGCTCCAGTCTTTTTTATGACCAATGACCATTTTATTGAGGATTTTACAGAGTGTTTTGTTGAAAGCTTCTGCTAATTCGTTTGCTGCCGGATTGTATGGAGTCGAAGGACAGCTTTGGATTTTGTATTTGTCGTAGAACCTGTAGAATCGATGATCCCGGAATTGTGGTCCGTTATCATGGACAAATTTTTTGGTATGCCGAAATGACAAATGATGTTGGTACGCAGGAATTCATGGACTGATACCGAAACGACAAGCGATGACCTTTGCTTGAAGGGGGAGAAATAGGACCTATGATGTCCATACCCCAGGCTTCGAAAGGCCAAGAGATCGTTGTAGGATGCAGCCATTCTGGAGGCATGTGAACATCATCTCCGTGAACTTGACATTGTTGGCAGCGATTAACAAATTGCACTGCGTCAGCTACCATGATAGGCAAATAACAACCTAACCTTTTAATTTGATCGTAGAGTTTGGGACCATCCTGATGGGCTCCACAAAGACCAGCATGAACTTCTTTGAGTGTTTTTTCAGCCTCTTGTTGTGACAAGCAGCGTAAAAGTACTCCGTTGAAGGATTTCCTATGAAGGATTTTTTAAGGAATATCCAAATGAAAGTTTGGGGTTCACCTTTGGATGCTTACCCGTTCTTTTGGATCTTCAGGTAGGATTCCGAACATAGTGTAATCAATGAATTGATCCCTCCAGTCGCCGATTGAAGGTTGAAGGATAGAAATCCGACTTCCAACCACTCGGTGGCATTCATCAACTACTTGGTGTGTGTTAAGAGGAGGGAGGATTCTTCTTTCGCACACTGTGATTAGCATGTTCTCCCCTTCCTGGATTGCCATAGATTCGGCAAGTCCGACCAGGGCATCTGCACGGATGTTTTCACATCTACGAATATGGGTGATGTGACAGATGTCAAACTTTTGCAGAAGGCGATTGTGCCTTGTTGTAGTAAGGCAGTAGATTAGGCTTCCTGACTTCAAATTTCTGATTCATCTGGTTGACGATCAGTTGAGAGTCTCCAAAGAATTCCAGCATGGTGATGCCAGATTCGATGACGAGTTCTAATCCTAGGATCAGAGCTTGGTATTCAGCTGCATTGTTTGTGCATGGTTCCAGTAGTGAGAAAGCATGTGGAATCATGTATTTGTCGGTGCTAACAAATAGGATGCCAACTCCCGAGATCAGCTGCCTTTTTTCATTTGTCCTGGCCGTCAAAGTTCATGTCCCAGGAGGCATTTTAAGAGAAAGTCTCCACATTGTAGACTGGTTCGTCTGGGAGATCATGTCCGAGTGGAGAATCTTTAGGCAATGGATGCTTTGTGAGAAAGTCCGCTAGAGCTTGGCCTTTGATTGTTTTTTGCGGTACATACCTAATATCAAATTGTGACAGAAGGATGGACCATTTTGCCAGTCGAAAATTGAGAGAATCTGCTTTTGTGACAAGGACCTTCAAGAGGTTGATCCTCGAGACCAGGTAGACTGTGTTGGAAAGCAAGTAGTGATGTAGCTTTTAAACGGCGAACATCACTGCAAGGCATTCTTTTTTTACTAGAGAGTAGCGATGCTTTGCACCTACTAGCATGCGGCTGAGGTAGTATAGAGCATCTTCTTTTCTTTCATCATTTTCTTGTGCAAGTAGAGCACCCAGAGAGTGATCAAGGGCTCTTGTGTACAAGATGAATGGTTTTCCAGGTATGATTTGATATCTTGAAATGCAGCTTCACAGTCAGCATCCCAGACAAAGTTTACACCTTTTTTCATAAATCGGGAGAGTGGACGGCATTTCCCCGAAAGATTGGAGATGAACTGTCTGATGTAGGCCAATCTCCCTTAAAGTGCTTTGAGTTCTCTTAAGGTTCTTGGAGAGGGCATTTCTAGAATAGCCTTGACTTTGATGGGGTCAAGCTCTATTCCAGCTTGTCGAACTAGGAATCTGAGGAACTTACCCGATGAGATGCCGAAGAAGCACTTCAGAGGATTCATTCGTAGTTTGTGTTTGCGAAGCCGGAGGAAGACTTCTTGAAGATCTTTGAGATGGCCTTCTTTTCTTTTGCTTTTGACGGCGAGATCATCAATGTAACATTCAACCGTCTTGTGCTGCATATCTTGGATATATTTTCATCATAGCCCTTTTATATGTGGCACCAGCATTTTTTCAGACCAAATGGCATGACAGTGTAACAATACACGCCAAATGGGGTCTGAAAGGATGTGTGTTTTTCATCTTCAGAATGCATCTTTATCTGATTGTAGCCAGAGAAGCCATCCATGAGTTTCATTCGCTCGAATCCGCAGGTATTGTCAATCATTACCTCTGGTATGGGGAGCGGAATTCATCTTTAAGGCAAGCGCCATTCAGGTCTCTATAGTCAATACAGACCCTGATCTACACACTTTTCTTTGTAACGGGGACAATGTTGGCCAACCATTCAGGATGTTGTTCCTCACGGATGAAGCCAATGCTTTTGAGTTTTTGAACTTCTTGTTCAATTTTATCCATCACATCTGGACGGGATCTTCTTTGGCCCTGCTTGACAAGCTTGATGACTTCTTGAAGATTGAGTTTGTGGACTGCTATTTTGGGGTCTAAGCCAGGCATTTCAGCGTAAGACCATGCAAAGTAATCAACGAACTCACGAAGAAAGGCGATATACTCGGGTAACTCATCATCCTTTATATTCTTGCTTATGAATATAGGACGTGGGTTATCTGGTGTTCCCAAGTCTATCTTTTGAACAGGATCTTCTGTTGGAATGTTTGAAGGTGGTTCCTCCACAATGTTTTCGGAGGCTTCCAGCTCGACGAGACCTTCTGGGGTTTCAAGGGCATTTCCAGACCAAGGCTTTGTTCCTTTCCATGGGTCTTCTTGATCGGTGATCTTCTCAAGGCTTGCTATGAGATGGTCCCAATTGACTTTGAAACTGAGTCAAAGTAAGGTACTTCTTTTGGAGACGAGGGTTCTTCTGGGCCAGATGACCACACATCTGTGCCATCGGATAATTCCTCTTCATTGTCAGAGAAATCATACTAATTAGACGAGCTTCCTAGATCTTTGTCTGGTGACTCATCGAAGAGATATCAAGGGAGATCGATGTCTTCATGGATGCGAGATGTTGAGGCTTGGTCCGTAAGTCGACTTTAAACCTTTGTGTCAACTGTCTCAGAGGAGTGTCGGGGATCATACCCTAACCCGTGTGAAGACTTTTCTACATGGCCTTAGAGTCTCCAATCTTCCAGCTGGCTTTTGGTCAAGGCGGGCCCCAATGGAGTGAGAATATTACAGCCTTCTCCCAAACTGACTGGGTTTTAGCGTCATAGCCCATTTTCTTCATAATAGCTTGTGTCACAAGACTATATAAGGATGGCTGAGGCATACCTTCATTTTGGAAAGGTTCAAGCATGGAGTTTGATGAAGAAGCATCCGATCTTTGGAAGAATATCGACTTTTCCTTTGCTGAAGTTGCTGGAACAACAGAGGAAGCTGACGTAGGATTTTCTGATGTAGGATCTTCTATGTCAGAAGGTGTCTCCATTGGAGTAAGAGTAGGCTGAACTTGCTGAGTGTCAGCTTGGCTTGACGATGCGTCTTCTTCTGGCTCTAAATCCGAATCCGTGTCTTGCACGATAAACACGAAAGAGACAACAAATTTGCCCCCAGGCTTTTGATTTGCCTTCTTCACCTTAGTCGTGATGACCAAAGGCTTTGAAGATTTGAGGGAGATGATGAAAGGAGCTTGAATGCTCTCTTCAGATTTACCGGATGGTTTGTTTTCTTCCGGTGATTGTTGAGGAGCCTTGCCTTTATCTTTCTGGAGATTTTCGGCAAAGGATGCTATCTCCTCTTCTTTCTTTTCACCTTCATACATCTGGGAGTCTGCGAAGTGGACTTCTTTACCTTTGAAGGGTTTTCTATCCTCAAAGACTCGATGTATCATGCCGTCGTTGCCAACAAACTTGATGCATTGATGTAGAGTTGAAGGGACAACACAATTCTCGTGGATCCAGGGGCGTCCGAGAAGGATGTTGTAGCATGAAGGGGTTTTTATTGGATACACAGTGACCTCAGAGATAAGATCACCAATTTGTAATTTGAACCAAATTTTGCCGATAGGCCTTTGAGTACTCCTACTGTATCCAAAGAAAGATACAGATGTGTGGCTCAGCTTGCAGGGTGAGATGCCCAACTCTTCGAGAGCCGAAGTGGAGATGAGGTTGAGTGCAGAACCTGGGTCGATCTGAACTCTGTGTATAAGCATTTCCTTGATGTACCTTGTGAAGTACAAGGGTTAGTTATGCCTTGTTTCACAAAGTAGGTGGTTTTCCTGAGTGAAGGCGATGGTTGCACTTGCTGCTTTTTGAACCGAGAGGCATTCGATGCATGATCCCTCAGTTTTCTTCTTTTCTCCCTTTGAGGAAGTTTCTGAGTTTTTGACCCGGTAGTCCATTTCAATTTGGAGGACTTATGGGGCATGTTTGTCAACATCCTCATTTAGCTTTTGTAATTCTGAAATGAGATTATTACGAGTGCACGGAGACATTCGCAATAAGTCTAGGATGTGCAGACGTGCAGGTATGTGCTTGAAGTGTTTGATCAAGTCATACTTGAAAGCCTTCTTGGGGCCTACATGTTCAACATTGTTGCCACTAGGGGCACTTACAACATCTTTTCCCAAAGGATTTACATAAGTAAAGAAAGATTGGTTGTAATTTTTGTGGTAGTCCTGGCCAGAGCAGGTGCCTCTACCAACTTTGAGAGCTTCTTGAGAAGGGTCTTCGTTTGGAAGATTGTTTTCAGGATCAAGAGGCTGTCATTTTTCATTTACTGGGGATGTATGCTTGGTAGAGTTGCCATCCTCGGTAATTGTGTTGCATGGAGCATTTTTCGGGAACAAGTCCTGAACAGTATCCAGTAACTTTTCTTCTCTGTTGACCAATTTATCGTCCCAAGCATCCATAACTGGGGTCTCTTCATGATGATCAGTCGGGAAGAGCGTGAGTCCTGACGTCACAGTCTCAGGAGAAGAAGCCTGAGAGGGTGCTGCCTTAGTGAAAGTCACGTGAGACGAGGTAGCTCCAGAAGATATGGTGCTAGGCATCGCCGGAGTGCAAGTGATCTCATCAGACGACGCTTCGGAAGAGCTATAATCCCGAATTAACACATTACAGGAAGCTCTGACAGGAGACGTTGCCTGTTTGGAGTCAGACTCATCTTCTGATATAAGAGGATCGTCCACCCAACATTTTTCTCCATTTTCAGGAGTTAAGGGAGGATGTACCTGATTGCCTTCAGGGACTTCCGGCTCTGGATTGCGGGGAAGCTCGTTGATGCGGTCTTGTTCTTATTCTAGAACGAGATGCTGCAAGATCCTCGCATATTCCTCAAGATCAGGCGTGGGAGCCAAATCGTCTGCTTCGTCTGCTATTTGTGGTTCAACATGGTTGGTTTCCACTGGAGCAACAATGGCTACTGGGTCAACAACATTTCCTTGTACAGCATCTTGGTCTTCTTCATCATCAGACCATGATCCTTGTGGTTGTAAGGGGTTACACCAGATTACTGGCATAAGGTGAGTTTCAGGAACACATTCTTTATTGGAGAGGTATTCTCCTATTTCAAGGGGTTCCTCCCACTCGTCGGTGTCGTTAGACTCGTATCGATCGATGGTATCGCTGGACTCGTATCCATCAATGGAGAATTAATCCAACTACCGAATTGCAAGAGTATGATGCCCCTTGCGTGGCTTCTTCTTTGAATTGAGGTGGCATGAAATCACTGAGAGTGAATTTTGTTACCCCCTTCGAAGTCTCTGGAAGGGACGTTTTTGTTGTCCCCAGTGAAGCGGTAGAGGAGGCCACTGTCTTTTCATAGACTTCTTGTTTTGGCTGGGTCTTTTCTTGCCGTTTGAGTTTGAGGAGATGTTTCCTTGCCAGCCTTCGCTGTAGAGCTGTCGGCTTTGTTTGACGACCTCCCAGTTTTCATCTTCTACGAGATCGGGATGTACCCATATGGGTTGTCCGTCTGGTGTCGAGTAAGGAACCAGTTCTTCGGATGCTTGGATTGTGTTGATCACCTTGAAGGAAGTAGAGATTTTCTTCTTTGGTGATTTTTGTGTTCGTCCCCATGACACCATGTTGACGGAAGCAGACCCATAGTTTTTGTCGAAGACAATGACTCCATTTTTCCACATCTCGTTTATTTTCTCTCTCACAACGAAGCATTGATTGAGAGGATGCGAGATCATCTGGTGGTATGGACAGTACCGAGGATCGTTGGTTTTGCCAACATCTCCCGGTAATTTCAGTTTAGGCATGGTGAGCTTGCCGTTTGCCACGAGGGCCCCGAAGATTTCATCGACATCTTCATCGAACGGGTATTTCTTTTCTACTCGCTCTTTGAAGGCATCTGAGAGTTCAAATCTTTTACCTGCAGCTTTGTTTTCAGCTTTCTTTCACTTCACCAAAATAGGATATTAGTAACGCTCAAGGTTTTTGGTAAGTAACGGTTTTTAAGTGTAACAAATTTCCTAACGTTTTATGGGCGTTAACATTGATTTTAAAGTGTTACATTAATTTTACTCGATTTAATAATTATTTTGTTACGGTATCTTCATATTTTCCTAACGTTTTACGGGCGTTAATAAACCGTTAATTACCAACAAAAGTAGATTTTGACTACCAATTACAACAAAATAATTTCCGCCTGTCAAATGCCATTCTCCTTTCGCGCCTTAATTTCAGACTCTCTCCCTCACTACAAGAAAATGTGGATTCAGTGACAACTATTCAGTGAGGGAGGTATCTATTGTCACTGAAAGTAACTGATCAGTGACAAGAAATTTTTATTGTCACATATAAATAGTCGTCACGTCTCACTAGTGAGAACAAAATATATTATCACAAAATTTGACTTTTTAGTGACGAGGTGTTTTTGGATGTTACTTTAATGAGTTAATGTTGTTACTAAATAGGCCAAAAAATTTCGCCCAAAATACACACACTCTTGGCGGGCTCGCCCACATTTTTTTCTTCCTTTCCCACATTTTTTTCTCTCCATGCCTTTTCCCTCTTATCCCTCCAGCGTGCTGTGCTGCCTTGTTTCTTTCTTTCCCTCCTCTCCTCTCATTCCCATCGTCGTCCAGAACCCATCCCTCTCACCGCCGGACGCCTGATCCCCTGCACCAGGTACAACGCGCACCCCCCTCTCCTCTATCTTTCTTCTCTGTTCTCTCTCTCCCTCGTTCCCCATCTGTATGTTTCCCCTCTATCTCTCTCCTCCCTCCCTTCCTCCCTTCCTCTTCCTCCCATCTCCCCTGGCCTGCGCTCCTGCACACCACTCCTCTCTCCCTCGGTCCTCTCTCTCTTTCTCTCCCTCTCTTCTCTTCTTCCTCCCCTAGCTACTCTATGTATGTGCATTTTTTTTTGTTTATCGGTTAGGGTTTTGGTGGTTGTGGAAAGGGTAGGTGTTGATATATATCTTCTGGTTAGGGGGGGAAATATCCCTCTTTCGTTCTGTGGTGCACACGCTCCTCCAGACCGATCTCCACTTCGGCGTATTCTTCTCCGACGCCGGCTCCGGCACCGCTGACATCGGCTGCATCGGAGAGGTCGTCAAGCACGAGAGGCTCTCCGATGATCCATTTTTTCTGATCTGCAAGGGACAGGAGAGGTTCCGAGTATGGCGGCTTGTGCGGACGAAGCCCTACCTGGTGGCGGAGGTGGCGTGGATGGAGGACCGGCCGTCCGGGGAGGAGGATCTGGAGGCGCTGGCGGCGAAGGTGGAGACTTGAATGAAGGATGTGATACGGCTATCGAATCGGCTGAACGGGAAGCCGGAGAGGGAGATGAAGGATCTCCGGCGGAATCTGTTTCCGACGCCGTTCTCGTTCTTTGTCGGGAGCACTTTCGAGGGTGCGCCGAGGGAGCAGCAGTCACTACTGGAGCTCGAGGACACGGCGGCACGGCTCCGGCGCGAAAAGGAGACGCTGAGGAACACGCTTAATTACCTGACTGCGGCGTCCGCAGTCAAGGACGTGTTCCCCTCGTCTTGATTTTGAGAGGGGAATTGGAGTTGGACGGCGATTGCGGAAGACGAACAGAGAGAGATGGAATGGAATTGAAGGAGTGCGCGTATATAGATTGCATATGCTGTGTATGTTTGTTTATATTCTCATCCTTTCTCTCTCTTTTTACATCAATCATAGCAACAAGTGATCTTATGTTTATATGAATACTGTTTGTAGGAATGTTTTCTTTCAGGGCTTTTGAGATTTTGGGTGAAGTGATCAATCCTTAATTTTATTATTCAAAATCAGTTTTAGGTGATTCATGTTATGTGGTTATGATTATCTTCTGTTTCACTTGCACCTTACACTTGATGTATATAAGTGATTTAAGACAGTGCTAAACATGCTAGGGTTCTTGTTTTCTCTGTTTTGAGTTCTCAGGTCAGAGAAGAAACATGTTTCTATTGATTAGGAATGCTTCTCAGGGTTAATTTTTTCATGGAAACCACAATGATGCACCCAATCACATTGCCACTTCTAGATTCAATCCATCTGCTAATGCTAGGAGCTTGCTTCACACTGACAAGTTCAGGTGTTTACACATCACCCATGTAGTGATTTTGAAGATCAATCATTATAAAACAATTGGGCTTTTTATTCAGTACATAGTTTTTCTAACATCATAAACCATTGGATTTTTTCCTCTCTTAGAAGCTTTTATCCTTGAGTTTTTTACTTTTTTTTCATCACAACCATCCCTTAATTATCAGATGAATATTCTGTAAATCTACTATTCTTTAGGGGACTTTTGATGCAGCTGAGGCCATTCTCCTTGGTTCCCAACTTCTCTTATACCCCAGATGCGAGGAGGAAACGTAAGTCTCCATAATCTCCAAATAGCTTTCAAGTTTGTTCTTTCTATTAATTTAAATCAATGTGAATTCACTAGCATCTTTAGTGATGATGTTCATCAATTGCTTATAATTTTGAGTATTTGTACCTGTGCAGGTTCTTAAGTCCACTCTCTTCAGTCCCTCTAGTAGCTCTTGCTGGGTTTGGGCTGTATGAGTTTGGTTTCCCTGGGGTAAGCATCACTAGTTGCTTTGGGTTAGAACTATTAGTGCATTGGTAATGCACAGAATTAACCTAGTTTCAAATGCCAGTGCACCACTGAGTTGCATGAGTCATATATGCTTAGTTAGTACTGGCACTGGTACAACTTGACTGAGTTGACTTGGGGCTGATATGGATTTGATTCTGTGTGGTAGTCTGTGTTATTTGGCTAGTGTTTTGGTGGGTGTGCAGGTGGGTGTGTGCACGGTAGTACTATATTATGTCAAGCAGAATAGTTTGTTGATATATTGTCATCTTGTATTTGTACAATGCATAGCCCAATCTTTTGTTCTGATTTGGTTTATGCTATGCTTTCCTCTGCTCTCTCACTCTCTTTTTTGAGCAGGTGTATAGAACTTGCTGACACTCCAATTCATTGATTTGAGGTACATCTTAATGGGTCTTAGATTCCTACTAGATCTGACTTCTTTTTTTTTTTTGTCCAACTTTCTATTGATGTTAGTATAAAAACCCTTAGTCCAGATGTTTCAGGCCATGCGTTTTATTAACTAATACTATTTATTCATTCATTTGCTACCTGAAATGGAACCAAAGTCTATTTTTCCATTTCTTTAATTTTGGCAGTCATATTGTTGCTTTTTTTATTCGATCCTTCTTTTCTCCTTTTTTAAATTATTTATTTTTTTGGTTTTTATTTCTTCCCCCAATGGCTGCCTTTCCTTTTCACTATAGTTTCTCCTGCATTTAATTTCTCATTCATCTGATAGTTTTGCAAATAATTATGGGCTCCTATCTTGGACAGTTGTTGGTTGGCTCTTGAGAAAGGGGCATTTTGTACTTTTATTTTAATGATTCTTTTTCTCCCTAATGATTGTGTGGAATCATATGATATCCATTAGTAGACATTTCCTAGTTGAGTGTAGATTCTTGTTCATTTTTACTGTTGATTGTAAGGAGCAAGATTCAGATTTACTGACTTGTATGACAACTTATGGTACTGTTGTTTTGAATTTTCTAAATTTTCTCTTCCATTCTGTATGTTGTTTTGGCACTCTCTCCTATTTCTTGCATTTGGTTTTTAACAGATGTTTGTA
The DNA here is from genome assembly GCA_012931725.1 of Litsea cubeba. Classification (NCBI taxonomy): domain Eukaryota; kingdom Viridiplantae; phylum Streptophyta; class Magnoliopsida; order Laurales; family Lauraceae; genus Litsea; species Litsea cubeba. Next base: position 95,399,260 of record CM022944.1, on the reverse strand, counting down.
TTCATATAGTTTTAACATTGAGTTTGCATGTCAGATGAGGCTTGTTTGTTTGCCTTTAGTTTTGCTCATAAACATCAATTTATTATCCTGTATTCAGTGTAAAGCCATATTATTGTAATTTGTAAGAGCTATTTGCCATGTTCTATTGCCCAGAGAGAGAGAGAGAGAGAGAGAGAGAGAGGAGAGATTGAACTTTAGATTGTACCACTTTAAACATCTCGGAAGTACCACTTTAAACATTTTAGTTTATGCCTTTGTCACTTCATTGGCTTCCTTGGTAAGCATATGAAGAGATTGAACTTTAGATTGTATTTTCCAGTTGAACTTAAAGAGTCATCTAAAAACAATTGAGTGTACCTCTTCAATGAATTGCTTGGGATTGTCAATACAACATGTTTTATGCCCATGTTCTTATTTTCTTTTGCATTGACAGATCATTATTGTTTTTTAGTTGTTTTATATGCAGCCCTGTTTATGATGCAACAAATTTGTATTGAAGGGATATTGGGCTGATCATCTGGATCCAAATGAAGTGTTGTTTATATGGAGTGTTTTTTTGTCATGTACAGGTACTTAGCAGGTTATAAAAAAAAATTAAATGTCACACGTACGGGGGAGACTATGCCGAAATTTCGAGAAATCTTTTACATTAGAAATTTTTTTAAATGTTTCAGGGGTGAAAATGGCTGGGAAATCTAACGGAGGGAAGAACAGAGGAAGAGCATCGAAAGAGTCTGTTGTAGCAGCTTGGTCCAACTGAGTCTGTTGTGACAGTGCCTCCTGAGACCCAAAAAAAGTAAAGGTTAGTTCAGCAGTAAAAATACCCAACGCACCTTGTGTTGCTCTTGCTCTTCTTCCTTGTGTTCAACAAAGATAACATTGCAAGTGACATAAGATTTTTACATAGGGGGTCACCCATCTTTGGGTCTCTCGATAATGCGAAAAAGTACATTTCCCTATTTGTGGAGTCAATTTGTTATAAGAAAAATAAAGTAATAGAACATATTAGGTGCAGCCACGTGATAACCAGATGTGAATTTAACAAACAAAAATAAGGTGAATGATTTGCTCATGAACTGCTTCTTGTTTTTGGGGTTTGTAATTTGGATTCTTATTTTTTTGCTTTTTCTATTTGGTGGGTTTTGATGAAAAATGACAGGATAAGGATGCCGGCTTGTCAGTGAAGATTGAGGAAGGATTTGGACCCAATGGACTGGGAATTATATCAGTTTCAGATGTAAGTATTGGACTTGTTATTAAAATCTCATGTTTTGGTTTGAATGTCACATTGTTTTCATGATCAGGTTTAGATATTGATGCAAACCCTTATGAATTTTGGTGTTTTTGATGTTCACTGCTATGTTTGTTTAGTACCAACTTAGTATGTGTCATTTTAGTCATCATCCATTATTCATTGTTTTACTTATAGAGTTGTGAGTTTTAGGTATTTCATTATAGATTTAGCTTCTAGGGCAGAGGGTTTAGGTTTGTAAAAACTCGTGTGGCTTGGTATGACCGAAATCAAACTTGATGTTGTATTTCCTGCAAAGTCAAGTTTTTTAGATGGAAAAGTTTTTAGATGGCTTCTTGTTCTTAATGTAGTAATTTGTACATATACCCTGTAGACAATGTGGGGTGTCACTTGAAAAAGGTATTGGATGCTGAAAACATACTGAAGTCTTTCTATTCATATGAGTTAAAGGGGGACATCACAGGGAATGATGAAATTGTCCTGATGCAATTAGTTCTCCTACACTCGTCTATGCCGGAAAACTTAGATGTCATGCTATTGTTTGTTTATAAAACTACTTTTTCCCTCAAGTCATTTATGCTGAGGACAATGTTGAGCACAATCATTACTTTCTCTGCCATGTGTGATGCATGATACAAATGCATGGATTAGCATCTCACCTCACCCTAAACCCATCACCATATTGCAGTGTCTTCATTCACAACTTTTTCGACTAGAAAGATGGGTTCTTTATTCTCTATATAACCATGCCGACTCCTAGCAGAGGGTTTCAGAATGTGCTATTTTTCCATTACTGTGTTATGATATTTGTAATTCCAAACATACCTCTTCTCCTCCAACTCCATCGTCATTTTCTTTTCCCCTCCTTAAGGTTTTCGAAGAGCTCAAGTCCATGCAGAATCTTTGCTTGCTCTTGGCAAATGATTCATTCAAGTGATCGGTCACCCATTGCATTACTAATATAACGTACCTGATTTGTTGCTATAATCTATACATCATACAAACATAGTGCTCCACCAATAGGTTAACTCCAGAGACTCTCTAAAAGTATAATAAAAATTCTTCTTTCCTTACTCCAAGAATCCTCCATATTTGCATCCCAGAAGCACCCAACAAATGTAACTTCATCAGGTCTTACACTTCTATCAATATGTTCTTTTGGTGATGTTATCTTTTAATAAAATTATTTGATTGGGTGTAAGTGTGAGATTTCTTGTTAATGTTTGAACCGTGTAAAAGGCATTTTTATATATGCAGCAGGTTCGATATTCAGGGGTGGTTTTTGGATAATTTTTTTTACATATAAAACAGCTTTGTAACGGTTATAAACCATTACTAATTTGTGCGAATAGTAACACTTCAAAAACGTTACTAAAGATTTCACAACCGTTAGGAATGTTATGAATCAGTAACAAAAATTTGGCACGAAAAACCGTTACAGAGCTTACAAAACCGTTACTAATATTAAAAATTATTAACACAAATGAGTATTAAAACCGTTAGGAACTAATTTCAGTAACGGAAATAAAGTGTTACAATTAATATGTTTGTAACGGTTTACAACCGTTAGGGATGTTTATAACAGATTAGAAACGCCCAAACTGTGACCCAAAAAAACCGTTACAAATTTTTTTAGTAACGGTTTTGGACCGTTAGGTATTTCCTGAAATGGTGTAGTGTTTGGTGGCTGAGGAGCTAACTTGGTTTACACATTGAGGACTTCTTTTTTGTTTGGCTTTGAGGTTGCAATGGCGGTTGGCACTTTTCTTGATGATTTATGGTTGTTGAGGTCTTTGATCACTGTTTCAGCCTCCATGGAAGCTTCTAGGAGTTCTCCCAGGTTCTTTGATTTGTTGCCGATGATCATGGAGCGGATTCTAGCTCTCATGTTGTTTTGGCAAATGTTGACTAGCGACGCTTGTGGCAGTACTTCAGAGCATTTGTATGCCATTGCTTTCCACTTGTGAATGAAGTCGTATGTAGACTCATTCTCCCCCAGTTTTAGGTTGCACAACCGATCCATAGTAGCGGGATGATCCTCACCTTTGAAGTGAGTTAGGAAGCGTGTCTCTAGCATGGCCCAGTTTTGGATGGAGTCCTCCGGTAAAGTGGAGTACCAGTCAAAGGCCGTACCTTTTAGAGTACTTGCAAAGAGGCAGATCTTGAGTGCATCTTGATCTGCGATAGCTCCCGTCAAGATTTTGAAGTGGATGACATGTTGTCTGGCTAATCCTTTCCCCGTATATGTTTGGAGAGTAGGATGTTTGAATTTTATGGGGAACGGGATTAAGTCCATCCATAAGGGATATGGTGGCTTGATCCCATGCTCCTGTTGACACCAAAAATGTCACTTTGCCTTTTCAAGATCCAAAGAGCTACATGAAGTCGCAACCTGCCATAAATAGGCAATGCTGCTTCCAAAAATCAAATCTTGTCAGAATCAAACAAAAACTGCAAGATTCTTCCAGACAGCCAAAAGAGGAGTACACAAGAAGTTTCGGGCCATTTCAAAATCATTTGGCCTAACTTCGCTTCTCCGACAGCCGAAAAGGAGCTCTCGGCGATAAAAGCTCTCCGGGACCATGGTTTCCAAGACAGAACCTATGGATCATCTTAAAATGACTCCAATAGGTTCCCTGTTAAATTTCAAGTCAATCGGACATCGATTGACCACACATCAAACCGCGACATCTTCATCGCGACAAAAAGCAAGTCTACAGGTGATAGGACCCCAAACGGCTTCAAAACTCAAACAAAATCCTATGGTTGGTCTTATTTATTGCTCAGGAGGCTTCACACCAAATTTCAGGTCATTCCGACATCGTTTGACCCAGTTTCAGCTTCTGACGGGAAATCGGCAACTCTGCGCGACAAAGTCTTCGGCTTTCTCAGGAAATTGGAAACTTTGAAAAATAAAATGCAAGGATTCTCATCAGGTTTCCTACAAAGAAATTAGGCCAATAAATGGTCAAAATGTCAAGGAAAAGTACAGAAGAAAAAAGAATCAGAAAAAAGCAAAAACGGACGCAAAACGGGACACGAAAGGGGGAAAACCCCCCCAGGGTCGCAGACCCCTGCGACCCTGGGCCAGGGTCGCCGGCGACCTTGGACCCCGGGGTCGCCGGGAAAGCCCCGGAAACCCCGGTTTTCGCCGTTTTTTCGCGATTCGAGGAGCCCAGCCTCTGGTACTTTCCAAAATTCATGCTTTTGAGACACCAAGTCCTCTGACATCCGTCCAAAACACGGGTAAATCATCAAGAGTATCGAAGACAGTATTGATCGCCACTCGGTCAACCAAAAAAGTGTGCTTTCCACCCGACCGATCGAGAAATCGACAGGACAGATGGCACCGACCCGCTGTTGGCAACAAACACCTGAAATTACATGGTCATCTGATGTCGATCTACATGAAGATCCATCGATAATCATCGACAGAAGAATTCCAAAAGACGTGGCACGGCCCGCGACTCTTCAGCTGCTCGGCGACCACTTAATGCGATTAATTGACTAGCTTTATTACAGTCATTAATCCATTTCTTTGGACGGCCCAATCAGAAGCAAGCATTCGGGAGTTACAAGTCAAGAGATTCATGGCATTTAACCCATGAAACTCCTCCCATCATGGCGATTAAAGGCGATTAAATGCCCTCAATCTCCTCCGGCCAATCAGAAGCCAAGAAAAAGGAGTTACAAAATAAACAATTCAATTTTGTAACTCCTCCCATTATGCGGCTTAATGACAATAAAAGCCCATAAACCCACCTAAAAGGCTACCTAAAAGCCTATAAATAGGAGGGCTCTCCAAGAAGAAAAAACAACATCAGAGAGCATCAGAAAAATCAGAGAAAAAAGCACAAGCACACAGACAGAAATCCAGAGAAAGGAAAAAGAGAGAAAACTCTGCGGAAATTCTACACCGGCCACCGTAACAAGGTGACAAAAGTCCCTTGGGGGGTACCCCCCCCCAAGGTCCTTGCCTTCTCCTCCTGCCTCCAATGGCTTAGATATGGCTTTTCAGCCCGTCTACTCGGTTTTTTATTGGACATAGGACCTTCCTTTGGTCTTTGTCTTCTAAAAACCCGAGGTTATAGCCAAGCCAAGCGAATCAAATAGCATCCTCTGTTCTCATCTGCATGGATGATGGCAAAGCCCACATATGGCTTGCGACCGTCAATCTAAACGAGTCCCCCACAATCTCCTGAGAAGTTAGATCCTCCTTTTCTCGCTTTTCATTGTAGTTTGTATTTTTTTAAAAGAGACAAAAAAATCACAACTCTTGTCTTTCATTATTGATAAGGATTGTAAAACGGCTATAAACGCCAAAATCGGCTATAAACGCCAAAAATCGGCTATAAACGCCAAAAGCGACTATAAATGCCAAAAAAATCGCCTTTCACGGCAAATCAAGAAAAATGTCTCTTTTCTTAAATATATGTGCAATGGAAAACTTGAAAGAAGTTGATTTCCTTTTTACTTGCGAAGGTTGATCCCCGGATCACCACTTGCAATTCCAAGTAAAATAGAAAATCTGGCACACCCACAAAAAAAGAAATGTTGATGCACGCCCTTGCCCCCCGGTTACGAAAGGGTCGGAAACAAACGGACTCCCACGTCCGCCGACCTCGGTAGGAACCAAGCTGGAGCGCGGTCCATCAAGCTGGCATCACCCGGTGGGACTCGTTTATTTGAGAACACGATGCTAGAAATGAAATATTTGCATATCATATATTTTGCTCTATGCTTATATTTCTTTTCTCGATTCCTTGGCTACTTTATAATTGGTGGCCTATGTTGAATTCCGCAAAAAAAAAAGAGATGAGATTTTTTGTTTGGAAATTTCTAATTCTTTGAATTTATTTCCACTCTTTCTCTTTTCAAAAAAAAAAATTTAAAAAAAAAAACAAAAATTTAGATTTCTCATTTGGATTCAAAATTGAGAAACCTTGATCCGTTCCTATCGTTCATCGCGCTTGCAGAAATGTTGAGCCTGTTCGACTAAGGTTTTGGGCCATGGTTTCTCTTCGATGAGTTCATTAAAAAAAAAAAATATATATATATATAAAAAATTTAGATTTCTCAATTTGGATTCAAAATTGAGAAACCTTGATCCGTTCCTATCGTTCATCGCGCTTGCAGAAATGTTGAGCCTGTTCGACTAAGGTTTTGGGCCATGGTTTCTCTTCGATGAGTTCATTAAAAATCAAAAATATATATATATATATATAAAAAAAATTTTATTTCTCAATTTGGATTCAAAATTGAGAAACCTTGATCCGTTCCTATCGTTCATCGCGCTTGCAGAAATGTTGAGCCTGTTCGACTAAGGTTTTGGGCCATGGTTTCTCTTCGATGAATTCATAAAATAAAAATAAATAAAATATATAAAAAAAAAAGACATAGACCACTAAGGTTAAACCAACTGTGTTCTTTGATCATGGTTGATTCAAAGAAAAGCCTTGTCCAGAGTGTGGAGACAGCTTGACTGTTCTAGGCAAGGGTCCTCCAAACGGGTTCATTAAGTAATCCTACCCTTACCTGGGGGCAATTCTATCAATCAAGATTTCATAAGACCGGGTTAGGAGGCCTATGTGTACTCTCTCGTCTTTTAAATAAATTTTTTTTCAAAAATAAAATTTTTAAAAATAAAAATTTTAAAATAAAAAATAAAAAATAAAAAAATTTTCAAAAAAAAAAATCTTAAAAAAAATAAATAAAAAATAAATAAAAAAAATAAAAAAAAAGATTTAAAAAAAAAAAAAATCTTCAAAAACTTCAAAAAAAAAAACTTCCGTCATTTTGGGTTTAGATTAGAGAAATCTTGGTCTTCTCCATTCTGAGCACTGGCGCTCGCGGAAATCGCTGAGACCGTGTTCAGATTAGAGTGCCTTTTGCTCTCTTTGATGAACCCGATATTGGCCTTTCAAAAAAAAAAAAACTCGTCATTTTTAGATTCAGATCCGAGAAATCATGGTTCATTTCTTTCTGAGCACTGGCGCTCGCGGAAATCGCTGAGCCCGTGTTCAGATTGGAATACCATCTGCTCTCTTTGATGAATCCAATCTTGACCTTTCAAAACAGAGAATCTCATCTCATAGATGCGGTCTCAAAACATTTGTGTCTAGCGGTACTAGTACGCCCTTTCAGGGTCTACTGTATTGCGACCGGCACATCTGTAACTCCAACTTTATATTCTTCTTACCTCGAGCAAGCTCTGCTTCTCGATAAGTCGAATTTAAGTTCACAATTGCTTCTAGCAGTCACTGGGATGCCCATTCCGGGCTTACCATACCTGCGATCAGAACAATTGTACCCTCTATGGCATTTTGCCTTCCTCATATTGCTTGGGTCGTCTATCTCGAGCAATTTTAAAAGACAAAACCATAGAACTTCCCATTTATGATCATTATATTCTTGTGATTACTAATGGATGTGGTCTTGTTTCAGAAATTTTCGAAAAAACTAACAATGGCAGCTTCACTAACCATTACTTTCGACGAAAGCAAGCACCAACTCATGCTTCAACAGAAGCAAACCACGCGCACCTACAAGCGCCCCATCAGCTGCCGAAGTGTTAACTCCCTCGGCAACTCTGTGAACTCCGGGTCGACCTCGACTCCCCGGACTATCGTCTTCGGGACGCTGGGACCATTCCCACTTCCTGAGGAACAAGCTGCTCCCTCCAAGAAGCAGAAACTCGCCTCTCAACGTGTCACTACCGTGACACCAAAGGCGAGCACTAGAAGGCCTGAAGCCCGTGGCAGCCCCACGAAGCCTCAACCTACAAACAACCAGGTCTACCCCAAGACTTGGTCCCCAAGACCTTCACCAAAACAGAGAAGGTCCCAGACATCCACTAAGCCAGCATTCCTGGCCCCACTCAAGGAGAAACCAGTTCTATCCTCTTGCTTACATGAAAGAGGAGAGACCCATCTCCAACCCGACTTCAAAGTCAACCCAGCATGAGCCGGCTTGTTCCTACAAGCCCAAAATCAAGTCATGCATCACAAGGCCTCCACAAGCACCTGCTAAGGCCTACAAATCTGCAGTTCGACCCTTCATCTCTACAGGGGCCGAACTTCACAAATTCAAAGCTTCGCTGCAACTGGCGAAGGATAGGGTTCGCATCCTGTCCTTGCCCAGCTACAAAGAAGACAGGCTCGGCTGCTGCGCCCGAGGGAGCACATCCTTCATTGTCAAAGCCCAGTCAGAGCTGACCGAAGCTCAAATTGCTCGTCGTATACGCCGCCGCGCGTCGTACCGACAAAAGAGACTACAGAAGCAAAGGACCCAGCCTCCCACACTTCAAGTCTCTCCCAAATGGGTCGAAAAAGAAAGGCCCAACCAAGTTGCTGCCGTCCATATGGTTGGAAAAACCAGAAGACGCCAAAAATCAGCAACAAAAATCCATGTCCGACGTCCGATGACCCGCAGCGTCTCCAGGACAAGAAGACATTCAGAAGAATCCCCTGCTCCTTCAAGCAAAGGACAGCAGAGTGATCCTTCCTCAAGCTCTTCTTCGAAAAGAATGAGCCCCAGCTCAGTCACCAGGACAGTTTCTTCGTTCGAATCACGAAGGATGAATGTCTTGGCTACAAATTCTGAGCCACCACCCCCGCAATCCACCTCCAGAAGATGCGATCACCCGCATCCAGCAGTTGGAACAGGGCCAGCAGAGGATTGAAACTCTGATGGAAAACCTTCTCCTCGCCTTCCAAAATCAGGCGAACAATGAACCTCCTCCGAATCATCAAGACGACGAGGTAAATAGAGAAGAAAATGAGTCACGCGCCCTTACCAAAAAGGACGTAGACGGTATCCTCGCCAAAGCAAAAGAAGAGGATATACTCAAAGAGCATGGGATCAAGCCACCATATCCCTTATGGATGGACTCGGTCCCGTTCCCCACCAAATTCAAGCATCCTACTCTCCAAACATATACGGGGAAAGGATCAGCCAGACAGCACGTCATCCACTTCAAGATCTTGACGGGAGCTATCGCGGATCAAGATGCACTCAAGATCCGCCTCTTTGCAAGTACCCTAAAAGGTACGGCCTTCGATTGGTACTCCACTCTGCCGGAGGACTCAATCCAAAATTGGGCCATGCTAGAGACACGCTTCCTAACTCACTTCAAAGGTGAGGATCATCCCGCTACTATGGCTCAGCTGTGCAGCCTAAAACAGGGGGAGAATGAATCAACATATGACTTCATTCACAAGTGGAAAGCAATGGCATACAAATGCTCTGATGTATTGCCACAAGCGTCGCTAGTCGACATCTGCCGAAACAACATGAGAGCCAGAATCCGCTCCATGATCATCGGCAACAAATCAAAAAACCTGGGAGAACTCCTAGAAGCTTCCATGGAAGCTGAAACGGTGATTAAAGACCTCAACAGTCAGAAATCATCAAGAAAAGAGCCAACCGCCATTGCAACCTCTAAACCAAAGAAGAAAGAGGTCCTCAATGTGCAGACCAAGCCAGCTCCTCAGCCACCAAAGAAAGCTGAAAACAAAGCTGCTGGTAAGAGACCTGAACTCTCTGACGCCTTCAAAGAACGAGTAGAGAAGAAATACCCGTTTGATGAAGATGTTGATGAAATCTTCGGGGCTCTTGTGGCAAACGGCAAGCTCACCTTGCCTGAACCAAAAAGACCGGGTGATGTTGGCAAAACCAACGATCCTCGGTACTGTCCATACCACCAGATGATCTCGCATCCTCTCAATCAATGCTTCGTTGTGAGAGAGAAAATAAATGAGATGTGGAAAAACGGAGTCATCACCTTTGACAAAAACTATGGGTCTGCCTCCGTCAACATGGTGACATGTGGACAAACATCAAGATCACCGAAGAAGAAGATCACTACTTCCTTCAAGGTGATAAACTCAATCGAAGCGTCCGAGGAACTGGTTCCTTACCCGACACCAGACGGACAACCGATATGGGTACATCCCGATCTCCTGAAAGATGAAAATTGGGAGGTCGTGAAAACAAAGCCTACAGCTCAACAGCGAAGGCAGGCTAGGAAACATCTCCTCAAGCTCAAACGGCAAGAGAAGACCCAGCCAAAACTAGAGGTCAAAGAAAAGGCAGAGGCTTCCTCTACCGCTTCACTGGAGGTAACAAAAACATCCCTTCCAGAGACTTCAAAGGGGGTAAGGAAATTCACTCTCAGTGATTTCATGCCACCTCAATTCAGAGAAGCCATGCAGGAGACGTCATACTCTTGCAATTCGGTAGTTGGATTCTCCATTGATGGATACGAGTCCAGCGACACCGATGATGGATTTGAATCCAACTACACAGATGAGTGGGAGGAGTCCCTTGAAACAGGAGAATATCTCTCCGATGAAGAATGGGTTCCTGAGTCTCATCTTATGCCAGTAATCTGGTATAACCCCCTACAGCCACAAGGATCCTGGTCTGATGATGAAGAAGACCAAGAGGCTGTACAAGAAAATGCTGCTGACCCAGCACCTCTCATCACTCCAGTGGAAATCAACAATGTTGAGCCACAAAGAGATGATGAAGAAGAAGATCCGGCTCCCATGCCTGATCTTGAAGAATATGCAAGGATCTTGCAGCGACTCGCTCTAGAACAAGAGCAAGAACGCGTCAACGAGCCTCCTCGCAATCCAGAGCCTGAAGTCCCTGAAGACCACCAGGTACATCCTCCCTTAACTCCTGAAAATGGAGAAAATTGCTGGATAGACGATCCTCTCACATCCGAGGATGAGTCTGACTCCGATCAGGCAACGTCTCCCGTCAGAGCTTCCTGTAATGTGATAATTCGGGATTATAGCTCTTCCGAAGCATCGTCTGATGAGAGCACTTACACTCCGGCGACGCCTAGCAATATATCTTCTGGAGCCACCTCGTCTCACGTGACTTTCACTGAGATGACACCCTCTCAGGTTTCTTCTCCTGAGACTGTGACTTCAAAGTTCACACCCTTCCTGACTGAAGAATTCCCAGCCATTGATGCTTGGGACGATGAATTAGTCAACGAAGAAGAAAGATTGCTGGATGCTGTTCAGGACTTGTTCCCGGAAAATGCTCCATGCAACACAATCACTGAGGATGGTAACTCTGCTGCTGATGCATCCTCAGCAAATGAACAGCCTCTTAATCCTGAAGACAATCTTCCAAACGAAGACCCTTCTCAAGAAGCTCTCGAAGTTGGTAGAGGCACCCGCTCAGGCCGGGACTACCACAAAAATTACAACCAATCTTCCTTTACATATGTAAATCCTTCGGGAAAAGATGTTGTAAGCGCCCCTAGTGGCAACAATGATGAACATGCAGGCCCTAAGGAGGCTTTCAAGTATGACTTGATTGAACACTTCAAGCACATACCTGCACGTCTGCACATCCTAGATTTGTTGCGAATGTCTCCGCACACTCGTGATAATCTCATCTCAGAATTACAAAAACTGAATGAGGATGTCGACAAACATGCCCCGCAAGTCCTCCAAATTGAAATGGATTACCGGGTCAAAAACTCAGAAGCCTCCTCAAAGGGAGAAAAGAAGAAAACTGAGGGATCATGCATTGAATGCCTCTCGGTTAAAAAAGCAGCCAGTGCAACCATCGCCTTCACAAAGGATGACCTCCTACTTGGCGAAACCAGGCATAACCGACCCCTGTACTTCACAGGGTATATCAAGGAAATGCCTATGCATAGAGTTCAGATTGACCCAGGTTCTGCACTCAACCTTATCTCCACATCGGCTCTTGAAGAGTTGGGCATCCCACCCAGCAAACTGAGCCACACATCTGTATCTATCTTTGGATACGATGGGAGTACTCAAAGGCCTATCGGCAAAATCAGGTTCAAATTGCAGATAGGTGATCTTATCTCTGAGGTCACAGTGTATGCAATAAAGACCCCTTCATGCTACAACATCCTTCTCGGACGTCCTTGGATCCATGAGAATGGTGTTGTCCCTTCAACTCTACATCAATGCATCAAGTTTGTTGGCGACGACGGCATGATACATCGAGTCTTTGCGGACAGAAAACCCTTCAAAGGTAAAGAAATCCACTTCGCAGACTCACAAATGTATGAAGGTGAAAAAGAAGAAGAGGAGAAGCATACAGCATCCTTTGCCGAAAATCTCCAGAAAGATAAAGGCAAAGCTCCTCAACAATCACCGGAAGAAAACAAACCATCCGGTAAATCTGAAGAAAGCATGCAAACTCCCTTCATCATCTCCCTCAAAACTTCAAAGCCTTTGGTCATCACGACTAAAGTGAAGAAGGCAAAACAAAAGACTGGGGGCAAATTTGTTGTCTCTTTCGTGTCTATCATGCAAGACACGGACTCGGATTCAGAGCCAGAAGACGACACATCGTCAAGCCAAGCTGACACTCAGCAAGTTCAGCCTGCTCTTACTCCAATGGAGACAACTTCTGACATAGAAGATCCTACGTCAGCTTCCTTCGTTGTTCCAGCAACTTCAACAAAGGAAAAGCCGATCTTCTTCCATAGATCGGATACTTCTTCATCAAACTCCATGCTTGAACCTTTCCAAAATAAAGGTACGCCTCAACTATCCTTATACAGTTCTGTGGCACAAGCTATTATGAAGAAAATGGGCTATGACGCTCAAAACCCAGTTGGTCTTGGGAGAAGGACGCGGTATTCTCACACCATTGGGGCCCGTCTTGACCAAAAGCCAGCTGGAAGATTGGAGACTCTACGGCTATGTAGAAAAGTCTTCACACGGGTTAGGGTATGATCCCTGACACTCCCTTGAGACAGTTGACACAAAGGCTTAAAAGTCAATATACTGACCAAGCCTCAACATCTCAAGTCCATGAAGACATCGATCTCCCTGGATATCTCTTTGATGAGTCACTTGACAAAGATCCAGGAAGCTCATCCAACTGGCACGATTTCTCCGAAAATGAAGAGGAGTTGTCCGATGGCACAGACGTGTGGACTTCTGACCCAGAAGAACCCTTATCTCCAAAAGAAGTAGCCTACTTCGACTCGGTTTCAACAGGCGATTGGGATCATCTCATAGCAAGCCTTGGGAAAATTACCGATCAAGAAGACCCGTGGAAAGGAACAAAACCTTGGTCTGGAAATGCCCTTGAAACCCCAGAAGGTTTCGTTGAGCTGGAAGCCTCCGAAAATATTGTGGAGGAACCACCTTCGAACCTTCCAACAGAAGATCCTGTTCAAAAGATAGACTTGGGAACACCAAATAACCCACGTCCTGTATTCATAAGCAAGAATATAAAGGATGATGAGTTACCCGAGTATATCTCTTTTCTTCGTGAGTTCGTTGATTGCTTTGCATGGTCTTATGCTGAAATGCCAGGCTTAGACCCCAAAATAGCAGTTCACAAACTCAATCTTCAAGAAGACATCAAGCCTGTCAAGCAAGGCCAAAGAAGATTCCGTCCAGATGTGATGGATAAATTGAACAAGAAGTTCAAAAACTCAAAAGCGTCGGCTTCATCCGTGAGGAACAACATCCTGAATGGTTGGCCAACATTGTCCCCGTGACAAAGAAAAATGGGCAGATCAGGGTCTGTATTGACTATAGAGACCTGAATGGCGCATGCCCAAAAGATGAATTTCTGCTCCCCATACCAGAGGTAATGATTGATAATACCTGTGGATTCGAGCGAATGACATTCATGGATGGTTTCTCTGGCTACAATCAGATAAAGATGCATCCTGAGGATGAAAAACATACATCCTTTCGAACCCCATTTGGCGTGTATTGCTACACTGTCATGCCATTTGGTCTGAAGAATGCTGGTGCCACATATCAGAGGGCTATGATGAAAATATTCCAAGATATGCAGCACAAGACGGTTGAATGTTACGTTGATGACCTCGCCGTCAAAAGCAAAAGAAAAGAAGATCATCTCGAAAAACCTTCGAGAAGTCTTCCTCCGGCTTCGCAAACACAAACTGCGAATGAATCCATTGAAATGCTTCTTCGGCGTCTCGTCGGGTAAGTTCCTCGGATTCTTAGTTCGGAAAGCTGGAATAGAGCTTGACCCCATAAAAGTCAAAGCCATTCTAGAAATGCCCTCTCCAAGAACCTTGAGAGAGCTCAAAGGGCTTCAAGGGAGATTGGCCTACATCAGACGGTTCATCTCCAATCTTTCGGGGAAATGCCGTCCATTCTCCCGGTTGATGAAAAAAGGTGTAAACTTTGTCTGGGATGCTGACTGTGAAGCTGCTTTCCAAGACATCAAGTCATACCTGACAAAACCTCCAGTGTTAGCTGCTCCTACCACTGGAAAACCATTCATCTTGTACACAAGAGCCCTTGATCACTCTCTGGGAGCTCTGCTTGCGCAAGAAAATGATCAAAGAAAAGAAGCTGCTCTATATTACCTCAGCCGCATGCTAGTAGGTGCAGAGCATCGCTACTCTCCAGTCGAAAAAGAATGCCTTGCAGTGATGTTCGCCGTACAAAAGTTGCGTCACTACTTGCTTTCCAACACAGTCTACCTGGTCTCGAGGGTCAACCTCTTGAAGGTCCTTGTCACAAAGGCAGGTTCTCTCAATGCTCGACTGGCAAAATGGTCCATCCTTCTGTCACAATTTGATATTAGGTATGTACCACAAAAAGCAATCAAAGGGCAAGCTCTAGCAGACTTCCTCGCAGAGCATCCATTGCCTAAAGATTCTCCACTCAGAGATGATCTCCCAGACGAACCAGTCTACAATGTGGAGACTTTCTCACAAAGTGCCTCCCGGGACATGTACTTTGACGGTGCAACCAGGACAAATGAAAAAAGACAGCTGATCTCGGGAGTTGGCATCCTCTTTGTTAGCCCCGATAAATACATGATTCCACACGCTTTCTCGCTACTGGAACCATGCACAAACAATGCAGCTGAATATCAAGCTCTGATCTTAGGATTGGAACTCGCCATCGAATCCGGTATCACCATGCTGGAAGTCTTTGGAGACTCTCAACTGATCGTCAACCAGATGAATCAGAAATTTGAAGTCAGGAAGCCAGATTTGTTGCCCTACTACAACAAGGCACAATCACTTCTACAAAAGTTTGACATCTGTCACATCACCCACATTCGTAGAGGTGAAAACATACGTGCAGATGCCCTAGCCGGACTTGCCGCATCCATGGCAATCCAGGAAGGGGAAAACATGCAAATCACAGTGTGCGAAAGGAGAATCCTTCCTCCTCTTAACACACACCAAGCAGTTGCTGAATGCCACCAAGTGGTCGGAAGTCGGATTTCAATCCTTCAAACTTCAATTGGCGACTGGAGGGATCCGTTCATTGATTACATTATGTTCGGAATCCTACCTGAAGATCCAAAAGAACGGGTAAGCATCCAAAGGCGAACCCCAAGCTTCCATTTGGATATTCCTTCAAAAATCCTTTACAGGAAATCCTTCAACGGAGTACTTCTACGCTGCTTGTCACAACAAGAGGCTAAAGAAACACTCAAAGAAGTTCATGGCTGGTCTTTGTGGAGCTCATCAGGCTGGACCTAAGCTCTATGATCAGATAAAAAGGTTAGGATATTACTGGCCTACCATGGTAGCTGACGCAATGCAATTTGCTAAGCACTGCCAACAATGCCAAGTTCATGGAGATTACATTCACATGCCTCCAGAATGGCTACATCCTACAGCGATCTCATGGCCTTTCGAAGCCTGGGGTATGGACATCATAGGTCCTATTTCTCCCCCTTCAAGCAAAGGTCATCGCTTCATCTTCGCCGCTACGGATTATTTCTCCAAGTGGTCAGAAGCATTTGCGTTTAACGAAATGAAGACCTCATCAGTCCTTCACTTCCTACGCACCAACATCATTTGTCGTTTCGGCATACCCAAAAGATTCGTCCATGATAACGGACCACAGTTCCGGGATCATCGATTCTACAGGTTCTGCGACAAATACAAAATCCAAAGCTGTCCTTCGACTCCATACAATCCGGCAGCAAACGGGTTAGCAGAAGCTTTCAACAAGACACTCTGCAAAATCCTCAAAAAAATGGTCTCTAATCACAAAAGAGACTGGAGCGACAAAATGTCTGAAGCTTTGTGGGCCTATCGAACCACCGTTCGAGGACCAACCCATAGCACACCATTCTCCTTGGTCTATGGATGCGAAGCTGTCGTGCCCTTGGAAGTACAAATTCCTTCCTTGAGGGTATCCTTGCAAAATGACATGACTCAAGAAAGCAATGTCAAATTGCGACTCCATGAGCTGGACAATCTCGATGAGAGACGGCTCGAAGCACAACAAAGCATTGAACTTTACCAAGCACGTATGGCAGGATCTTTCGATAAAAAGGTCAGGCAACGCGCCTACAAAAAGAATGACTTGGTTCTTGCGGTAAAAAGACCAATGGTCTTCGCTCACAAGTCCAAAGGCAAATTTGAGCCGAAATGGGAGGGACCCTACGTCATCGACAAAGTTTTCTCCAATGGCGCATACGCACTTCTAAACATGGAAGGTGACAGATGTATGCTGCCCATCAATGGCAAGTTCTTAAAGCGGTACTACCCTTGAAGACTTACCCAACTGGGTAAGAGCAATGCCTGTATGGCCAAAACCGGTTTCCAGGTACACGCTCGCTAAACCCACCCTTTTTTAGAATTTTCATATCAAATGTTGAAATTTCTAGAAATCTAAAACAATGCTTACTTTCATCGTTTCATTGTTCAAAAAAAAAATATATATCCAAGTTTAGGAACCTTTCCCTAACTTGACCAAAATTTTCAACCTTTGAACCCAAAATTCATGGTTTGAAACAAAATCCGGATTCAGGGATTTCCACCCTAGTCCACTCTGCCTTTTACCGCCAAAATGGTTTTAGGTCAAAATTTATGACCCTCGTGTCTTTAAACAAAAAAAATGGTTTTTCAAAAACCCGCGAGGAAGCGACGCTTAGTCGATACTCGCACAAATCGGAAGCAAGCGAACCACGTTCGACACTTCCAAAATCGCAGGGAAGCGACATTTCGTCGATACTTGCAAAATCCAAAACTGTGGAGACGCAACATTTCAGTTGATATCCACAACCCAAATTTCAAAGGTTCGAAAAAAAAAAAAACCTAAAAAACCATGGAGACGCAACATTTCAGTTGATATCCATAACCCAAAGGTTCGAGAAAACCACAAATTTCAAAAATCGTGGGGAAACGACATCAAGTCAGTACCCGCAAAACCAAAATTTTTGAAAAGCAAGGATGCGACATTCCATCGATACTTGCACCCAAATCCGCGAGGATGCGACATTCCATCGATACTCGCAACCGAATGAGCAAGGATGCGACATTCCATCGATACTTGCAAGAACATTCAGCAGGGAGGCGACTTTTAGTCGATACTTGCATTCTTTGAAAACCAAACCGGCTATAAATGCCATCAAAACAGGCTATAAATGCCACAAACCGGCTATAAATGCCACAAAACCGGCTATCAATGCCACCAAAACAAAACAGGCTATCAATGCCACAAACCGGCTATCAATGCCACCAAAACTGGCTATAGATGCCACAAAACAAAAAACTGGTTTTCATGCTAAAACAATCACTTGACAAAAGATTTTCACAAAATGACAACCTTTTGATCAAATCCCATTTAGCAATTACTTTTATCACAAAAAGATTCAAGTGAGCGTAGGGATAACAAAAAAAAGAAAAGCATCCCATTTAGCAATTACTTTTATCACAAAAAGATTCAAGTGAGCGTAGGGATAACAAAAAAAAGAAAAGCATCCCATTTAGCAATTACTTTTATCACAAAAAGATTCAAGTGAGCGTAGGGATAACAAAAAAAAAAGAAAAGCATCCCATTTAGCAATTACATTTATCACAAAAAGATTAAAGTGAGCGTAGGGATAACAAAAAAAAAAAAAAAGAAAGTGTTCACAAGCACTACAAAAAAAAATAACAAAAAAAGAGTACAAAAAAAAATACATGTGGTACCAAAAAAAAGAGTGTTCACAAGCACTATAAAAAATAAGTACCAAAAAAAATACAAGTGGTACCAAAAAAAAAAAGAAAAGAAAGAAGGATGGTTTCTGTATACAGGAGCTCAATCAAAAATGGTCTCCAGCCAAGAGTTCAGCTCCCCAAGCAAACTTTTAGCCTCAGCCGTCAAGGATTCCAAGGCACGCTTCTTCAGGAACTTGCCATGAGATGCTGGAGTGGGCTGTACCCCTTCTCTCACACCAGGAAGCTTACCTCGAGCAGTTTGCCATTGTTCATCCTCATCAGACTTCCTTTTGAGAACCCGTTCGGCATCTGCAACCTGGTGAATCAGGGCACTCTCCCTGTCACGAGCCTCTATTATGGCAGTCCACTTGGCAGCGACTTGTGCCTGCAAATGCTCAAGACGTTTCCTGGCCTCATCGACCTCCCTATCAAGGATGTTGAGGTCATGTGTCAGCCTGATGATGGCTATCTCTTCTAAGTTCCTCTTTCGGACTGCCAGCTTCCTGCTTTCTGTAGCCTCATCCAGGTCAGACTTAGCCTTATCAGCAGGGTCCAGGAACATCTCCTTGAAGAACTGGTCATCAGCCAAACTCACGGTCTCAAACCACTTGTCACCCCAGTGCAATGATCCTATCAACGATCGCCCTGGCACCTGTGACATCCAGACCAGCCTCTTCAGCATCACTGAGAATCTCCTGCACATGCTGGATCATGCCAAATCCGACTTCCAAGTGCCCAAAAAGGAGAGTCTCAATCCAAGAGCTCACAACTCGCACCACCACCTTCTTCGCAAAAAGAAGAGATGGCCCAGCTGAGGATTCGCCCAACTCCGTTGGTCGGCTACTCATGTCATCATCTGTTGAAAGAGTAACAAAAGAACTCTTTCCAGCTGAAGCTGCTCCTGCTCGGGAAGGAATCTCAGCGCGAGGAATCTCCTCAATATTGTCAGAGCTGGTCCCAGGAATCTCTACCTCTGGATCAACCTCTGGCATCTCTTGCTCTGGAAGCGACGGATCCTCCTCTGCCACTTCAAAACCTGCAAAGGAAACACAAAAAGGTATGAATATGACCCTGTTTGAAAATCATTATCAGAGTTATAACTACAAAATACCTTCTTCGACGACTGGCGGAACACTTTCTTCCTCCATGAACTCATCGAAAGCATCATCAACATTTGCGTCCATCGATGGTTCAAAGTCATCAGGACCCTGTGGCAAGTCAGCTGGCAACAAAAATGTGTTAGCAAGCCAAGTCACAAACAAAAAAAAAAAAGAAGAAGAGCAAAAGAAGTCGTACCAATTGGAGATTCTGGATCTACTCCAGAGTCCCTCGGTTCTTCTTCAGGTGCCTCAATAGGATCCATCACCACCTCATCGGTTGGGACCTCAGGCATCACCAAGTCTTCCTCTGCTAAAAAAAAAAAAAGAAAGAAGAAACAAGAAGCAAATCATAACATGGAAAATCCCATGAAAAGAAATGGAAAGAGAAAAAGGAAGAATCATACCTTCACCGACGGTCTCTTCTTCTCGGCTTCTCTTCTCTGGAGGCTCGTCAGCATCCACTGGCACATCCTCATTGATAGTAAGAGGAACTTCCAAGTTAGGAGAGTCCTCATGCTGCCCCTTGCTACTATGATGACTCCTCCTCCTCTTACTCCTGCGGGCTCGCTTCTTAGAGGAACCTGCCCCGCCGTCAGAGTCAGGTTTCCCACTCGACTCATCACTGGATGGTCTGCTCTTGCCAGTAGACTCCACGGAAGCTTGCCTCTGTGCCGCCTGCATCCAAGCGCCAAGTTCGGCTTCCTCCTGTTCTAGCTGCTCCAAAGCCTCGTCAGGTATTTCTCGAACAGCTTCAGAACCGATGACGCCCCTGGTCACCGAGAAAGCCTATCTTGTGCTTCTCTCCAGAAAGGAAGGCCCAAACTTCCTCTCGCCGGATGCCATCCGACTTTCCAAGGCCCTTTCCAGATGCCAGCTTCACATCAAGCTCCTTCCTGGAAAGTCCCCGATATGCCGAGAAGCTCTCCGCGAACGACTTCGCAAAGCCGGCAGTACGGGAAGTCAGCAACACAGGATAAGAAATCATGGCTGTAGTGTCTTCAGCACTATAGAAAGCCCATGCATTTCTCCCGTCCTGTAAGCCTCCAAAGCGCTTCACCATGCTTGAAGGCGCTCCAACAACGCCTTGAGAAAAGCCCAGCTGCAAAGCAAAGCGAGAGGGTACATACGGCTGGATGTCGACGAAAAGATGTCTGCGGTACACCATCGTGCCGATACGTATGCTAAAAAGCCACTCTCTCTCTGCATTTGTCAAGGAATAATGCCTTCCCGACCCCGCCCTGGTAGAATCTCGGGAGGCACCAAAATCAAAAGCCTTCTTCCGCAACTCCGGAGAAAGCTTTACTGAAGATTGCCCCATCTCGACGTCCCTGAACCGTCGGATCCTCATACGGGCAAACAAAGTGATTCGGACACGGCTTTGCCCTTAGCCAGTCGAATCATCAGAGGATCATCATCCTGTGCAGCACCCAGCCGATGGAAGCCAGGACAGTGGTATACATACCACGAATAAAAGATATGGGCTGAAAATACCCTATTCATGGGAAGCCCAAGCCGAACCAAAAAAGCAGCAGCCTGCAGTTCGGTACACAGGTAGGAGTAAAGAGCTGGCACCAAAGCAAGCTGCTCTCCAAAAGCCATCTGACAAGCCGGGGAAAATACAATGCGGCCTGATGTGCGTTCCATCTCCTCCAGCAAATACAGCCTCACCAAGCCAATAAGTGAGGTAAACAGCGAGATCTCTCCGCAGTGCAATGTCAGGACATATGGCGTTTGTACTTGCACAGAAATCTCTCAACTCTTCTTGCATGGCCAAGATCTTCTTTGAACTTGGATCCTGAGCTCCGGCTTCCTGGGTCATGCTATCAGAAGGCTCCCTACTATCAAAAAAGTTGGGGAATGAAGAGCAAAAACTCTTCCAACTGCTGGATCTAACTTTCGAACCCCCCTTCTCCTTCAAAAAATCATAGAAGGCGACGAGCTGAAAGTATAGAAGCCTGAACTCCTCAGACTGCCCCTCGAGGACGTTGTCAATCGGCATAAACTCCTCATAGAGTTTGCCGAGGATGGGCAATCCGGTAATAGCGCTCAGCTCCTTCAAAGAAAAACCAATCTCACCATTCGTCACAACGAAGGTATTGGTTTGTGGGAGAAATGACTCAGCATAGCCATGAAGGCCTCGTCGGAAAAGATCACGGTCTCCCTAAAGGCACGGACCGCGTCAAAAATCCCGGCTTCCTTCAAAACGGCGCCACCAATCAGCAGGACGCGATCAGTCCACGACTTCCACTCGGAGTCAGCATTGAAACGACCTCGAAGTCGAAAAGGCTTGATCCAATTGCTGCCGTCACCGCTGAAAATATCAAGGCCCACCGGTCTCAAATCGACCGACGGATAATCAGAGCCCTGGTAGCCGCTTGATGGCATCAACAGGTCCATGTCAACAGGCGACCTCTCCGTATATCCAGGAGAACCGCCAACAAAAACCCCGGTCTTGATTACATTTGTCCTTCTCACCCAACTCGGAGGATCTTCCCTCTTAGGGCACGTGGGGGCAAGGCTCAGAATCGAGACGGTGCGATCAAACATCGACCGGGTAGTAACAGTCTTCTTCTCACCATCTGCTGTGAAGGAAAACTGAAAAGATCTCCTCTGGTATGTAATGTCATCAGGGACTGCATCACCAAAGAAGAAGGTAGGCTTGGGCAAAATGCTCTGATCTTCCATCACCCATGGACGACTGCTTACCATGATCTTATAGAATTCCTCTCCCTTGAGAGTGATCAGTCGCTGCCTCATCTCATCTCTGTTGAGGGAGTCGCACTCTTCCAGATTTCTCTCAACATACTGGACCTTCTCGAAAGCCTGCTGAACGGCCGGGTTAGAGGATCTAGAAGATCGACGAGGTACGCTTGTAGCAGGCTCTTTACCCTTGTTCGCTCTGGAGGAACCACCTGAAAAGGATGGAAAAGAAAAAGATCAAACATCAAAATGACAGAATCTCGCTAAAAAAAATCTGGCGAAATTTTGACATGATGACGGGGCAATTCCGAAGAAAAGGAACTATCCCGAAAGAAATAGAAAGCTTGAAGATGGGCTCAACATCGCTGCGAGCTCCGAAACTCCAAACTTTCGAAGAAGGGCTCAACATCACTGCGAGCTCCAAGTTCCCAAATTTGCAAAAACTTTCAGGTATGCTATCACATCATGCTACAAATTTAATTTACAAATTAAAGGCATGCATGAACATCTAGATTTGCGAAAAAAAATGCATTATCATGATGAGCAAAAAAAAAAAAAGAAAAGAAACTTTCTCTAAAAAAAAGGGAGGAGAAAGAAAAAAAAAAAAAAGAAACAAAACTCTCTCAAAAAAAAAGGAGGGAAAGAAAAAAAAAGAAAAAAAAAACGGGCTGGCCCACAGGCCGTGGCCCACAGGCCACGTGGCCGTACGGCCAGATCCGTACGGATCTGTCCGTACGGCCCACACAAAAAAAACAAACATAAAAAAAAAAAAGAAAGAAAAGAAAGAAAAAAAAAACACGTGTAAAAAAAAAAAAAAAAGGGGGAAAACACGTGGAAAAGAAAAAAAGAAAAAAAAAAGAAGAAAAGAAAAAGAAAGAAACAAAAAAAAAGAAAGAAGAACTTTTTTTTTCCTACAATGGAGTTTTCTTGAAAAAGAAGAACTTACTTGAAGCCATTGATGGAGAAGAAGAAGAAAACTCTTGAAGATCTTGAAGAAGAAAAGCTCTTGGTCTTGAAGCCCTCTTGAGATTATTGCAAAAGAAAGTAGTAAGAGCAAGAGATCCAACCTCCTCCTTGCTTTTATAGAGGAGAGCAAACCAAAGAAGGAAAGAAGAAAAATGTAAGTGTTACTAATTAGTAACCTTACCAAAAGAAAGAGATTAGAAAGATTCTATCCCAAAATAAAGGGATCTTGAGAGATTTTCTCCCAAAAATCAATCTATGACGGATTCTTTCCCAAAAGAAAGATATCTTGAGATATCCTATCCCAAAATAAAGGGATCTTGAGAGATTTTCTCCCAAAAATCAATCTATGACGGATTCTTTCCCAAAAGAAAGATATCTTGAGATATTCTATCCCAAAAATAAAGGGATCATGAGAGATTCTCTCCAAGTAAAGATATTCTTAGATATTCTCTATCCAAATGAGATATTTTTGGATATTCTTTACAAAAATGACACCATATGAGATCTAAGCCATTTCAAAAGCTTAAGGTCCCATGGGTTAGCCCATATGAGCCAGGTTTGACCACCTAGGCACAAAAAAAAAAAAAAAAAAAAAAAGAAAGAAAAATTTTGGGCTTTTAGTCAAAGAGAAATCCCTCTTACCAAGAGCATACAAAAATGGTTCCATGCCTCTTTTGAGTTGATTGGACCATACAAAAGAAAATTCCAAGCCCCATGAGCTTCCAAAAATCAAACCATCCAGCCTCATCTACCAAATTGAGCCAAATTCTTGAAATTGACATTCCATCAAACCAAATCCTGGTCCCCTAACTTGCCACATACAGCCTGTTAGGTCACAAGACCAAAACCAAAAACCAAAACCTGATCCCCTAACTTGCCACATACAGCCTGTTAGGTCACAAGATCAAAACCAAAATTGATCCCCCAACATTCCACATACAGCTTGTTGGGTCACACGATCAAAACCAAACCCGACCCCCTAACCTGCCACATATAGCCTGTTAGGTCACAAGGTCAAAACCCAAATCCACATCCCTGATGTCATCTTCAAAACTTTGCCTCGAGATGGTACGTGATCCCTTTCACTACCATAAAATTCCCCTGGAAGCTCAAAAGGCTACAAATACCAAAAAGAAAGATTGCTCAAAGACTCTTGGTCAAGTCACAGGCTCTCCTTCAAAAAATCTCTTCGAGGCACATCGACTACAAAAGTTAAACAACTCGCCGCTTTACCTCGAGGGGGCATTTGTTGACACCAAAAATGTCACTTTGCCTTTTCAAGATCCAAAGAGCTACATGAAGTCGCAACCTGCCATAAATAGGCAATGCTGCTTCCAAAAATCAAATCTTGTCAGAATCAAACAAAAACTGCAAGATTCTTCCAGACAGCCAAAAGAGGAGTACACAAGAAGTTTCGGGCCATTTCAAAATCATTTGGCCTAACTTCGCTTCTCCGACAGCCGAAAAGGAGCTCTCGGCGATAAAAGCTCTCCGGGACCATGGTTTCCAAGACAGAACCTATGGATCATCTTAAAATGACTCCAATAGGTTCCCTGTCAAATTTCAAGTCAATCGGACATCGATTGACCACACATCAAACCGCGACATCTTCATCGCGACAAAAAGCAAGTCTACAGGTGATAGGACCCCAAACGGCTTCAAAACTCAAACAAAAGCCTATGGTTGGTCTTATTTATTGCTCAGGAGGCTTCACACCAAATTTCAGGTCATTCCGACATCGTTTGACCCAGTTTCAGCTTCTGACGGGAAATCGGCAACTCTGCGCGACAAAGTCTTCGGCTTTCTCAGGAAATTGGAAACTTTGCAAAATAAAATGCAAGGATTCTCATCAGGTTTCCTACAAAGAAATTAGGCCAATAAATGGTCAAAATGTCAAGGAAAAGTACAGAAGAAAAAAGAATCAGAAAAAAGCAAAAACGGACGCAAAACGGGACACGAAAGGGGGAAAACCCCCCCAGGGTCGCAGGCCCCTGCGACCCTGGCCTGCGACCCTGGGCCAGGGTCGCCGGCGACCTTGGACCCCGGGGTCGCCGGGAAAGCCCCGGAAACCCCGGTTTTCGCCGTTTTTTCGCGATTCGAGGAGCCCAGCCTCTGGTACTTTCCAAAATTCATGCTTTTGAGACACCAAGTCCTCTGACATCCGTCCAAAACACGGGTAAATCATCAAGAGTATCGAAGACAGTATTGATCGCCACTCGGTCAACCAAAAAAGTGTGCTTTCCACCCGACCGATCGAGAAATCGACAGGACAGATGGCACCGACCCGCTGTTGGCAACAAACACCTGAAATTACATGGTCATCTGATGTCAATCTACATGAAGATCCATCGATAATCATCGACAGAAGAATTCCAAAAGACGTGGCACGGCCCGCGACTCTTCAGCTGCTCGGCGACCACTTAATGCGATTAATTGACTAGCTTTATTACAGTCATTAATCCATTTCTTTGGACGGCCCAATCAGAAGCAAGCATTCGGGAGTTACAAGTCAAGAGATTCATGGCATTTAACCCATGAAACTCCTCCCATCATGGCGATTAAATGCCCTCAATCTCCTCCGGCCAATCAGAAGCCAAGAAAAAGGAGTTATAAAATAAACAATTCAATTTTGTAACTCCTCCCATTATGCGGCTTAATGACAATAAAAGCCCATAAACCCACCTAAAAGGCTACCTAAAAGCCTATAAATAGGAGGGCTCTCCAAGAAGAAAAAACAACATCAGAGAGCATCAGAAAAATCAGAGAAAAAAGCACAAGCACACAGACAGAAATCCAGAGAAAGGAAAAAGACAGAAAACTCTGCGGAAATTCTACACCGGCCACCGCAACAAGGTGACAAAAGTCCCTTGGGGGGTACCCCCCCCCAAGGTCCTTGCCTTCTCCTCCTGCCTCCAATGGCTTAGATATGGCTTTTCAGCCCGTCTACTCGGTTTTTTATTGGACATAGGACCTTCCTTTGGTCTTTGTCTTCTAAAAACCCGAGGTTATAGCCAAGCCAAGCGAATCAAATAGCATCCTCTGTTCTCATCTGCATGGATGATGGCGAAGCCCACATATGGCTTGCAACCGTCAATCTAAACGAGTCCCCCACAATCTCCTGAGAAGTTAGATCCTCCTTTTCTTGCTTTTCATTGTAGTTTGTATTTTTTTAAAAGAGACAAAAAAATCACAACTCTTGTCTTTCATTATTGATAAGGATTGTAAAACGGCTATAAACGCCAAAATCGGCTATAAACGCCAAAAATCGGCTATAAACGCCAAAAGCGGCTATAAATGCCAAAAAAATCGCCTTTCCCGGCAAATCAAGAAAAATGTCTCTTTTCTTAAATATATGTGCAATGGAAAACTTGAAAGAAGTTGATTTCCTTTTTACTTGCGAAGGTTGATCCCCGGATCACCACTTGCAATTCCAAGTAAAATAGAAAATCTGGCACACCCACAAAAAAAGAAATGTTGATGCACGCCCTTGCCCCCCGGTTACGAAAGGGTCGGAAACAAACGGACTCCCACGTCCGCCGACCTCAGTAGGAACCAAGCAGGAGCGCGGTCCATCAGCTCCTTAAGTATATCTTCTTATTTTGCTTTGGCGAGGATACTGTCTACGTCCTTTTTGGTGAGGGCGCGTGACTCATTTTCTTCTCCATTTTCCTCGTTATCTTGATGATTCAGAGGAGGTTCATTGTTCACCTGAATTTAGAAGGCGAGGAGAAGGTTTTCCATCAGAATCTCAATCTTCTATTGGCCTTGTTCCAACTGCTGGATACATGTGATCGCATCATCTTGAGGTGGATTGCGAGGTGGTGGCTCAGAATTTGTAGCCAGGACGTTCATCCCTCGGGATTCAAACGAAGAAAATTATCCTAGTGACGGAGCTGTGGCTCATTCTTTTTGATGAAGAGCTTGAGGAAGGATCACTCTGCCGTCCTTGGCTTAAAGGAGCAGGGAATTCTTCTGAATGTCTTCTTTCCTGGAAACGCTGCGGGTCACTGAACGTCGGACATTGATTTTTGTTGCTGACTTTTGACGTCTTCTAGTTTTTCCAACCATATGGACAGTGGCAACTTGGTCGGGTCTTTCTTTTTCGACCCATTTATGGGAGACTTGAAGTGTAGGAGGCTGGGTCCTTTGCTTCTCTAGTCTCTTTTGTCGATATGACACACGGCGGCGTATACGACGAGCAATTTGAGCTTCGGTAAGCTCTGGCTGGGCTTTGACAATGAAGGATGTGCTCCCTCTGGCGCAGTAGGCAAGCCTGTCTTCTTTGTAGCTAGGCAAGGACAGGATGCGGACCCGGTCCTTTGCCTGCAGCAGCGAAGCTTTGAATTTTTCGAGCTCGGCCCCTATAGAGACGAATAGTCGAACGACGGGATTGTAGGCCTTAGCAGGTGCTTGTAGAGGCCTAGTGATGCATGACTTGATTTTGGGCTTGTAGGAGCGAGCCGGCTCATGCTGGGTTGACTTGGTTGTCAGGTTGGAGATGGTTCTCTCCTCTTTCATGTAGGCAAGAGGGTAGAACTAGTTCTCCTTGAGTGGGGCCAGGTATGCTGGCTTGGTAGATGTTTGCGACCTTCTTTGTTTTGGAGAAGGTCTTGGGGACCAAGTCTTGGGATAGACCAGGTTGTTTGTGGGTCGAGGCTTCGCGGGGTTACCGCGGGCTTCGGGCTTCTTGGTGTTCGCCTTTGGTGTCAAGGTAGTGACATGTTGAGATGCGACCTTCTGTTTCTTGGAATGAGCAGTTTCTTTTTCAGTAAGTGGGAATGGTCCCAGCGTCCCAAATACAATAGTCCGGGGAGTCGAGGTCGACCCGGAGTTCAGAGAGTTGCCGAGGGAGTTGACGCTTTGGCAGCTGACAGGGCGCTTGTAAGTGCGCATGGTTTGCTTCTGTTGAAGCATGAGTTGGTGCTTGTTCTCATCAAAAGTAATGGTCAAGGAGTCTGCCATTGTTAGTTTTGAAAATTTTGGAAACAAGACCGCATTAATCACAAGAATTTAATGATATTAAATAGAAAATTATATGGTTTTGTCTTTTCAAATTGCTAGAGGGACATAACCCCAGCAATATGAAGAAGGCAAAACGCCATAGATGGTACAATTGTTCTGATCGCAAGTATGGTGAGCCCAGAATGAGTATCCCAGTGACTACTAGAAGCAATTGTGAACCTAAATTCGACTTATCGAGAGGTAGAGCGTGCTCGAGGTAAGAAGAATATAAGGTTGAAGTTACAAATGTGCCGGTCGGAAATACGGTAGACCTTGAAAGGGCGTACCAGTATCGCTAGACACAAATGTTTGGAGATCGCATCCATGAGATGGCATTCTCTGTTTTGAAAGGTCAAGATTGGATTCATCAAAGAGATCAGCAGATGGTATTTCGATCCAAACACGGGCACCATGATTCTCGCGAGCGCTAGTGCCCAGAAGGGAAGGAACCATAATTTCTCGAATCTGAACCCAAAAAATGACGAGAGTTTTTTTTTTTTTTTGAAAGGCCAAGATCGGATTCATCAAAGAGAGCAAAAAACATTCAAATCTAAACACAGGCTTAACGATTTCCTGGTGCGCCAGTGCTTAGAAGGGAAGAGACCAAAATTTCTCAGATCTGAACCCATAAATGACGGAAGTTTTTTTTTAAAATCTTTTTTATTATATTTTTTAAATATTTTTTTTAAAAATCTTTTTTTTATTTTTACTTTTTTTTTGAAAAATTTTTTATATTTTTTTTAAGATCCTTTTTTTTTTTGAAAAATATTTTATTTATTTATTTTTTTATTTAAAAAAAATTATTTCAAAGATTTTTCTTTTTAAAAGATGAGAGAGTACACATAGGCATCCTAAACTGGTCTTATGAAATCTCGATTGATAGAATTGACCCCAGATAAGGGTAGGTTTACTTAATGAACCTGTTTGGAGGACCCTTGCCTAGAGCAGTCAAGCTGTCTCCACACTATAGACAAGGCTTTTCTTGAATCAACCATGATCAAAGAACGCAATTGGTTTAACCTTAATGGTCTATGTCTTTTTTTTTGTTTTAGATCCCAAATAGACTCATCGAAGAGATACGATGGCCCAATCTCTGATCCGAATACGGGCTCAACGATTTTTGCGAGCGCCAGTGCCCCGAAGGGAAATGATCAAAGATTCTCAATTTTGAATCAAAATGGAGAAATCTGATTTTTTTTGTTTTTTTAGTTCTCTAATGAACTCATAGAAGAGAAACGATGGCCCAAATCCCAATTCGAACAGGCTCAACATTTCTGCAAGCACGATGAACGATAGGAGAGGATCAAAGTTTCTCAATTTTGAACCCAAACTGAGAAATCTGATTTTCTTTTTTAGATCTCTAATGAACTAATCGAAGAGAAACGATGGCCCAAATCCCTGATCCGAACATGGGCTCAACGATTTCCGCGAGCACCAGTGCCTAGAAGGGAAAGGATTAAAGTTTCTCAATTTTGAATTGAAAAAAAAGAAACTTGAGTTTTTTTTTTAATTTATACATATATGTAAATATATTTTTACCCCTGACAGATTCATCGGAGAGAAACGATGGCCCAATCCCTGATCCGAACACGGGCTCAACGATTTCCGCGAGCGCCAGTGCCCAAAAGGGAAAGGATCAAAGTTTCTCAATTTTGAATCAAAACTGAGAAATCTGATTTTTTGATTTTTTTTAAAAGAGAAAGAGTGGAAATAAATTCAAAGAATTAGAAATTTCCAAAAAATCTCATCTCATTTTTTTTAGATGCGAAATCCAACATAGGCCACCAACTAGAAAGTGGCCAAGGAATCCAGAAAAGATGTATAAGCATAGAGCAAAAATATGGTATGCAAATACTTCATTTCCAAGCATCGTGTTCTCAAATGAATGAGTCCCACTAGGTGTGCCAGCTTGATGGACCGCGTAATTTTCGCTCGGGGCGCTACTGAGGTCGACGGACGTGAGAGTTCGTGGGGTACGAGCATTTCGTGACCGTGGGGCAAAAGCGGGTATCAACATTTTTTTTCTGTGGGTGTGCCAGATTTTCTATTTTACATGAAATTGCAAGTGAAGATCCGGGGATCGACCTTCGCAAGTAAAAAGGCAATCAACTTCTTTCATGTTTTCCATTTCACATATATTTAAGAAAAGAGACATTTTCTTGATTTGCCGTGAAAGGCAATGTTTTGGCATTTGTAGCCGATTTTTGGCATTTATAGCCGATTTTGGCGTTTATAACCGATTTTGGCGTTTATAGCCGATTTACAATTCTTTTCAATAATGAAAGACAAGAGTTGTGATTTTTGTCTCTTTTAAAAAATACAAAATACAATGAAAAGCAAGAAAAGGAGGATCTAACTTCTCAGGAGATTATGGGGGACTCGTTCAGATTGACGGTCGTAAGCCATGTGTGGACTTCACCATCATCCATGCAGATGAGAACAGAGGATACTCTTGATTCGCTTGGCTTGGCTATAGCCTCAGATTTTTAGAGGACAAAGACCAAGAGGAGGTCCTATGTCCAATAAAAAGCTAAGTAGACGGCTGAAAAAACACGTCTAAGCAATTAGAGGTAGAAGGAGAAGGCAAGGACCTTAGGGGGGGGGGTACCCCCCAAGGGACTTTTGTTACCTTGTAACGGTGGTCGGTGTAGAACTTTCGCAGAGTTTTCTCTCTTTTTCTTTCTCTCAGATTTTCTGTCTGTATTCTTCCGGATTTCGAATGCTCATTATTCTTGGAAAGCTCTCCTATTTATAGGCTCTTAGTAGCCATTTAGGAAGGTTTATGGGCTTTAATCACATTAAGCCGCATTAAGGGAGGAGTTACAAGGTTTAATTCCTTTATTTCGTAACTCCTAGACCTTGGCTTCTGATTGGCCGGTGGAGATTAAGGGCATCTTTAATCACCATGATGAGAGGAGTTTCATGTTTTAAATGTCATGAATCTCTTGACTTGTAACTCCCGAATGCTTGCTTCTGATTGGGCCGTCCAAAGAAATGAATTAATGACTGCAATAAAGCTAGCCAATTAATTGCATTAAGTGGCCGCCGAGCAGTTGAAGAGTCGCGGGTCGTGCCGCGTCTTTTGGAGTTCTTTTGGCTATGATCATCGATGGATCTACATGCTGATCAACATCAGATGACCATGTAACTTCAGACATTGATAGCTAATAGCAGGCCGGTGACATCTATCTTGCCGATTTCTCATTCGATCGGCTAGAAAGTGCATTTTTTGGTCGACCAGTTGGCGATCAATGTAGATTTTGATACTCTTGAAGACGGACCCGTGATTTTGATGGATGTCGAAGGATTTAGAGCCTCAAAAGTATGAATTATAAAAAATCACAGGAGTTGGAAACTTCATAACGCGAAAAATGATGGAAAACGGGCCTTTCCGGGGTGAATCCGGCGATTCTGGGCTCCATGGTCGTGGGTGACCCTGGGGGAATTATCCCCTTTTGGTCCCATTTCGCGGCCGTTTCGAGGTCTTTTTTCATTCTTTTTTCTCTTGTATTTTTCTAGGCATTTTTGTACATTTATTGGCATGATTTCCCCGTAGAAAACTTGACGAGAATCCTTGCATTTTTAGAAGTAGTTAAAAATGATGTAGTTAGCCATTGATTTCCGATGACTTAACTGAAGCGATTAGATTTGGGTTAAAACACATTCCCCAACGCGCAATGTGATCGTCGTTAATTATTGTTAAGAACCTTCGCCGACGCATATCAACATCGGTGATCAGTCCCCAAGCGTAGGGTACAATTGTAGTAATAATTTGGTAAATCCAGGTCGATCCACAGGGAGCAATGCTTTTCAAGAAACTTTCCAACTTTGACCTGTCCTAAATAAACACTAAAATTGGCCTAAATAGAAATTAATTAAAATAGATAACTAAATATAAAAAGTTTAATTACAATGCTTTCCAAAAATAAAAGAACTATTTTAATAATGGAAACCTAATCTAAGCAATCCTAAAAAATCTAAAAACCTACAAAAGAACACACAAATCAAAGGACCAGTTTAATATAAAAAAAATCAAAACAAAATTTTCTAAATTAGATCCTACTTACCAAAATCAATTTTTATGCAAATATGAATGATCTATAATGCCCTAATTGCTAACAATGCAATTTTATGCAAGTTTCTAACTATATGATGCATGCTATAAAAAATTCTAAGTATGGGAACTATTGCGTAGCCCTGTTTTCACTGGACTGCATGACTACCCTAAGATGGTGTGAACCTAAATCTAATGGCTGGGATCAATAGTCTGATGATGCGTGAACACAACAAAAAAAGAAAAACCGAAAAAGGACTTAAAACGAAAAAGATATGATCACCTAAAGATGCCTACTTGAATTGTTTTGTTGCTGAAATCTGAACGCAGGCTTACCAACTACCCCTGTTTGAGCCTCTGGTTGACATGGTTCCCTAGCTTATTTTTGGCTAAAATTCTGGGGTTTCAAAGTCCAATTACTATACTTTAAATCTGCTATTTTGTGGACAAAAATATTAACGTTTACCTGGTTTTTAAATCGTGCACTTTTGTAACCCAGTTGGGTCAATTCTGCTGAACTGTGTAGGATTTTTCACTATTCACTTATCAGATCCGAATTTAGTGTTTCTAATCAGTTGACAATCTTGTGATTTCAGCAACAAAAATTTGTTCTAATGCAATTTCTAAATATGAAGTATGCACAAAGACACTTTCTAACCATATATTATGCAAATAACAAGAATAGAAAGTTTCTACTAAACATAGAAAGATGCAAGTTGAGTTTTTAAATTTAGAATTTGTAAATAAAAAAAATTAAGAATATTAACTTGAAAATAACAACATAAGGGGTGGAAAGAAAATAAAAAGAGGAAAAGTAGTACCAAAGATCTAGAATCTAGACAATCCTACAAGTATTGACAATGCGTTGATAATGTCCTCTTTTCTCAGAGTAGAAAAAAAATTATGCAAGTGATTATTTGATGTCTCTTTACTTTTGATATTTTTATTTTATTTGCAAACCCTTGATCTAATCATGTGAAATATTGTCTCCAATCAAAACAAATAAAAGAACTAAAATAAGAAAATTAAATCACTTACATAAAGAACACGTACGCATAATCAATCCAAGTAGTGTCTTTATTCCTTGATCTTTGAGTACAAGAAATTAATATTCTTCTCTCCTTTTCATTCTCTCAACATGGCCTCTCAACCTATGCCTAAAAGAATTAAAAGAAAGAAGAAGAAGAAAGGGACTTAGAGAGAGAAAGGAGTGGTGTGGAATGGAATGGAGAGAGAGAGAGCCTCCAAAATTGCTACCAAAAGTCTTGGACGTCCAGCCCTTTTGGTTGGTTCCATTTTATGCTTTTTGAAAATATTTTTTTAGTAAAGAATCTCTCATCTTTAGGGCTCTTGTTTCCTTGTGTAAAGATTCTACCTTAGGCTCCAAGCTAGCTTCTTTCATTGGAAAGACTTTTAAATTAGAGAGATCTCCTTGCCTTAATAGGTTTCTTGATGCACACACCTTCCTTTTATAATTTCAAGAATATCTCCAAAGATTGCATGATGATGTAGAGGGAAGAAACTTTCCAAATATTGAGATTTCTTGCAATTCCCGCCTAAAATTGTAGCAGACAATTTCCTGAGGTCATATCTCCCTCAATATAGCTCTGATTTATGCAATCTTGGGCTCCACAAAAATCTACTCGAAAAGAGCTTTCCAAAGGTGTCTAGATTATGCCGATTTGACACTCGGTTTGAGAATTATAGCCATTTTAATTTGCTGCCCCATAAAAATCCGGGAATAATTGTGCACAAATGGAAGCTTCTATGTTGGCATGCAATGGTGTGTGTGGGACCCATGTTGGATGTCCAAGGCATGCTTGGACTCTTTCCTTGCTTGCTTATTTGACTTTTATTTGACCTCTCTTCTCAAATTTCATCAATGTGGGTCCCATGTTGATTCTCCTACAAATTGAAAGAAATAAATTTATCATTAATTACATGTAAGAAAATAAACATGAATAATGCATGGGACCCTACATGCCTAATGATGCACCAAAATGACAAACTTTCTAAAAATAGCACATGGTGCCAAAAATAGCAAGTATGCATTGATGAAGCCAAAAAATAATTTTGGGGTGATGAATGAGATAAAAAATCTTAATTTCAAAAAAGTCATGCAATTCAATGAATTTTGACCAATTCTTACCTTTTTCCCAAAAATATCCCCAAATACATGTAATCATGAAATTAAGTGCAATTCTATGCAATTAAACCTAATTGAGTCCACAAATGCTCATGAAATGATGACCTAATGGCCTAATTTTGTGGACTTATCAGTCGGCAACTGGGTTTTCATAATTCCCAACATCGTTAGTGTGTTGTCTTTATGGACATTTATTTCCCGACGTTGTACTGCATCGGAAAAAAGGCAATTCATGTCGAAAATTTTTTTTTTCCAAGACCGAGATAGTATAATCCTCTCTACCGACGAGATGTCCCAATGCGCAGAAGGTAGTGTCGCGTGATCGTTCTGCCAACACTATATGGTGCGTCGGCTAAACACATTTTTTGCGACAAGTTTAGACTGCGTCGGCACGATTCGTTGGCAAATATGCAATTTGTTGTAGTGGATGCAGGGGCAAGGAGACCTGGTTCACATATCCAAATTTCTACTACTGGTGGTGGTAGTAGTAGTAGCAGTTTGAGTTTTTTTTTTTAATGCGCAAAGTACTAGACAAAATCTTATTAAAATGATTGTGTTATCCGAATTACCATTTTCTTTTGTTGAAAATGGGTTTTTTGAAGAATGAGACCAGAAATATTGTCAACCACAATCTCACAGTATTTCAAGAAATACAGCCAGAAATGATTTTATTAAACTCTGCTAGGAAGATAAAACAACTATAAAAAATTACCTTGCAGAAATTTCTGGTAAAATAGCCATAACCACAGATATGTGGACTTCTAAAAGGGGTGATAGTTTTCTTTGTATTACTGCACATAACATAGATGCAAAATGGATTATTAACAAACGTTTAATTAGTTTTAGATGTCTTGAATGGCCACACAATGGAACTAGAATAAGTACATTTATTTTGGAAAAACTAAATGAATACAATATTAAGGAAAAAGTCTTATCTATAACTTTAGATAATGCTAGTAATAATACAGTGCCTAGTGAATTAATGAGAATGCAAATGCCACTTGCAACTTTGATAGATATCTCTATCTTTCAAAATAGATGTGTATGTCACTCGTAAATCTCATTGCAAATGTTGGTTTAAAGCATATTGTTAGTTACACATATGCTATTACATAGACATTGTTTGATTTATTTTCTGCTTCGTACAGAGAAGACAATTGTATACCCAAATATGTGCGAGGCAAGGCATATCAGCTATTAAAATGCCTAAAGAGGTAGAACATAGATGGAATTCTATGTATGATTTTGTTAAACAAGGCACTTAACCGGAAAGTTGTTTTGAATGAATTTTGTGCTTTTGATACACAAGATTTGATGATTAGTGATGAACATTGGGAGTTATGTGCCCATAGAAGAGATTTATTAGAAGCTTTTTGTTAAACAAGGCACTTAACCGGAAAGTTGTTTTGAATGAATTTTGTGCTTTTGATACACAAGATTTGATGATTAGTGATGAACATTGGGAGTTATGTGCCCATAGAAAAGATTTATTAGAAGCTTTTTATACTTCAACATTATTTTTTTCCTGGATATATTATCTCACATCTAATGAAGCTTTAATGAAGCTTTTTAAAATTACTTTACAATTCAATAGATTTAGGGATCATTTTTTACTGAGTTCCACTATTAGAAACATGGAAGAAAAATTTAATAAATATTGGAAAGAGGCTCTAATGACATTTTCTTTAGCTGTTGTATTTGATCCTAGGTTAAAATTACGTGGTGTACAACTTTTTATTGATGGAATAAATAAAAATATAAATTATATAGTTTTCAATGATTTTTCAAATATAAGGGCAAATTTACAAGCACTTTTTCAATTTTATTGTGAGCAAATGGGTACAACTGGGCTTAGTATGGGCCATTCAGAAGTCCAGCAAACATGTGTTGGTGAGTGGGATGTGTGATATTCTTCCATATCCACGGGCATGGCATCCAGTTCAAGCTCAAGTAACACAGTGACGGAGTTATCATCGTATCTTAACGTCGGTGTAATACGGGTGCATGATGCATCTAGTTTTGACCTTTTAGCCTGGTGGAAGCAACAAGAAAGTATTTATCCAGTGTTGGCCGTCATGGATCTTGATCTATTGACCATTCCAGTGTCATTTGTAGCATCAAAACATGCTTTTAGTGCAGGTGGATGTATGGTGGATGACAGAAGAACAAATCTAACTAAAGAAACGGTGGAGTGTTGTGTTTGCCTACGAGACTCGTATTTGGCAGATAAGAGGAAGCAAGAGTTGACATCAATGGAAGATTATGATCCAACAGAATACATTAGTGACTAAGAATCTGATTTTTTACTTTTTCCTTCATAGTAATTTGTAAATATATAAGTTTTTCATTCTTTTTTATTCTTATTTTCTAGAAAAGAATGTAAGGTTTTGAAGGTAATCCTATTTAGAAACCTTTCAAGAAGTTAAGATCCAAATGGTTCTCTCTTCTCAGTAGAGTAGGTCGAGTTTGACCTAACCACTTAAATATCCTTGTCATTCTCCGTGGTTGTGTTCTAATTTTTAATTTTAATATTGAAAAGAAAAAAAAATCGAAAAAATAGATTAAAGAGGCACACCTGGCAAGGAGGCCCGACAAGGCCCGACTCGCTCCAGCCCGGCCCATGGAGGGCCATGCCGTGCCAGGTTTTTGTCCTGGTGGCCCGGCCTACCAGATGGAGCGGGCCTTGCTGACCCGACCCGTGGCCTGGGCGGGCCGAGCTTAGGGGTGGCATAGCCCGTTTCACATGCCTAGTATTCGGTCATTCTACCCAACAAATTACCCACCGGTTTGCCACCGATGTAAGATACCCAACACCACATTTATTTGTTTCCGGAAGCTAGTCTACCAAACCGGCTTGCCTATAGAATGAGCCCTAAAGAGCATGAGGAAATTTGTAGGCAAGTGATGGAATTAATTGAAAGGGGATTTTTCAGAGAGAGTATGAGTCCAAATTCAGTACCAGCTTTACTAGCACCTAAAAATGACGGTTCTTGGTGTATGTGTATTGATAGTCACGCCTTAAACAAAATCACCATCAAATACTGTTTTCCTATTCTATGTTTGGATGATATGTTGGCTGGTGCAAAGGTCTTTTCTAAGATAGACTTGAGAAGTAGAGACCATCAAATTAGAGTACGACCCAAAGATGAATGGAAAACAACTTTCAAAACCCGGGATGGGTTATATGAATGGTTGGTAACGCCTTTCGGCCTATCTAATGCATCGAGCACTTTTATGTGAGTCAGAATCTATTGCTATGACTACTCATTGGGAAATTTGTGGTTGTATACTTCGATGACATCTTAGTATACAGTCCAAATAAGGCCACACATGTGGATCACCTAAAGTTGCTTCTTGATACACTTCGGCGAGAACAACTTTTTTCTAATCCAAAAAAGTGTACCTTGGGAATAAAAGCGGTTACATTTCTTGGCTATGTGGTTGGTGGGGATGGTATAAGGGTTGATGAAAAGAAGGTTAAGGCTATTCAAGAATGGTCTATACCACAAAATGTGCATGTAGTGTAGAGCTTCCTTGGACTTGCCACTTTCTACAGGCGGTTCATAAAGAAATTCAGCACTTTAGCAGTCTCTATAACTGGCGGCTTAAAGAAAGGTCCATTTAATTGGACTGAGGCAGCCACCAAAAGTTTTGAAGAATTTCAAAAAAAAAAAAAAAAAAAAAAAAAAAACTGACCAAAACTCTGGTTGTAAACCTACCAAATTTCACGAAAATATTTTAGGTAGATTGTGATGCTTCCCATGTGATGATTGGCGCAGTCCTTTCCCAAGAAGGAAGACCGAATGCCTATTACAGTAAAAGACTCAACAGGTCTAAACTCTGATATAGCAGTTATAATGTTGAGTTTTATGCAATTGTCCAAGCTTTAAGGCATTGGAGGCATTATCTGGTTCAAAGAGAATTCATTCTCTCTATTTTGACCATGAGGCCTTAAAATACTTGAATGGAAAGCATAATTTGAATAGCATGCACGCCAAGTGGTAGCCTATCTCCAAGAATTCACCTTCTCAATCCAAAATAAGGTTGGAACTCATAATAGAGGTTCCGATGCCTTGAGTCGAAGAGTTATGGTGTTGTTTGTTCTAAGTGTACAAGTTACAAGATTTGATACTCTCGCAGACATTTATGTTGGTGATAGAGATTTTGGTCATATTTGGGTTGGTATGGAAACGAGGCAACCGAGACAATTTATTTTGCAGGAGGATTTCCTCTTCCATGGACCACGACTGTGTTCCTGAATGTTCACTTCAGGAAAAACTTATTGTTAAGATACAAGTAGGTTCTTGTGAAAGACATGGAAGTGGGGATAAGACTTGAGGAAAAGTATTATTAGTAACGCATGAGACGAGATCTTGCCAGATTTGTGGCTCATTGTAGAACTTGTCAAATGGCCAAAGGAGTCATCCAAAACAGTGGTTTATATACACTTCTACCAGTTCCAAATGCTCCATGGGAAGATGTGAGCATGGACTTTGTGTTAGGACTGCATCAAACCCAATGTTGTTATTGTCACGCCCCCAAAAATGAAATCGGCCGGGGTTATACGTGAGATTAGCGCTAATTTAAAACTTTTCCAACATTAATCAAATGTAACGTGGCCCCAATCATGTCCCATCTGGATCGAAGACCGCTGTGA
Organism: Litsea cubeba; assembly: GCA_012931725.1. Taxonomy (NCBI): domain Eukaryota; kingdom Viridiplantae; phylum Streptophyta; class Magnoliopsida; order Laurales; family Lauraceae; genus Litsea; species Litsea cubeba. The sequence goes on along the minus strand of CM022944.1, from coordinate 95,360,433 downwards.
GGTATAAACATTTCCTCGAATACGTAAAACAAATAACGGAAGCTTCAAACATACAATTGGTATCTAAAGATGTATAGTTTAAGAGCAATTACTGAATTATCATAACTGGAGTTAAAGTTTGAACAGTTAGATCAAAATATGATTTACACCAATAGGACACACCAAAACTGGGGCTAATCAAAAGATAAAGGAACCAAAAGATGAACTACTCCGATATAGTATGAAGGCACTCGTGTACGGGGTCGATACGGCTATACAATGCCGTCTGTACTATACTTTAGAAAGTCATCAGGCTGATCTGCCTGAACTTCTTCCGTCGCCTCCTCCTCGAGATAGAAAGGCTCGGTACCTATGCACCAAGAGTAGCATCATCAGACACGAAGGTCGGCACGCAATATATATAAAATCAACAGATATGTAGAACAAATCAGAGTAGACGATAAACAAAATCATATGAAATGCATAGCATTCGGAATGTAAGTGATGCATAGCATTTGAATCATAAACAGACTATCAAAACATCTAACAACTAGGCAGTCCACATATGCTAATCACCACAGGATAGTTTCACATGACCCTCCGGGCTTATCATGAGAGCGTGGTAGAGTAAGTAAAAGGTACGAGATAAAAACTCGGCAAGCAAACAAAATGATACCATTCAAAAACCAGACTTCAAAATTCCTTTCAAAATGGGTATCCAATGGTGTACATCCATGTAAAATATAAAAATATCCGAACTGCAGATGGCCATAAGTCCTCCCACAGGTGGTGCCCCAGCTGTGTTGGACGTTAACAGCTGAGTGGTGCCTAACACAAAGATTCCTAAACAACCAATAGTGAGGGACTAAGCTTTCTTCTGTGAACAAGATTTAGTAACCAAAAAGGGAGACTACTTTTCCATCATCAAATCAATACCAAATCATCAAACTTCTTCAAAAACATCATCATTATAAGTAGTTCTCAACAAGCTTTACAATCAAAGCCGCCTAGCCTCAACACTTTCATCAAACTTCAGAATAAATGGAATATCAAAAGCGATCCTAAGTTCATCATCTAAGTTCTTCATATGGTCCCAACAAATCAAAGCAAATGAAGCTAATGAACATGCACATTTCATGCAGAAGGTACCAAATGGTACAATTCGGAATCATAAGCGATAGACAATTCAATCCTAATTACAATGTTAATCCTGAAGCATCATACATCCCTACTCAGTTAACGAAAGGGGTTGCGGTCCACGATACCCAAACGAACAATCTACATGCATAGATTTAAAGAAAGGTATCTCGTTGTCCCGTACCGTTCAAGATTAAGATAGGTTGAATCCCGATGCAACCAGAATAACAGTGAAGAACTTCGACTCAAAACATCCTTACATATAGTCAAATGAGTCTAAAAAGGTAGCCAAGGTTCCACCTAAGTCCCTCCAAAAGAATGTTAAAAGATCCCTTTCAAAAAGGGATCCAGAATTGCCCTGTTCGACCCACCCCCATGGTCGGGTCAACCACCTTCATGCCGACATGGTCCAAGCCCGAGTCGATCGGTAGTTGAAAAAGAAAATGGAAGGAACGGTATTCTCGTCTAGTGCATAGCACCTGACGCAGTGTAGCCGGTCGACCAGGCCCCATGCTCGGTCGACAACGTGAACTGCAGTTATAGAACCCAAGTTCTGTAACTGCAATGAACATGGCTCATTTCCCTCATCTCTTTTATGGACCTGATAAGCCATCAAAACATGGATACAGCAAGTCCATAAAAGTCCCATCCATCTATCTAATCAAGTCCTTAAATTCAGAATCCATTTCATTAAGCAACCAGTCTAATTATCATGTTTTCAAAGCTCTAAAACATCTCAGAGGCTCTAAACCAGCCTCTTCAGCATCACCGAGAATCTCTCGCACATGCTGGATCATCCCAAATCCGGCATCTAAGTGCCCAGAAAGCAGAGTCTCAATCCAAGAACTCAGAACTCGCACCACCACCTTCTTCGCAAAAAGAAGAGATGGCCCAGCTGAAGATTCGCCCAACTCCGTTGGTCGGGTGCTCATGTCATCACCTGTTGGAAGAGTAACAAAAGAACTCTTTCCAGTTGAAGCTGCTCCTGCTCGGGAAGGAATCTCAGCACGAGGTATCTCCTTAACAGTGTCAGAACTGGTCCCAGGAGTCTCTACCTCTGGATCAACCTCTGGCATCCCTTACTCTGGAAGCGACGGATCCTCCTCTGTCACTTCAAAACCTGCCAAAGAAACACAAAAAGGTATGAATATGATCCTATTTGAAAATCATTATCAGGGTTATTACTACAAAATACCTTCTTCGACGAATGGCGGAACACTCTCTTCCTCCATGA
>CM022944.1:94537026-94704661 GCA_012931725.1 Litsea cubeba | reverse complement strand
AGTCATCACCTTTGACAAAAACTATGGGTCTGCCTCCGTCAACATGGTGACATGTGGACAAACATCAAGATCACCGAAGAAGAAGATCACTACTTCCTTCAAGGTGATAAACTCAATCGAAGCGTCCGAGAACTGGTTCCTTACCCGACACCAGACGGACAACCGATATGGGTACATCCCGATCTCCTGGAAGATGAAAATTGGGAGGTCGTGAAAATAAAGCCTACAGCTCAACAGCGAAGGCAGGCTAGGAAACATCTCCTCAAGCTCAAACGGCAAGAGAAGACCCAGCCAAAACTAGAGGTCAAAGAAAAGGCAGAGGCTTCCTCTACCGCTTCACTGGAGGTAACAAAAACATCCCTTCCAGAGACTTCAAAGGGGGTAAGGAAATTCACTCTCAGTGATTTCATGCCACCTCAATTCAAAGAAGCCATGCAGGAGACATCATACTCTTGCAATTCGGTAGTTGGATTCTCCATTGATGGATACGAGTCCAGCGACAACGATGATGGATTCGAATCCAACTACACAGATGAGTGGGAGGAATCCCTTGAAACAGGGAGAATATCTCTCCGATGAAGAATGGGTTCCTGAGTCTCATCTTATGCCAGTAATCTGGTATAACCCCCTACAGCCACAAGGATCCTGGTCTGATGATGAAGAAGACCAAGAAGCTGTACAAGAAAATGCTGCTGAACCAGCACCTCTCATTACTCCAGTGGAAATCAACAATGTTGAGCCACAAAGAGATGATGAAGAAGAAGATCCGGCTCCCATGCCTGATCTTGAAGAATATGCAAGGATCTTGCAGCGACTCGCTCTAGAACAAGAGCAAGAACGCGTCAACGAGCCTCCTCGCAATCCAGAGCCTGAAGTCCCTGAAGACCATCAGGTACATCCTCCCTTAACTCCTGAAAATGGAGAAAATTGCTGGATAGACGATCCTCTCACATCCGAGGATGAGTCTGACTCCGATCAGGCAACGTCTCCTGTCAGAGCTTCCTGTAATGTGATAATTCGGAATTATAGCTCTTCCGAAGCATCGTCTGATGAGAGCACTTACACTCCGGCGACGCCTAGCAATATATCTTCTGGAGCCACCCTCGTCTCACGTGACTTTCACTGAGATGACACCCTCTCAGGTTTCTTCTCCTGAGACTGTGACTTCGAAGTTCACACCCTTCCTGACTGAAGAATTCCCAGCCATTGATGCTTGGACGATGAATTAGTCAACGAAGAAGAAAGATTGCTGGATGTTGTTTAGGACTTGTTCCCGGAAAATGCTCCATGCACACAATCACTGAGGATGGTAACTCTGCTGCTGATGCATCCTCAGCAAATGAAAAACGACAGCCTCTTGATCCTGAAGACAATCTTCCAAACGAAGACCCTTCTCAAGAAGCTCTCGAAGTTGGTAGAGGCACCCGCTCATGGCCGGGACTACCACAAAAATTACAACCAATCTTCCTTTACATATGTAAATCCTTCGGGAAAAGATGTTGTAAGCGCCCCTAGTGGCAACAATGATGAACATGCAGGCCCTAAGGAGGCTTTCAAGTATGACTTGATTGAACACTTCAAGCACATACCTGCACGTCTGCACATCCTAGATTTGTTGCGAATGTCTCCGCACACTCGTGATAATCTCATTTCGGAATTACAAAAGCTGAATGAGGATGTCGACAAACATGCCCCGCAAGTCCTCCAAATTGAAATGGATTACCGGGTCAAAAACTCAGAAGCCTCCTCAAAGGGAGAAAAGAAGAAAACTGAGGGATCATGCATTGAATGCCTCTCGGTTAAAAAAGCAGCCAGTGTAACCATCGCCTTCACAAGGATGACCTCCTACTTGGCGAAACCAGGCATAACCGACCCCAGTACTTCACAGGGTATATCAAGGAAATGCCTATGCATAGAGTTCAGATCGACCCAGGTTCTGCACTCAACCTCATCTCCACATCGGCTCTTGAAGAGTTAGGCATCCCACCCAGCAAACTGAGCCACACATCTGTATCTATCTTTGGATACGATGGGAGTACTCAAAGGCCTATCGGCAAAATCAGGTTCAAATTGCAGATAGGTGATCTTATCTCTGAGGTCACAGTGTATGCAATAAAGACCCCTTCATGCTACAACATCCTTCTCGGACGCCCTTGGATCCATGAGAATGGTGTTGTCCCTTCAACTCTACATCAATGCATCAAGTTTGTTGGCAACGACGGCATGATACATCGAGTCTTTGCGGACAGAAAACCCTTCAAAGGTAAAGAAATCCACTTCGCAGACTCACAGATGTATGAAGGTGAAAAAGAAGAAGAGGAAAAGCATACAGCATCCTTTGCCGAAAATCTCCAGAAAGATAAAGGCAAAGCTCCTCAACAATCACCGGAAGAAAACAAACCATCCGGTAAATCTGAAGAGAGCATGCAAACTCCCTTCATCATCTCCCTCAAATCTTCAAAGCCTTTGGTCATCACAACTAAAGTGAAGAAGGCAAAACAAAAGCCTGGGGGCAAATTTGTTGTCTCTTTCGTGTCTATCATGCAAGACACGGACTCGGATTCAGAGCCAGAAGACGACACATCGTCAAGCCAAGCTGACACTCAGCAAGTTCAGCCTGCTCTTACTCCAATGGAGACAACTTCTGACATAGAAGATCCTACGTCAGCTTCCTTCGTTGTTCCAGCAACTTCAAGCAAAGGAAAAGCCGATCTTCTTCCATAGATCGGATGCTTCTTCATCAAACTCCATGCTTGAACCTTTCCAAAATAAAGGTACGCCTCAACTATCCTTATACAGTTCTGTGGCACAAGCTATTATGAAGAAAATGGGCTATGACGCTCAAAACCCAGTCGGTTTAGGGAGAAGGACGCGGTATTCTCACGCCATTGGGGCCCGTCTTGACCAAAAGCCAGCTGGAAGATTGGAGACTCTACGGCTATGTAGAAAAGTCTTCACACGGGTTAGGGTATGATCCTGACACTCCCTTGAGATAGTTGACACAAAGGCTTAAAAGTCAATATACTGACCAAGCCTCAACATCTCAAATCCATGAAGACATCGATCTCCCTGGATATCTCTTTGATGAGTCACCTGACAAAGATCCAGGAAGCTCATCCAATTGGCACGATTTCTCCGAAAATGAAGAGGAGTTGTCCGATGGCACAGACGTGTGGACTTCTGACCCATGAAGAACCCTCATCTCCAAAAGAAGTAGCCTACTTCGACTCGGTTTCAACAGGCGATTGGGATCATCTCATAGCAAGCCTTGGGAAAATTACCGATCAAGAAGACCCGTGGAAAGGAACAAAACCTTGGTCTGGAAATGCCCTTTGAAACCCCAGAAGGTTTCGTTGAGCTGGAAGCCTCCGAAAATATTATGGAGGAACCACCTTCGAACCTTCCAACAGAAGATCCTGTTCAAAAGATAGACTTGGGAACACCAGATAACCCACGTCCTGTATTCATAAGCAAGAATATAAAGGATGATGAGTTACCCGAGTATATCGCTTTTCTTCGTGAGTTCGTTGATTGCTTTGCATGGTCTTACGCTGAAATGCCAGGCTTAGACCCCAAAATAGCAGTTCACAAACTCAATCTTCAAGAAGACATCAAGCCTGTCAAGCAAGGCCAAAGAAGATTCCGTCCAGATGTGATGGATAAAATTGAACAAGAAGTTCAAAAACTCAAAAGCGTCGGCTTCATCCGTGAGGAACAACATCCTGAATGGTTGGCCAACATTGTCCCCGTGACAAAGAAAAATGGGCAGATCAGGGTCTGTATTGATTATAGAGACCTGAATGGCGCATGCCCAAAAGATGAATTTCCGCTCCCCATACCAGAGGTAATGATTGATAATACCTGTGGATTCGAGCGAATGACATTCATGGATGGTTTCTCTGGCTACAATCAGATAAAGATGCATCCTGAGGATGAAAAACATACATCCTTTCGAACCCCATTTGGCGTGTATTGTTACACTGTCATGCCATTTGGTTTGAAGAATGCTGGTGCCACATATCAGAGGGCTATGATGAAAATATTCCAAGATATGCAGCACAAGACGGTTGAATGTTACGTTGATGACCTCGCCGTCAAAAGCAAAAGAAAAGAAGATCATCTCGAAAACCTTCGAGAAGTCTTCCTCCGGCTTCGCAAACACAAACTGCGAATGAATCCATTGAAATGCTTCTTCGGCGTCTCGTCGGGTAAGTTCCTCGGATTCTTAGTTCGGAAAGCTGGAATAGAGCTTGACCCCATAAAAGTCAAAGCCATTCTAGAAATGCCCTCTCCAAGAACCTTGAGACAAAGGGCTTCAAGGGAGATTGGCCTACATCAGACGGTTCATCTCCAATCTTTCGGGGAAATGCCGTCCATTCTCCGGTTGATGAAAAAAGGTGTAAACTTTGTCTGGGATGCTGACTGTGAAGCTGCTTTCCAAGACATCAAGTCATACCTGACAAAACCTCCAGTGTTAGCTGCTCCTACCACTGGAAAACCATTCATCTTGTACACAAGAGCCCTTGATCACTCTCTGGGAGCTCTGCTTGCGCAAGAAAATGATCAAAGAAAAGAAGCTGCTCTATATTACCTCAGCCGCATGCTAGTAGGTGCAGAGCATCGCTACTCTCCAGTCGAAAAGAATGTCTTGCAGTGATGTTCGCCGTACAAAAGCTGCGTCACTACTTGCTTTCCAATACAGTCTACCTGGTCTCGAGGGTCAACCTCTTGAAGGTCCTTGTCACAAAGGCAGGTTCTCTCAATAGCTCGACTGGCAAAATGGTCCATCCTTCTGTCACAATTTGATATTAGGTATGTACCACAAAAAGCAATCAAAGGGCAAGCTCTAGCGGACTTCCTCGCAGAGCATCCATTGCCTAAAGATTCTCCACTCAGAGATGATCTCCCAGACGAACCAGTCTACAATGTGGAGACTTTCTCACAAAGTGCCTCCTGGGACATGTACTTTGACGGTGCAACCAGGACAAATGAAAAAAGACAGCTGATCTCGGGAGTTGGCATCCTCTTTGTTAGCCCCGACAAATACATGATTCCACACGCTTTCTCGCTACTGGAACCATGCACAAACAATGCAGCTGAATATCAAGCTCTGATCTTAGGATTGGAACTCGCCATCGAATCCGGTATCACCATGCTGGAAGTCTTTGGAGACTCTCAACTGATCGTCAACCAGATGAATCAGAAATTTGAAGTCAGGAAGCCAGATTTGCTGCCCTACTACAACAAGGCACAATCACTTCTGCAAAAGTTTGACATCTGTCACATCACCCACATTCGTAGAGGTGAAAACATACGTGCAGATGCCCTAGCCGGACTTGCCGCATCCATGGCAATCCAGGAAGGGGAAAACATGCAAGTCACAGTGTGCGAAAGAAGAATCCTTCCTCCTCTTAACACACACCAAGCAGTTGCTGAATGCCACCAAGTGGTCGGAAGTCGGATTTCAATCCTTCAAACTTCAATTGGCGACTGGAGGGATCCGTTCATTGATTACATTATGTTCGGAATCCTACCTGAAGATCCAAAAGAACGGGTAAGCATCCAAAGGCGAACCCCAAGCTTCCATTTGGATATTCCTTCAAAAATCCTTTACAGGAAATCCTTCAACGGAGTACTTCTACGCTGCTTGTCACAACAAGAGGCTGAAGAAACACTCAAAGAAGTTCATGCTGGTCTTTGTGGAGCTCATCAGGCTGGACCTAAGCTCTATGATCAGATAAAAAGGTTAGGATATTACTGGCCTACCATGGTAGCTGATGCAATGCAATTTGCTAAGCGCTGCCAACAATGCCAAGTTCATGGAGATTACATTCACATGCCTCCAGAATGGCTACATCCTACAGCGATCTCATGGCCTTTCGAAGCCTGGGGTATGGACATCATAGGTCCTATTTCTCCCCCTTCAAGCAAAGGTCATCGCTTCATCTTCGCCGCTACGGATTACTTCTCCAAGTGGTCAGAAGCATTTGCGTTTAACGAAATGAAGACCTCATCAGTCCTTCAGTTCCTACGCACCAACATCATTTGTCGTTTCGGCATACCCAAAAGATTCGTCCATGATAACGGACCACAGTTCCGGGATCATCGATTCTACAGGTTCTGCGACAAATACAAAATCCAAAGCTGTCCTTCGACTCCATACAATCCGGCAGCAAACGGGTTAGCAGAAGCTTTCAACAAGACACTCTGCAAAATCCTCAAAAAAATGGTCTCTAATCACAAAAGAGACTGGAGTGACAAAATGTCTGAAGCTTTGTGGGCCTATCGAACCACCGTTCGAGGACCAACCCATAGCACACCATTCTCCTTGGTCTATGGATGCGAAGCTGTCGTGCCCTTGGAAGTACAAATTCCTTCCTTGAGGGTATCCTTGCAAAATGACATGACTCAAGAAAGCAATGTCAAACTGCGGCTCCATGAGCTGGACAATCTCGATGAGAGACGGCTCGAAGCTCAACAAAGCATTGAACTTTACCAAGCACGTATGGCAGGATCTTTCGATAAAAAGGTCAGGCAACGCGCCTACAAAAAGAGTGACTTGGTTCTTGCGGTAAAAAGACCAATGGTCTTCGCTCACAAATCCAAAAGCAAATTTGAGCCGAAATGGGAGGGACCCTATGTCATCGACAAAGTTTTCTCCAATGGCGCATACGCACTCCTAAACATGGAAGGTGACAGATGTATGCTGCCCATCAACGGCAAGTTCTTAAAGCGGTACTACCCTTGAAGACTTACCCAACTGGGTAAGAGCAATGCCTGTACGGCCAAAACCGGTTTCCAGGTACACGCTCGCTAAACCCACCCTTTTTTAGAATTTTCATATCAAATGTTGAAATTTCTAGAAATCTAAAACAATGCTTACTTTCATCGTTTCATTGTTCAAAAAAATATATATCCAAGTTTAGGAACCTTTCCCTAAATTGACCAAAATTTTCAACCCTTGAACCCAAAATTCATGGTTTGAAACAAAAATCCGGATTCAGGGATTTCCACCCTAGTCCACCCTGCCTTTTACTGCCAAAATGGTTTTAGGTCAAAACTTATGACCCTCGTTTCTTTAAAAAAAAAAAAAATGGTTTTTAAAAAAAAAAACCGCGAGGAAGCGACGCTTAGTCGATACTCGCACAAATCGGAAGCAAGCGAACCACGTTCGACACTTCCAAAACGCAGGGAAGCGACATTTCGTCGATACTTGCAAAATCCAAAACCGTGGAAACGCAACATTTCAGTTGATATCCACAACCCAAATTTCAAAGGTTCGAAAAAAACCTAAAAAACTGTGGAGACGCAACATTTCAGTTGATATCCATAACCCAAAGGTTCGAGAAAACCACAAATTTCAAAAATCGTGGGGAAACGACATCAAGTCAGTACCCGCAAAACCAAAATTTTGAAAAGCAAGGATGCGACATTCCATCGATACTTGCACCCAAATCCGCGAGGGATGCGACATTCCATCGATACTCGCAACCGAATGAGCAAGGATGCGACATTCCATCGATACTTGCAAGAACATTCAGTAGGGAGGCGACTTTTAGTCGATACTTGCATTTTTTGAAAACCAAACCGGCTATAAATGCCATCAAAACAGGCTATAAATGCCACAAACCGGCTATAAATGCCATCAAAACAGGCTATAAATGCCACAAATCGGCTATCAATGCCACCAAAACAAAACCGGCTATCAATGCCATAAACAAACAAAAAAAAAAAACTTGGATTTCAAAAAAAAAAATGGCTATCAATGCCACCAAAAATAGGCTATAAAATGCCACAAACAGGCTATCAATGCCACCAAAAACCGGCTATAGATGCCACAAAACAAACCAGCTATCAATGCCACCAAAATTGGCTATAGATGCCACAAAAAAAAACTCGGCTATCAATGCCACAAGAAAAGCTGGCTCTCATGCCAAAATTGGCTTCCATGCCACAAACAAAAACCTGGCTTTCATGCCAAAACAATCACTTGACAAAAGATTTTCACAAAATGACAACCTTTTGATCAAATCCCATTTAGCAATTACTTTTATCATAAAAAGATTCAAGTGAGCGTAGGGATAACAAAAAAAAAGAGCATCCTATTTAGCAATTACTTTTATCACAAAAAGATTCAAGTGAGCGTAGGGATAACAAAAAAAAAAGAGAAAAGAGTACCAAAAAAAATACATGTGGTACCAAAAAAAGAAAGTGTTCACAAGCACTACAAAAAATAAGTACCAAAAAAATACAAGTGGTACCAAAAAAAAAAGAAAAGAGAGAAGGATGGTTTCTGTAAAAAAAAAATTATACAGGAGCTCAATCAAAAATGGTCTCCAGCCAAGAGTTCAGCTCCCCAAGCAAACTTTTAGCCTCAGCCGTCAAGGATTCCAAGGCACGCTTCTTCAGGAACCTGCCATGAGATGCTGGAGTGGGCTGTACCCCTTCTCTCACACCAGGAAGCTTACCTCGAGCAGTTTGCCATTGTTCCTCCTCATCAGACTTCCTTTTGAGAACCCGTTCGGCATCTGCAACCTGGTGAATCAGGGCACTCTCCCTGTCGCGAGCCTCTATTATGGCAGTCCACTTGGCAGCGACTTGTGCCTGCAAATGCTCAAGACGTTTTCCTGGCCTCATCGACCTCCCTGTCAAGGATGTTAAGGTCATGTGTCAGCCTGATGATGGCTATCTCTTCTAAGTTCCTCTTTCGGACTGCCTGCTTCTTGCTTTCTGTAGCCTCATCCAGGTCAGACTTAGCCTTATCAGCAGGGTCCAGGAACATCTCCTTGAAGAAATGGTCATCAGCCAAACTCACGGTCTCAAACCACTTGTCACCCAGTGCAATGATCCTATCAACGATCGCCCTGGCACCTGTGACATCCAGACCAGCCTCTTCAGCATCACTGAGAATCTCCTGCACATGCTGGATCATGCCAAATCCGGCTTCCAAGTGCCCAGAAAAGAGAGTCTCAATCCAAGAGCTTAGAACTCGCATCATCACCTTCTTCGCAAAAAGAAGAGATGGCCCAGCTGAGGATTCGCCCAACTCCGTTGGTCGGCTACTCATATCATCATCTGTTGAAAGAGTAACAAAAGAACACTTTCCAGCTGAATCTACTCCTGCTCGGGAAGGAATCTCAGCGCGAGGAATCTCCTCAATATTGTCAGAGCTGGTCCCAGGAATCTCTACCTCTGGATTAACCTCTGGCATCTCTTGCTCTGGAAGCGACGGATCCTCCTCTGCCACTTCAAAACCTGCAAAGGAAACACAAAAAGGTATGAATATGACCCTGTTTGAAAATCATTATCAGAGTTATAATTACAAAATACCTTCTTCGACGACTGGCGGAACACTTTCTTCCTCCATGAACTCATCGAAAGCATCATCAAGATTTGCGTCAATCGATGGTTCAAAGTCATCAGAACCCTGTGGCAAGTCAGCTGACAAAAAAATAATAATGTGTTAGCAAGCCAAGTCACAAACTCAAAAAAAAAGAGAGCAAAAGAAGTCGTACCAATTGGAGATTCTGGATTTACTCTAGAGTCCCTCGGTTCTTCTTCAGGTGCCTCGACAGGATCCATCACCACCTCATCGGTTGGGACCTCAGGCATCACCAAGTCTTCCTCTGCTAAAAAAAAAAAGAAAAGCAGAAACAAGAAGCAAATCATAACATGGAAAAAATCCCATGAAAAGAAATGGAAAGAGAAAAAGGAAGAATCATACCTTCACCGACGGTCTCTTCTTCTCGGCTTCTCTTCTCTGGAGGCTCGTTAGCATCCACTGGCACATCCTCATTGATAGTAAGAGGAACTTCCAAGTCAGGAGAATCCTCATGCTGCCCATTGCTGCGATGATGACTCCTCCTCCTCTTACCTCTGCGGGCTCGCTTCTTAGAGGAACCTGCCCCGCTGTCAGAGTCAGGTTTGCCACTCGACTCCTCACTAGATGGTCTGCTCTTGCCAGTAGACTCCACGGAAGCTTGCCTCTGTGCCGCTTGCATCCAAGCGCCAAGTTCGGCTTCCTCCTGTTCTAGCTGCTCCAAAGCCTCATCAGGTATTTCTCGAACAGCTTCAGAACCGATGACGCCCTGGTCACCGAGAAAGCCTATCTTGTGCTTTTCTCCAGAAAGGAAGGCCCAAACTTCCTCTCGCCGGATGCCATCCGACTTTCCAAGGCCCTTTCCAGATGCCAGCTTCACATCAAGCTCCTTCTTGGAAAGCCCCCGATATGCCGAAAAGCTCTCTGCGAACCACTTCGCAAAGCCGGCAGTATGGGAAGTCAACAACACAGGATAAGAAATCATGGCTGTAGTGTCTTCAGCACTATAGAAAGCCCATGCATTTCTCCCGTCCTGTAAGCCTCCAAAGCGCTTCACCATGCTTGAAGGCGCTCCAACAACGCCTTGAGAAAAGCCCAGCTGCAAAGCAAAGCGAGAGGGTACATACGGCTGGATGTCGACGAAAAGATGTCTACGGTACACCATCGTGCCGACACGTATGCTGAAAAGCCACTCTCTCTCTGCATTTGTCAATGAATAATGCCTTCCCGACCCCGCCCTGGTAGAATCTCGGGAGGCACCAAAATCAAAAGCCTTCTTCCGCAACTCCGGAGAAAGCTTTACTGAAGATTGCCCCATCTCGACGTCCCTGAACCGTCGGATCCTCATACGGGCAAACAAAAGTGATTCGGACACGGCTTTGCCCTTAGCCAGTTGAATCATCAGAGGATCATCATCCTGAGCAGCACCCAGCCGATGGAAGCCAGGACAGTGGTATACATACCACGAATAAAAGATATGGGCTGAAAATACCCTATTCATGGGAAGCCCAAGCCGAACCAGAAAAGCAGCAGCCTGCAGTTCGGTACACAGGTAGGAGTAAAGAGCTGGCACCAAAGCAAGCTGCTCTCCAAACGCCATCTGACAAGCCGGGAAAATACAATGCGGCCTGATGTGCGTTCCATCTCCTCCAGCAAAAACAGCCTCACCAAGCCAATAAGTGAGGTAAACAGCGAGATCTCTCCGCAGTGAAATGTCAGGACATATGGCGTTTGTACTAGCACAGAAATCTCTCAACTCTTCTTGCATGGCCAAGATTTTCTTTGAACTTGGATCCTGAGCTCCGGCTTCCTGGGTCACGCTGTCAGAAGACTCCCTGCTATCAAAAAAGTTGGGGAATGAAGAGCTAAAACTCTTCCAACTGCTGGATCTAACTTTCAAACCCCCCTTCTCCTTCAAAAAATCATAGAAGGCGACAAGCTGAAAGTATAGAAGCCTGAACTCCTCAGACTGCCCCTCGAGGACGCTGTCAATCGGCATAAACTCCTCATAGAGTTTGCCGAGGATGGGCAATCCAGTAATGGCGCTCAGCTCCTTCAAAGAAAAACCAATCTCACCATTCGTCACAACGAAGGTATTGGTTTGAGGGAGGAACGACTCCAGCATAGCCATGAAGGCCTCGTCGGAAAAGATCACGGTCTCCCTAAAGGCGCGGACCGCATCAAAAATCCCGGCTTCCTTCAAAACGGCGCCACCAATCAGCAGGACGCGATCAGTCCACGACTTCCACTCGGAGTCAGCATTGAAACGACCTCGAAGTCGAAAAGGCTTGATCCAATTGCTGCCGTCACCACTGAAAATACCAAGGCCCACCGGTCTCAAATCGACCGACGGATAATCAGAGCCCTGGTAGCCGCTGGATGGCATCAACAGGTCCATATCAACAGGCGACCTCTCCGTATATCCAGGAGAACCGCCAACAAAAACCCCGGTCTTGATTACATTTGTCCTTCTCACCCAGCTTGGAGGATCTTCCCTCTTAGGGCACGTGGGGGCAAGGCTCAGAATCGAGACGGTGCGATCAAACGTGGACCGGGTAGCAACAGTCTTCTTCTCACCATCTGCTGTGAAAGAAAACTGAAAACATCTCCTCTGGTATGTCATGTCATCAGGGACTGCATCACCAAAGAAGAAGGTAGGCTTGGGCAAAACGCTCTGATCTTCCATCACCCATGGACGACTGCTTACCACGATCTTATAGAATTCCTCTCCCTTGAGAGTGATCAGTCGCTGCCTCATCTCATCTCTGTTGAGGGAGTCGCACTCTTCCAGATTTCTCTCAACATACTGGACCTTCTCAAAAGCCTGCTGAACGGCCGGATTAGAAGATCTAGAAGATCGACGAGGTACGCTTGTAGCAGGCTCTTTACCCTTGTTCGCTCTGGAGGAACCACCTGAAAAGGATGGAAAAGAAAAAGATCAAACATCAAAATGACAGAATCTCGCTAAAAAAATCTGGCGAAATTTTGACATGATGACGGGGCAATTCCGAAGAAAAGGAACTATCCCGAAAGAAATAGAAAGCTTGAAGATGGGCTCAACATCACTGCGAGCTCCGAAACTCCAAACTTTCGAAACCTCAAAGTCTCCGCAAAATCAGGAAGGGCTCAACATCACTGCGAGCTCCAAATTCCCAAATTTGCGAAAACTTTCAGGTATGCTATCACATCATGCTACAAATTTAAAGGCATGCATGAACATCTTGGTTTGCGAAAAAAAAAATGCATTATCATGATGAGCAAAAAAAAAAAGAAAGAAAAGAAACTCTCTCAAAAAAAAAAGGGAGGGAAAGAAAAAAAAAAGAGGGAAGCAAACACGTGGAAAAAAAAAAGAAGAAAAGAAAAGAAAGAAAAAAAAAAGAAAGAACTTTATTTTTCCTACAATGGAGTTTTCTTGAAAAAAAAAAAAAGGAAAACTTACTTGAAGCCATTGATGGAGAAGAAGAAGAAAACTCTTGAAGATCTTGAAGAAGAAGGACTCTTGGTCTTGAAGCCCTCTTGAGATTATTGCAAAAGAAAGTAATAAGAGCAAGAGATCCAACCTTCTCCTTGCTTTTATAGAGGAGAGCAAACCAAAGAAGGAAAGAAGAAAGAGGTAAGTGTTACTAATTAGTAACCTTACCAAAAGAAAGAGATTAGAAAGATTCTTTCCCAAAAGAAAGATATCTTGAAGGATTTTCTCCCAAAAAGAAATCTATGACGGATTCTTTCCCAAAAGAAAGATATCTTGAGATATTCTATCCCAAAAATAAAGGGATCATGAGAGATTCTCTCCAAGTAAAGATATTCTTGGATATTCTCTATCCAAATGAGATATTTTTGGATATTCTTTACAAAAATGACACCATATGAGATCTAAGCCATTTCAAAAGCTTAAGGTCCCATGGGTTAGCCCATATGAGCCAGGTTTGACCACCTAGGCACACAAAAAAAAAAATAAATAAATAAATAAATAAATAAATAAATTTTGGGCTTTTAGTCAAAGAGAAATCCCTCTTACCAAGAGCATACAAAAATGGTTCCATGCCTCTTTTGAGTTGATTGGACCATACAAAAGAAAATTCCAAGCCCCATGAGCTTCCAAAAATCAAACCATCCAGCCTCATCTACCAAATTGAGCCAAATTCTTGAAATTGACATTCCATCAAACCAAATCCTGGTCCCCTAACTTGCCACATACAGCCTGTTAGGTCACAAGACCAAAACCAAAAACCAAAACCTGATCCCCTAACTTGCCACATACAGCCTGTTAGGTCACAAGATCAAAACCAAAATTGATCCCCCAACATTCCACATACAGCTTGTTGGGTCACACGATCAAAACCAAACCCGACCCCCTAACCTGCCACATATAGCCTGTTAGGTCACAAGGTCAAAACCCAAATCCACATCCCTGATGTCATCTTCAAAACTTTGCCTCGAGATGGTACGTGATCCCTTTCACTACCATAAAATTCCCCTGGAAGCTCAAAAGGCTACAATTACCAAAAAGAAAGATTGCTCAAAGACTCTTGGTCAAGTCACAGGCTCTCCTTCAAAAAATCTCTTCGAGGCACATCGACTACAAAAGTTAAGCAACTCGCCGCTGTACCTCGAGGGGGCATTTGTTGACACCAAAAATGTCACTTTGCCTTTTCAAGATCCAAAGAGCTACATGAAGTCGCAACCTGCCATAAATAGGCAATGCTGCTTCCAAAAATCAAATCTTGTCAGAATCAAACAAAAACTGCAAGATTCTTCCAGACAGCCAAAAGAGGAGTACACAAGAAGTTTCGGGCCATTTCAAAATCATTTGGCCTAACTTCGCTTCTCCGACAGCCGAAAAGGAGCTCTCGGCGACAAAAGCTCTCCGGGACCATGGTTTCCAAGACAGAGCCTATGGATCATCTTAAAATGACTCCAATAGGTTCCCTGTCAAATTTCAAGTCAATCAGACATCGATTGACCGCACATCAAACCGCGACATCTTCATCGCGACAAAAAGCAAGTCTACAGGTGATAGGACCCCAAACGGCTTCGAAACTCAAACAAAAGCCTATGGTTGGTCTTATTTATTGCTCAGGAGGCTTCACACCAAATTTCAAGTCACTCCGACATCGTTTGACCCAGTTTCAGCTTCTGACGGAAAATCGGCAGCTCTGTGCGACAAAGTCTTCGGCTTTCTCAGGAAATTGGAAACTTTGCAAAATAAAATGCAAGGATTCTCATCAGGTTTCCTACAAAGAAATCAGGCCAATAAATGGTGAAAATGTCAAGGAAAAGTACAGAAGAAAAAAGAATCGAAAAAAAGCAAAAACGGACGCAAAACGGGACACGAAAGGGGGAAAACCCCCCCAGGGTCGCAGACCCCTGCGACCCTGGGCCAGGGTCGCCGGCGACCTTGGAACCCGGGGTCGCCGGGAAAGCCCCGGAAACCCCGGTTTTCGCCGTTTTTTCGCGATTCGAGGAGCCCAGCCTCTGGTACTTTCCAAAATTCATGCTTTTGAGACACCAAGTCCTCTGACATCCGTCCAAAACACGGGTAAATCATCAAGAGTATCGAAAATAATATTGATCGCCACCCGGTCAACCAAAAAAAGTGTGCTTTCTACCCGACCGATCGAGAAATCGACAGGACAGATGGCACCGACCCGCTGTTGGCAACAAACACCTGAAATTACATGATCATCTGATGTCGATCTACATGAAGATCATCGATGATCATCAACAGAAGAATCTCAAAAGACGTGGCACGGCCCGCGACTCTTCAGCTGCTCGACGACCACTTAATGCGATTAATTGACTAGCTTTATTACAGTCATTAATCCATTTCTTTGGACGGCCCTATCAGAAGCAAGCATTCGGGAGTTACAAGTCAAGAGATTCATGGCATTTAACCCATGAAACTCCTCCCATCATGGCGATTAAAGGCGATTAAATGCCCTCAATCTCCTCCGGCCAATCAGAAGCCAAGAAAAAAGAGTTACAAAATAAACAATTCAATTTTGTAACTCCTCCCATTATGCGGCTTAATGACACTAAAAGCCCATAAACCCACCTAAAAGGCTACCTAAAAGCCTATAAATAGGAGGGCTCTCCAAGAAGAAAGGACAAAAAACAAAGAACACACAACAAACATCAACAGACAGCAGACAGAAATACAGAGAAAGGAAAAAGGGAGAAAACTCTGCGGAAATTCTACACCGGCCACCGCAACAAGGTGACAAAAGTCCCTTGGGGGGTACCCCCCCCCCAAGGTCCTTGCCTTCTCCTCCTGCCTCCAATGGCTTAGATATGGCTTTTCAGCCCGTCTACTCGGCTTTTTATTGGACATAGGACCTTCCTTTGGTCTTTGTCCTCTAAAAACCCGAGGTTATAGCCAAGCCAAGCGAATCAATAGCATCCTCTGTTCTCATCTGCATGGATGATGGCGAAGCCCACATATGGATTGCGACCGTCAATCTAAACGAGTCCCCCACAATCTCCTAAGTTAGATCCTCCTTTTCTTGCTTTTCATTGTAGTTTGTATTTTTTTTAAAAGAGACAAAAATCACAATTCTTGTCTTTCATTGTTGATAAGGATTGTAAATCGGCTATAAATGCCAAAATCGGCTATAAACGCCAAAAATCGGCTATAAATGCCAAATCGGCTATAAATGCCAAAAAAAATCGCCTTTCACGGCAAATCAAGAAAATGTCTCTTTTCTTAAATATATGTGCAATGGAAAACTTGAAAGAAGTTGATTTCCTTTTTACTTGCGAAGGTTGATCTACGGATCACCACTTGCAATTCCAAGTAAAAATAGAAAATCTGGCACACCCACAAAAAAAGAAATGTTGATGCACGCCCCCTTTTGCCCCCCGGTTACGAAAGGGTCGGAACCAAACGGACTCCCACGTCCGCCGACCTCGGTAGGAACCCGGGCATCGGGAGCGCGGTCCATCAGTCTACAATGTGGAGACTTTCTCACAAAATGCTTCCTGGGACATGTACTTTGACGGTGCAACCAGGACAAATGAAAAAAGACAGCTGATCTCGGGAGTTGGCATCCTCTTTGTTAGCTCTGACAAATACATGATTCCACACACTTTCTCGCTACTGGAACCATGCACAAACAATGCAGCTGAATATCAAGCTCTGATCCTAGGATTGGAACTCGCCATCGAATCCGGTATCACCATGCCAGAAATCTTTGAAGACTCTCAACTGATCGTCAACCAAATGAATCAGAAATTTGAAGTCAAGAAGCCTGATCTGCTGCCTTACTACAACAAGGCACCACTACAAGAAATTTCACTTTTCCCGGCGCTAAGAAAACGCCGGCAAAAGTCAAGAAAGCGCCGGGAAATTGATTTCCCGGCGATTTTTGATGCGCCGGCAATTCGCCGGCAATACTACGCCAGCAATGTATTTTGCCTGCAAAATGTAGAAACGCCGGGAAAGGAATAAACATTACCGGCGTTATTTTTCGCCGGCAAAATAATTTACTTCGCCGGGAAAGAGGAGTAATAAATTTTTTAAAAACTTTTCCCGGCGTTATGTTTCGCCGGTAAAGGACTTCCCGCGTTATTTTTTGCCCGAAAAAGCAAATAAAAGAATTTTTTTAAACCTTTTACCGGCGTTATTTTCGCCGGGAAAAGAGTTATTAAAATTTTTTAAAACTTTTGCCGGCGTTGTTTAATGCTTTTGCCGGCGAATATATGCGCCGGTAAAACATTGCCAGCGTTATTTTCGCGCCGGGGAAGGTAATTGTTTTTAATAATAAATTTAAAAAAAACTTTTAAAAACTTTTGCCGGCGTTTGTGTGCGCCGGGAAAACATTAATATAATTTTTTTTAAAATTGTTGCCGGCATTTTAAATGCGCCGGCAAAGCATTTATATTTTTAAAAAAAATTTTTTTTAATATTTTTCCTGTATTTGTCAGCCTCCTGTACGCACAATTTCAAACACAACAAACATTACTTTTTAAACATTTCTAATATCATTAGAATACCAAATAAAACACTAACTATTGCCATCTTTTCACAAATTTTACATTATAATCTAATATTTTTTATGTAGGTAAGTTAACATGACTTGATATGAAGCCTTCCAATTGTTTGGACAATAAGCACCTTCCAATTGTGCTTTTTTCATGGCAGTCATCTAAATTTCAACTATGATTGCAGTAGCAGTCAAGGATAACCAAAAATTCAAGATCACATAGCATTTCAAAAAAAGCACAAAAGATGAAATGGTAATTAATTACCCTCCTCCAAGATCACCATGTGATTGTGAGGCAGAACACAGGCCAAGAAGGACTCCAGTTACATCATTACATATCAAAACTGTTGACAAAAAGAATTGAAGTGCATACAAAGTGTATTGGAGGAAAGTCATCAAGCAGAAAAGAGGAAGGGATTTAAAACATGTGGTATCATTGTATGCTATAATACCCTAGTATGGATTTGGACTGCCGCTATGAAAAGGTCGATGCAACTCCCCTGTTTTTTGAATTAGACAAAACAAAGCAAGTGGTGTCCATTCTCAAAACCCAATAAGTTTACAGCTAGCTATCTAATAAAATGCAGGACTTCAAGTGGATATTATCAATATGATTAGAAAACAGTGGGCAAAGGATGGATATTGTGATCATCAGTTCCAATTGGATAAATAGGTACAGTTTTTATAGCTATTGGTCCATGAGTCAAATCACTTCTCCATGACATATCTTTTAAATAAAATAGAACCAGAGGCCTTTCATTCAGCTTTGATGACACCTGAAATCTTACAGTTTGTATGCCAAACATTTCTGAAATTCAAGAGAACGAACTTAGGAAATCTCATACAACAAAAGAGAAAAAAATAAAAAAAAATCAAAACCCAGAAATCTAACCTGGTAATCTCAAATGGGTCTTGATTATCTTCCTCCATCTCGATTGGAAAATGGGATTTCAAACCAAGACTCTTTACTAACTCTCTGCAAAAACACGTACAAGAAGCAGAGACAAGGATTAAAATTGAAAATATGGAAAAGTCGCCCATGCCCGCCCATAAATAGGAAGCAGACCACTCGAATTCATTTGCGCAACGTGTGAGCCAAAGAGTTATGATGAGGGGACCATGTCTAAGCAAGTGGGCCACACCGAATTCGGAGGAAAAGTCGATGGCTTGTCGGATCCCATGTCACATATATTAAAATGAGTGCTGTCTCCCAACTTGAATCATCAGATGCTATTGCCTGCATGGGTATTCCATAGAGATCTTGAATAGCAGCTATGTGGGATTGCTCGTAAATGGAACCGACAACGTGGGTTGAGTTTGGGGGAGATAGAGAGTTCAAGAGTCCTTCCCTTGAATGTTTGGGCAAGATGAGCTGAGATTCATCTTTCCCACTTGAGATATGAGCCCAAGATACTAGAAACTGGAAAGCTCCTGAACCATCAAATAAGGAATGGCTCCCTCCAAAGCCCACAGCAAATCCACCACATGCAAACCTTGTTATCTGCACTCATAAACAAGGCAGGAATACTCATCACCAAATAACAATACCTATATTTGTAACTAGTGCACATGCACTCAAGTAGATTAAGTTAGTAGAAGCTGAAATAACAAAGATAGTTTAGCAAAACAAAATCTCTCTCTCTCTCTCTCTCTCTCTCTCTCTCTCTCGCAAGTGGTCCAACCAAAAGAATGGGAAAGAACTATCCACTAGTGTAAGAACTTTCCACCCAAAGAGATAAAATCCACAGAGGAAAGATAACATTTGAAAAAATTACAAAAAAAAAAAAAAACTAAATGAAGAGGATTTGGGCTCAAGGGCAATCATCCATACACTTTCTGATACTGTTGAGGGTGTGGTCTGTCCATGTCCAGAAACTTTTTCTTTGAGGCCCAGGATTCATCCTTGGATTCAAATTCAATATCTGCCATGAAGAGGAAGAGAAGATTTCAACCCGACTCGGAATCGAGTAGAGCCTGATCCTGACTTTAAAAAAAGGTGCCAATGGAAGAATTTAAGTTATTACCCTATATGCGTGTACTTGGGTTGTATTTGAGCCTATATTTATGTCCATGGATAAAATAAATAAAAACCATTAATAGAAGAATTCAATAGTATGCAAATTACAAGCTATTGGACTTCTGAGTCATAGGATGAGGCTTTGAGAAAGAGTAACAGTAACACTTGCAACAATCATATTTTGGAGAGAGAGAGAGAGAGAGAGAGAGAGAGAGAGAGAGACCTTAATTTTATGCCAGGTAGATTTACTATAGAAAGTTTCTTTTAAGACAACTTACAGAAAAGTTAAGAGAGGAGACAGAAAGTTTCTTTTAAGACAACTTACAGAAAAGTTAAGAGAGGACCATATGCTCTTTATTGACTTAGAGAAGGATTACAAGCATTGCAGAACGTAATTTGGCAAACAGGAAAAACCATGAAAGATCCTCACCTCAACTGTCCTTGATTTTTCCTGCCATGTGTAAATAGGGAAGGATACAAACTGAGAATAATTCTTAACCAATCCTTGAATTCTTGCAGGCTCTGCAAATTCATACTTATCGTCTGTCTGCAAGAGCAGAATAAATAATCCAAAGATTTTAATGAATGTTACAAACATTTGCCAATGGAAGGAATTGAGATCATCTTACCCGTAAATAGAGAGTAATTTGTGTCCCCCGGCGCAGCAGTTTGTCAGGATCAGTCTCTTCCCTAATCACATAGGAGCTGCTATCAGCTTCTGCTTCCCAAACATACTGCTTATCAGACCTTGGGCTTTTAGTAGATACAACCACCTGGAACCCACACAAATATTATATAACTACACATATAGACGCAGCTCAAAATGCAACAATTAGTCAAAAATTCTATCAGCTCAAACATTCTTCCTAGTGCTAGACAATAATGCTTCACATTTGTGTGGCTTTCACCCAGTTACTAGAAACTACAATGAACATCTCAGAAGAGAAAAAGCTGAGCCCAGAAATTCTAAAGATAAAGATCAATATCACCATAAAATAAAAGCAAAGGCTGACTACCTTCTCTGCAACAAGGAAAGCCGAGTAGAACCCAACACCAAACTGACCGATCAACCCATTGTCTGCACCAGTATCCTTATTTTCCTACATCAAATGATATGAATCAAATAATTTTGAAGGAACGTATATGAAATAACATGATTAAACAAAAACCCCCCCAAAACAAATAAAATTTAAAACGACTGCACTTGCATCATAGTATTTAAACATCTGTTTAGGATGACATTTGAGGAAAAAAAGGATTTGATTCGATTTTATAAATAGACACAAGCAGAGTTTTCCTTATAGTGCTTTGTCAAAGTAAATATGTTTTGCGCTGGCTAAACACAACTTGTCATGAAAATGCAACTTTCGAATTAGTTTCATGGATAATTTGAACAATCAGGTCAATATAAATGAGATCCACAGAAGCATGAACAGAGAACAATCCAGCCATCTTAAAGGACTGTGAATGTAAAATAGACTTTGATGCATGTAAAACTTCTAGTTGACACATGTGAATCACCAAGACAAAAATCAGTTTCATACAACCTAAGAGGATCCAACAACTCTCAATTCAACTTCTCCATACAACAGATGAGAAGAAGCAGGGAGTCTAGCAAACTCCTTTGTACCAGACGTTTATGATATTGCCTCAAATTTGGAACTGTCAAAAGTGACTTGAAAAGTTATATGTATTTCCAAACTAGATTCTACATTGTATAAAGAATTGGGGAAACCTCACATTCAATCATCATCAGAATCTTAAATCAAGCATTACCTTAAGAGCAAAGAATTGCCCAGTCCATTTGTGGCGCACTAGAAGAAAACCATGTGTCTAGTACATCTGGGTCTCGAGCAATCTGAAGTTTCTTCCCAGAGAACAGGTTATTTGCCTCTGAAAGTGCTTCTTCCTCAGTTCTTCCAACCATCCAATGGTCATTGGTTGTCCTCTAGCATCACATACCACCTGCTGCACACCCACCTGCACACCCACTGCCTCCTCTTCTTCCACCACACTGCACACACCCACCTTGCACAGCCCACCTGCTGCACCACCCTGCACACACCCACCCTGCACAGCCCATTTTTCTGCACCACCCTGCACACACCCACCTGCTGCACACCCACTGCCTCCTCTTCTTCCACCACCCTGCCCACACCCACCCTGCACAGCCCACCTGAACAACCACCCTTTACACACCCACCTGCACAACCACCTGCACACCCACTGCCTCCTCTTCTTCCACCACCCTGCACACCCACCTGCTGCCCCACTACCTCCTCTTCTTCCATCACCCTGCACACCCACCTGCTGCACACCCACTACCTCCTCTTCTTCCATCACCCTGGACACCCACCTGCACACCCACCCTGCACACACCCACCTGCTGCACACCCACCTGCACACCCACTACCTCCTCTTCTTCCATCACCCTGCACACCCACCTGCTGCACACCCACTCTGCACACACCCACCTGCACACCCACTACCTCCTCTTCTTCCATCACCCTGCACACCCACCTGCTGCACACCCACTGCCTCCTCTTCTTCCACCACCCTGCCCACACCCACCTGCTGCCCCACTACCTCCTCTTCTTCCATCACCCTGCACACCCACCTGCTGCACACCCACTACCTCGTCTTCTTCCATCACCCTGCACACCCACCTGCACACCCACCCTGCACACACCCACCTGCTGCACACCCACCTGCACACCCACTACCTCCTCTTCTTCCATCACCCTGCACACCCACCTGCTGCACACCCACTCTGCACACACCCACCTGCTGCACACCCACCTGCACACCCACTACCTCCTCTTCTTCCAACACCCTGCACACCCACCTGCTGCACACCCACTGCCTCCTCTTCTTCCACCACCCTGCCCACACCCACCTGCTGCCCCACTACCTCCTCTTCTTCCATCACCCTACACACCCACCTGCTGCACACCCACTACCTCCTCTTCTTCCATCACCCTGCACACCCACCTGCACACCCACCCTGCACACACCCACCTGCTGCACACCCACCTGCTGCCCCACTACCTCCTCTTCTTCCATCACCCTGCACACCCACCTGCTGCACACCCACCTGCACACCCACTGCCTCCTCTTCTTCCACCACCCTGCACACCCACCTGATGCCCCACTACCTCCTCTTCTTCCATCACCCTGCACACCCACCTGCTGCACACCCACTACCTCCTCTTCTTCCATCACCCTGCACACCCACCTGCACACCCACCCTGCACACACCCACCTGCTGCACACCCACCTGCACACCGACTGCCTCCTCTTCTTCCATCACCCTGCACACCCACTCTGCACACACCCACCTGCTGCACACCCACCTGCACACCCACTACCTCCTCTTCTTCCATCACCCTCCACACCCACCTGCTGCACACCCACTGCCTCCTCTTCTTCCACCACCCTGCCCACACCCACCTGCTGCCCCACTACCTCCTCTTCTTCCATCACCCTGCACACCCACCTGCTGCACACCCACTACCTCCTCTTCTTCCATCACCCTGCACACCCACCCTGCACACACCCACCTGCTGCACACCCACCTGCTGCCCCACTACCTCCTCTTCTTCCATCACCCTGCACACCCACCTGCTGCACACCCACCTGCACACCCACTGCCTCCTCTTCTTCCACCACCCTGCACACCCACCTGCTGCCCCACTACCTCCTCTTCTTCCATCACCCTGCACACCCACCTGCTGCACACCCACTACCTCCTCTTCTTCCATCACCCTGCACACCCACCTGCACACCCACCCTGCACACACCCACCTGCTGCACACCCACCTGCACACCCACTACCTCCTCTTCTTCCATCACCCTGCACACCCACCTGCTGCACACCCACTCTGTACACACCCACCTGCTGCACACCCACTTGCACACCCACTACCTCCTCTTCTTCCATCACCCTGCACACCCACCTGCACACCCACCCTGCACACACCCACCTGCTGCACACCCACCTGCACACCCACTACCTCCTCTTCTTCCATCACCCTGCACACCGACCTGCTGCACACCCACTCTGCACACACCCACCTGCTGCACACCCACCTGCACACCCACTACCTCCTCTTCTTCCATCACCCTGCACACCCACCTGCTGCACACCCACTGCCTCCTCTTCTTCCACCACCCTGCCCACACCCACCTGCTACCCCACTACCTCCTCTTCTTCCATCACCCTGCACACCCACCTGCACACCCACCCTGCACCCACCCACCTGCTGCACACCCACCTGCTGCCCCACTACCTCCTCTTCTTCCATCACCCTGCACACCCACCTGCTGCACACCCACCTGCACACCCACTGCCTCCTCTTCTTCCACCACCCTGCACACCCACCTGCTGCCCCACTACCTCCTCTTCTTCCATCACCCTGCACACCCACCTGCTGCACACCCACTACCTCCTCTTCTTCCATCACCCTGCACACCCACCTGCACACCCACCCTGCACACACCCACCTGCTGCACACCCACCTGCACACCCACTACCTCCTCTTCTTCCATCACCCTGCACACCCACCTGCTGCACCCACCCTGCACACACCCACCTGCTGCACACCCACCTGCACACCCACTACCTCCTCTTGTTCCATCACCCTGCACACCCACCTGCTGCACACCCACTGCCTCCTCTTCTTCCACCACCCTCTCCCACACCCACCTGCTGCCCCACTACCTCCTCTTCTTCCATCACCCTGCACACCCACCTGCTGCACACCCACTACCTCCTCTTCTTCCATCACCCTGCACACCCACCCTGCACACACCCACCTGCTGCACACCCACCTGCTGCCCCACTACCTCCTCTTCTTCCATCACCCTGCACACCCACCTGCTGCACACCCACCTGCACACCCACTGCCTCCTCTTCTTCCACCACCCTGCACACCCACCTGAACAACCACCTCCTCTCTTACTTTCCTCTCTCTCACCCACCCCCTTGCCAACGAAAAAAACAGATGTAAGAACTGTGAGGGGAAAGTAACAACTAGCTCAATTGTTCCCCTGTGACAAAAAAAAATCATCTTCCAAAACCCAAATAGACAAGCACCTACAGTACCAACCAAAACCCCATACCATAAAAATTTAAACATTCAAATATCCTTACAACACACTTTAACATTACCATTACAAAATATAAATCCATGCTAACATTCTACTATGACATTCCAACATTTGCAATGTTGTTTAAAAAAACTCCATGCATCCCATTTTAATATATAGCAATCTGCTACTCTGCATCCATTTTTGGTCTTCATGTTGGCTGTATCTTTCCTGCATGGAATCTTTCAACAAAACTTTATCATCAATGTTCATTCAATCCTGCAAATAAAACAACAGAGAGAGAGAGAGAGAGAGAGAGAGAGAGAGAGAGAGAGAGAGATTAATATAACATATAATAAAGAAATGAAAGGCTGGAAATATCAGTGAAAGAGATGACTAATCCTGTTTCTTTTCCTTCAAATTGTTTGTACTATTCTTGCTTAAGGGCAAAGTATAACATTAAAGGAGAAAATAATAGAAAGGCCAAGGCATTATAAGCTGATAAGAAACAACAAAAACAAGTCCCAAAGCTGATAAGAGTAGTCATATACAAACCTGGAGAAGTCCTATCCTGATCTCCACCTTCACCATCCACACCAGCAGCTGTGTTTGGATCTACGCCTACACGCTGAGCTAACTGGAGGACCAAGTTCTCCAAGTAAATTGTTCTCTGGGAAAACTCAGCAACCTGTTGCCTCAATTGTTGTACCTCAGGATCAAGGGCCTGTCCGATTCTGGCTTGAAGCTAAACAAGATTTTGTCCGGACGCCAAAACCCTTTAGGTATCCCGATCTATGCCCAAGCACTTGAACGGATATCTGTTGCTCTGTCAACGGAGATGTTATGGAGGGTTGGGATTGTTCGGCGCTAACTCGTACTAATTCCTCCTGCCATTTTTAAACATGTAAAAATCAAATAAAGTGATTTAACAAATGTATAAAAGTATATTTGTATTGATATATAAGACATGACTTAGGCACGTACATGTGTCTTCTGAGCTGCCTCATTTATCCACTTTTTCTGCCCATGCATATAGTGGGTGTCGTGGTAGAAATCGGGAAAAGCCTGTGCCTGCCCATCATTATGTGCCATCTGTTATGACATTATAATTTTCGTTAATATAATAACTTTAATTTTCATAACTTAGTCAAATAGCATAAATTCTTAAATCTGCACTTACAATTAAAGAACTACGTGCTAGGAACGATCTAGAGCCGCTCGTATGATTCCATGGCATCTTCGATCGGCTAACTCTTGCTTTCTTTGACTTATCCTACACAGATAAATAAAAAACAAGGTATTAGTAGAAACAAAATTTAACTACTGCAATGATCTTGATCAATAATTGAGGAAGATATATATACAAAACCATTAAAATTTACCTTCCACTCCATAGTCTCCCACAAATTATCGATCATCCAAGCCCAGTCATCTGCATTACAAGGTTTTAGTGGGTGGTTCTTTGGATCGGGCACCCTTGCCTCCAAAAGGGACAGATAGTGGGTATGTAATTCGTGCTTCCAGTCCCTGTACAACTTCTTGCACTTCACATCAACGGCATCCCTGATGATCGGATCGTTCACATAGTCCCCGAAGTCAAAAGTTTGCTGTAATTGCAAACTTAAACATGTTATGTGAGACAACAAATAAATATTAATGAGTCTCCATGAATCTGCATCAAGTTATCGCAAATGAAATTACCTGAACTCGCTTTACCACCAAATTCTTGATCACCTCAGGCACAGACTTCCAGCCTTCTTTCCGAACAGGTGCCTCAGCTCGAATCACTTGCCCGAGAAGGTTCGCAAAAGCAGTGGCAAATTCACCCTCTGGCGCATGGCTCGAAGCTGGGATCGAAATTGGTATGGCATGGCCAAGTTGCCGCCTCAGTTTTTGCACCTTCAGCCCCCGTGTCATGCCCCGTACACGGCGGGAGCCTTCGCCTAAGCCTAATGATGTCATGATCAAAATATTAATTTTGTTACTAAGAATATAAAATTAAAAGAATGTAAATCTTAAACGTAAATAATTCTAAATTTCTCACCAACACTACTGCTCGGAGTACGCTGACTCAAAACCTGGTCAGGCTGGCCAGAAGACATGGCAATCCCTGTAGGATCCATCGGTCTAGAATTGGTCGCCACCTTAAGCATGCTATCCGCATGAGAAGGCCGTGTCTCTTGAGGCTGTGTCGGTCTAGCTACGGCCGCCTCATCGGGCGTGCGGTTTGCACGTGAAGACTGTGTGACTTGAGGTAGTGCCGGTATAGTCTGGGACAGTGCAGCTGCTACAACGGAAGAATGTCTACTTCGCTTCCCTAGAGTCATATCAGTAACCTGTCACGCCACAACAGTGAAGTATTAGTACTGAAATACATAATAAAGTGGATGAAAGATGTTTGTAACTAGAATGGCTTGTCATAAATCAATAGACAGAAATTACCATATTCGCATGATCAGACCCAGAAGACTCATCATCCCCATCATCACCTGTATCTTCATCTGAATAAACCAACCCAAAATCACACTGGGGCGGTCGATACTCCTCATCATCGTCATCTTCACCCGATTTTCTATTTCCAACTCCACTTTTCGTTCTGCCCGTTTGACTCAATCCAAAAACAGTGCTGGCTATTTTCTTTACCCACAAAGCACGACATTTCTCGTCTCTTTCCATGATGTTCTTATTTCTCACCTTCTCGTATTCTGTCAACTTTGCCTGTTTGGCCACCCAGCCAGGCCTGACATATGTTTTACCTCCCTTGGGCATTTTTGAGAACTATATATGACACACATGAGAATGAGGGCGAATAAAATGAAATAAAATGAGATATATATAAAATGAGTCATGAAATGTAAACGAACAACTTCATTAATTTAGAACACTTGTCCATACAGAAATTAGAAAACAAAAACTACACATCCTAGTCTACGTCAGGATCGATATCTGGATCGGACTGGCTATGCAGATTGTCTTCATCATCATCCTCGTCTATATACTCCGCCATAGTTTCATCTTCGCCATCGCTATGCTCCGCCAATGGCTCCTCACCATTAACTATATCTGGCGGAATGTCATCTCTACAGTAATTCAAATCGTTATCTTCGACACAGATTGGGACAACATCACTTGCTTCGTGCTGCTGGAAGGCCTCGTTAGGCACATCATCAACTTCTGGTACATCCCAGACTCCTCGATGCTTGACTCGTTCTACGATTCTCCAGTTGTTGCCTTTGCAAGTATCAATAACATAGAAAACTTGCTTTGCTTGACTTGGTAGGACAAATGGATCATCTTTATACCACCGACCAGTAACATCAATGCTTGTTATGTGTTGATCGGTATATACTTTGTTTTTGGTACTGGTGTTGTACCATTCACATTGGAATAACACCACCCTACCCCCATGCATGTATGTCAATTCCCAGACTTTGCACAAGTACCCGTAGAAGTCAATTGTCTTCCCGAGATGCTCCCCTTGCACGACCAAACCACTATTCTGGCACAAACGCCTTTTCTCGCGATCTCTGGTGTGGAATCGGACACCATTGAATATGCACCCTGAATACATATATGCTATCGAACCGGGACCATTTGATAACGACCACATTTCA
Source organism: Litsea cubeba (assembly GCA_012931725.1). Lineage (NCBI taxonomy): Eukaryota > Viridiplantae > Streptophyta > Magnoliopsida > Laurales > Lauraceae > Litsea > Litsea cubeba. The sequence goes on along the minus strand of CM022944.1, from coordinate 94,676,641 downwards.
TATGTTGCTTCTGGCGACCCTTGATTTCGCAAATCATTCATCTACATGAGCAACATGCAACATAATTTATTGAGTTAATGTGAATTCAGGCCCAATTAGATCATGTTTACCGTGCAAATAGGGGATCATATATCTTACACGTTGCTTGAACCATTTTGGAAATTGATCTCGCTGTATTTGACTTAGGTCATGCCCTTCTGGATTTTGTATTGTATTCCTGTGTTCCCTACGTAAGGAAATGCAATTCATAAGCAATTAAACGTAGTTGAAGGATCAACAAGGACACAATCTATGCAAACATGTAGTTAAGCCAAAGCACTTACTCAAGATATGGCTCTAACTCGGGACTATTATGCAAAACAAACCAGTGAGCCATGTTGCGTTCACTTTGAACAGGATCTGGTGCCCTTGTGATCAGTGCAAAGGGGCGGACATTTTGTGTGAATATCTCCATTCCGGGACCACGCACACCACCATCATCATTTCGTTCATCTCGATCAGTCCCTTTTAGGTACATTGAGCAGAAAGTTAAACACTCTTTGACAATGTAGGCCTCTGCGATCGAGCCTTCGGGTCGTGCTCGGTTAGTAACGTAACCTTTTAAAGTCCCTAGAAACCTTCAAATAAAGAGACATTAGTATTAAGGTTACTTATACAAGACAATCACATTACTACAACCAAAAACACTTTAGCACTTGGTAACGGTTACCTTTCAATGGGGTACATCCACCGATATTGTACCGGTCCAGCAAGCATGGCCTCACGAGGCAAGTGAACAGCCAAATGGACCATTACATCAAAGAATGCCGGAGGAAAAATCTTCTCGAGCTTACAAAGTATGAACACTCCCCGTTCCTCTAATTTTTTTAAATCGCTCTGTTTCAATGTTTTCGAGCAGAGGTCCTGGAAGAACCTGCCAAACTCAAATAGAGTTGTACTTAACTCCTTATCAACATAACCACGTAGGCCAACCGGAAGTAGACGTTGTAGGAGCACATGATAGTCGTGACTCTTCATACCCAATAATTTGCCATTTTTCGATGTCACACACCTTGAGAGGTTTGCTGCATAGCCATCCGGGTACTTGATTGATTTCAAGAATTCGAAAAAACCCTCCTTCTATTTCGGGTCCAACGTATAGGATGCATGGGGTTTCACAATGGATCCTTCTTCATTCCTCTGCAGATGCAATTGCGGCCTGATGCCCATATCCTTTAAATCATCGCGCGCTTTATCTGTGTCCTTATTCTTCTTAGCTATGCCTACCACTATCCCAACAACATTTTCACAGATGTTCTTCTCTACGTGCAAGACATCAAGGTTATGCCTAAGGTTTAACTTCTTCCAGTACGGTAGCTCAAACATGATGCTTTTCTTTGTCCAATTTAATAGTGTAGGCTCACGAGGTCTTTTCCTGCTGTTGGGGCCCTTCCCGAACCTAACTTCTGGTAGTTGATCCAACTGATCAAGTACCCTTTGCACCGGTAAATCCAAGGATTTTATTTTATGCTCTGGCTTACCATTGAACTTCTTGCTCCTTCTCCAGAGGTGGTTCTCAGACAAGTAAGCTCGATGTCCAACCCACCCAATCTTACTTCTCAACTTACACGATAATGAATCTTCGTTGCAAGGGGGACAAGCCAAATAACCTTTTGTGCTCCAACCAGATAAGTTACCATACGCGGGAAAGTCATTAATGGTCCACATCAAAGCCGCATGCATTCGGAAGGTCTGTTCACTATGGGCATCGTAAGTCATGACACCAATCTCCCACAACTCCTTCAACTCATCAACCAAGGGCCTTAGGTACACATCGATCTCCTTCCCAGGAGCCTGCGGCCCAGGAATAAGTAAGGACATCATGAAAAATGGGTCCTTCATGCACATCCAGGGTGGAAGGTTATAAGGCATAAGTACGACGGGCCACATGCTGTAAGAAGTGCTCATGTTGCCGAAGGGGTTAAACCCATCGGTGGCCAATCCTAACCTCACATTGCGGATCTCCCGTGCAAACTCTGGAAATTTCAAATCAAATTCCTTCCATTCATTATAGTCGGCCGGATGCCTACCCAGATCGCCATCCATGCCATTCTCATGGTGCCATCTCATCTCTTTGGCCGTCATCCGGGACATGTATAACCTCCGTAGCCTAGGTATCAATGGGAAGTAACGCAATATCTTATGAGCGATTTGCTTACCCTTGCCATCCTTGACCTTGTACCTAGGCTCCCCACATTCCGGACACTTATCCAGGTGAGCATTCTCCTTCCAAAAAAGTATGCAATCATTCTTGCAGGACTCAATGTGCTCATATCCTAAGCCCAAGTCACGCAGTAGCTTCTTGGCCTCATAGACGGACGCGGGCACCACATTACCTTCGTCCCTAAATATCTCCAAGACCTTGTCAAATGACTTGTTGCTCCACCTATATTGAACCTTCACATGTAGCATCCTAATGATAAACGCTAACAGCGTTTCTGAATCTTTACAACCAGGGTACAAACCACGCTGGGAAGCCTCCAGCATAATTTCAAAGTTTCGCACATCATCTATCCCTAGGGTATCATCCATCATGTAAGTCCCCCTGCCATGATCCTCTAGTAACTCATCATATCCATCCCGGTCCTCATCCGATTCATCCTCGCTATCATCCGATTGTGCAAGTTCCCCATGCTGCAACCAGGTGTCGTAGGATACCAGCATCCCACGTACGAGTAGATGGTTTCTCACAATCTCATAATCATGGTCAAAACTGTTGCAGCAATAGTTACATGGGCACTTGATCACTCTACTCCCGCGGCGAATTTGCCTTTGCGAATTCAATAAAAGAATTCACCCCGTCTATATACGGCTGACTGAATCTATTATGATACAGTAGCATCCAACTCTTGTCCATATCTGTTCATATATATGTAAGGTGGTGGTTAACTCAAATTCAACCATTAGATGGTTTAAAAATAAATGTAAAAAAGAAATGAATGATAAGATATCCATTAAACTCAAATTTGGGTTGCATCAACATATCTTCTCCATGAATCTAATTATTCTATGCAACTCAAATCTCAGCATATTCATGAATATTCTCGCCCCATGCCCATATGATATGCATGTTTTCATAATCAATCTACACATTTATTTTATTCAATCCTTTCAACTAATTTCCCATCTATAATCATAAGAAACAATGTTTCTTTCAAACTGAGGAATTAAGATTCAAATGAGATACCTGCTCGCAGACAGTGATAGGATTCCTCTGCTACTACTCTCAAAGCTCCAACCTAACAAGAGAAAAAAAAAAAAAAAGGAAATCAGATTCTGGGTTGAAGCTAAAGTGGATTTCGTCCGTATTTTGCACCAAATGGAAACTAACACAGCTTCAAAAGGAGAAAAATCGAGCTTTAATTTATCATACACAAGGAAAGCCTCAAGGCAGTTTGCTGAGACCAGCTGTTGCGCCAAAAGTAGTGCATGGTATGAAAAATTCATTTATGTTATACATCAAGCCCTCTTTGCTTAAAAAAAAAATTCACATGAATGCACAGAAGGCCAAATTAAGAAACATGGAGTACTCATTATGCTAAGAGAATACCTCGTACTAACAATATCTACATGTCCTTTTGTGATAGAGGGAATTGAAGTGTTAAATTGTGATAGAGAGAGAGGAAGAAGATGAAGATGAACAAAGGGTGCAAAGGCCCCAACCAGGAAGCTCTAGTTTTATGTTTGTTAGTGTTTGGAACCCCATGAACATGCCGTTTGATTAAAGGCACAAGACCTTGAATAACTTGAATATTAGCAGCCAACTTGTGATGCCAACAGCTTACCAAAAAGATATTGCTGATTCTTCAATGCACAAAGGCCTCAAAGCTGGAATCCACATGTGGGCTGTCGGTAGTAACTACATTATACAAGTTTATTTGGGAAAAAAGACAGAAAATGAAATCTTTAGCTGTTATGATTCAAAGATACCTACGAGTTAAAGTAGTTTTGTTCTTTGACATGGCTTGAGTTTCAAAGATCTGTTCGGGGCCAGGGGTTTGATGAAGATATCCCTGTCAAGTCTCAGAGTCACAGAGCCATTTATTTGAGCGGACAATGATGAGTCCTGGTCAGCAGACAATGCTCAATCGCTTATTGGCTAAACACCTCAATGAGAAGAGAGGTCTGGCCGGCCTGCCTCCAGACTAAACAGAGATGACAAAAGAAAGAAACCCATCCTTTGCTAAACAACAAGAAAAAGAAATAATACAATTATCTAAATCTCACTTCTTATCTATGGACTTCTTCTCCTCTTTTCCTTTTAGATTAAGGTAAGATTAATGCAAAAATTGCAGAGGAGAGAGAGATAGAGAGAGAGAGAGAATGGAAATCAACTGCTTTTCATTCTATTTTGCATCGTTGACACTTTTTCGCTTCTCAAAACCCCAAATCACAAAAGATTATTTGGTCAACCGGCATCTCACCTAGCTACAACCCCCTCCCCTATTGGATGTACACATTTGACTCATGGTAATGTATTTCATACATGTAACATTTGCATAAATAACATTTACATATGTAAAATTTATTTTCATTAGAGAAAAAAAAAGGATGTTCTCTGTGCCCTTAAAGGAGAATCTTTTCTCCTTTTTTAAAAAAAAAAAAAAAACAGAGTTATCTAAGAAGAGTGTTACTTCCCTCCTTAAAAGCAGATCCAAACAGGGCAAATATATTTCATTAGAGGAATTTTTTCCTTCCTTTTTTCTGCATCCAAACTGGCTCAAGGATTTACATGCATACAGTGACTAAGAAGTGGGCAATCATTTCTCATCAAAGGGGTGATATTTTGATAGTCTGTGCTAGGCATCCACTTCTGCTCTTTGGATAGAAAATTCATTCGCTAAGAAATCCTGGGCACTTTGAATTAAGCAAACAGGCCCTCAAGCTTCTGCATTGTTGTGATTTCATTAACACTAAAATTAGTATATCCACTATCGAAGGCCGCTTTGGTCTTCCTATGCTTTCATTAAAGATCAATGTTATGAAAAACAGTACAGGAGTTGAACTGCTTGATGAAGGTTTGATAAGTTCTATAATGGTCAAGAACATGTTGAACATGACCTTGCACAGATGGATTTTCTTTCATCAAACGTTTTAATATGTCCTAAAGAGATTGACCAATGGCTCAACCATAGGTTAGAATGAGACCGACCTCAACAAACACATTAGGCAGTAGCAACTCAAGGATAAAAAAGTTTTAACACATGTATTTAGCACTGGGTCAAACCAATCATGCTTAATAAACAAATGAGTCAATGATTAGGGGTGGCAGTGGTGGCACGAATATGGTAATTTAATTACTGATGTATTAGTTTCTTTTTGACTCAAAACGGAAAGGGAATTCAACCTAATCAATTCCACACAATATCAAACCCATAACGAAAATCAGACAAAATTAAGAAACGAAAGAAAAGGGAGGTAGCAACAAAACGCCAATGACAAGAACCCACTTTCGATCAATAACCACTACCCCAGATCATTGCAACGATGAAAGGAGAAGAAAAATATTTGCCTTTATTTCATTCCAGATCTAAAACCAAATGAAAACAAAGAAGAAGAGAGAGAGAGAAAAGAAGAGAGAGGGAGAGGGAGACAGACCTTGAGGATGGCAGGGGAGAGACGGTCAGCTGAATGTGCGAGTGATGGCTGCTGCCGCTGCGAGGAAGATGGAAAGGGTGAGCGATGGATGCTGCCGCTGCGAGGAAAATGGAGAGGAGAAGATCGATGAAGGGAATCTCGAGATGGGTCTGGCGATGGAGCAGAGGTGGGCGCTGCCTGAGAGAGAGAATCCGGGAAGAGGAAGAGAGGGATGGGAGAGAGCGAGAGAGGGATGGGGATGAGCGATCGAGGAAGAGAGGGCTGGGAGAGAGCGTGAGAGGGATCGATGAAATCGAAATGGGGAAATAAAACGCAGGCGCAATGTTATATCAGAGCGGGGGAAATAAAATGGAGGCGCGAAACCATCACAATTCGTTGGCGGGGATTAAATTACCTTCGACGGCGAAAACAGAATAACGCCGGGAAAACTTGTATATTTCCCGGCGAAAGCAGAATATACGCCGGGAAAATAAACTATTTGCCGGCGAAACTTAGAAAATGCCGGCGAAAAAATTTCGCCAGCAATATTATACTATTGCCGGCACAAAATCGGACTTCGCCGGGGATAATTATACTTTTGCCGGCATAATTATAAAACGCCGGGAAAAAACGCCGGGAATAGTGCATTTTCTTGTAGTGCACAATCGCTTATGCAAAAGTTTGACGTGTGTCACATCACCCACATTCGTAGAGGTGAAAACATACGTGCAGATGCCCTGGCTGGACTTGCCACATCTATGGCAATCCAGGAAGGGGAAAACATGAAAATCACAATGTTAGAAAGAAGAATCCTTCCTCCTCTTAACACACACCAAGCAGTTGTTGAATGCCACAAAGTGGTTGGAAGTCGAATCTCTATCCTTCAACCTTCAATCGGCGACTGGAGAGATCCGTTCATTGATTACACTATATTCGGAATCCTACCTGAAGATCCAAAAGAATGGGTAAGCATCCAAAGGCGAACCCCAAGCTTTCATTTGGATATTCCTTCAAAAATCCTTTATAGTAAATCCTTCAACGAAGTACTTCTACGCTGCTTGTTACAACAAGAGGCTGAAGAAACACTCAAAGAAGTTCATGCTGGTCTTTGCAGAGCTCATCAGGCCGGTCCTAAGCTCTATGATCAGATAAGAAGGTTAGGTTATTACTGGCATACCATGGTAGTTGACGCAATGCAATTTGCTAAACGTTGCCAACAATGCCAAGTCCATGGAGATTACATTCACATGCCTCCAGAATGGCTACATCCAACAATGATTTCATGGCCTTTCGAAGCCTGGGGTATGGACATCATAGGTCCTATTTCTCCCCCTTCAAGCAAAGGTCATCGCTTCATCTTCGCCGCTACGGATTATTTCTCCAAGTAGTCAGAAGCATTTGCGCTTAACGAAATGAAGACCTCATCAATCCTTCAATTCCTGCGCACCAATATCATTTGTCATTTCGGCATACCCAGAAGATTCGTCCATGATAACAGACCATAATTCTGGGATCATCGATTCTACAGGTTCTGCGACAAATACAAAATCCAAAGCAGTCCTTCAACTCCATACAATCCGACAGCAAACGGAATAGCAGAAGCTTTCAACAAAACACTCTGCAAAATCCTAAAAAAAAATGGTATCAAGTCACAAAAGAGACTGGAGCAACAAACTGTCTGAAGCTTTGTGGGTCTATCGAACCCCCGTTCGAGGACCAACCCATAGCATACCATTCTCCTTGGTCTATGGATGCGAAGTTGTCGTACCCTTGGAAGTACAAATTCCTTCCTTGAGGGTATCCTTGCAAAATGACATGACTCTATAAAGCAATGTCAAATCGCGACTTGACAAGCTGGACAGTCTCGATGAGAGACGGCTCGAAGCTCGGCAAAGCATTGAACTTTACCAAGCACGCATGGCAGGATCTTTCGACAAAAAGGTCAGGCAACGCGCCTACAAAAAGAGTGACTTGGTTCTTGCGGTAAAAAGACCAATGGTCTTCGCTCACAAGTCCAAAGGCAAATTTGAGCCAAAATGGGAGGGACCCTACGTCATCGACAAGGATTTCTTCAACGGCGCATACGCACTCCTAAACATGGAAGGTGACAGATGTATGTTACCCATCAACGGCAAGTTCTTAAAGCGGTACTACCTTTGAAGACTTACCCAACTGGATAAGAGCAATGCGTGTACGGCCAAAATCGGTTTCCAGGTACTCGCTTGCTAAACCCACTCTTTTTAGAATTTTCATATCAAATGTTGAATTTTTTAGAAATTTAAATAATGCTTACTTTCATCGTTTCATTGTTCAAAAATCCAAGTTTAGGAACCTTTCCCTAACTTGACCAAAATTTTTAACACTTGAACCCAAAATTCATGATTTGAAAAAAAAATCCTGATTCAGGGATTTCCACCCTAGTCCACCCTGCCTTTTACCGCCAAAATGGTTTTAGGTCAAAACTTATGACCCTCATGTCTTTAAACAAAAAAAAATGGTTTTTCAAAAACCGCGGGGAAGTGTCGCTTAGTCGATACTCGCACAAATTGGAAGCAACCACGTTCGACATTTCCAAAATCGCAGGGAAGCGACATTTCGTCGATACTTGCAAAAAAAAAAAAAGCCGTGGAGACGTAACTTTTCAGTTGATATCCACAACCCAAATTTCAAAGGTTCGAAAAGACCAAGAAACCGTGGAGATGCAACATTTCAGTTGAAATCAACAACCCAAATTTCAAAGGTTCGAAAAAACCTAAAAACCATGGAGAGGCAACATTTCAATTGATATCCATAACCCAAAGGTTCAAGAAAACCACAAATTTTAAAAATCGTGGGGAAACGACATCAAGTCAATACCCGTAAAACCAAAATTTTTGAAAAGCAAGGAAGCGACATTCCATCGATACTTGCACCCAAATCTGCGAGGATGCGACATTCCATCGATACTCGCAACCGAATGAGCAAGGATGCGACATTCCATCGATACTTGCATGACCATTAAGCAGGGAGGCGACTTTTAGTCGATACTTGCATTTTTTGAAATAAAAAAACCGGCTAGAAATGCCACCAAACCGGCTATAAATGCCACAAATTGGCTATAAATGCCACCAAAACAGGCTATAAATGCCACCAAAACAGGCTATAAATGCCAAAAAACCGGCTATCAATGCCACAAAACAAAACCGGCTATCAATGGCACAAACTAAAAACTTGGATTTCAAAAAACCTGGCTATCAATGCCATAAACCGGTTATCAATGCCACAAAACAAACCGGCTATCAATGCCACAAAACAAAACGGGCTATCAATGCCATAAAAAAACTGGCTCTCATGCCAAAATCGGCTTCCATGCCATAAAAAAAATATGGCTCCCATGCCAAAACAATCATTTGACAAAAGATTTTCACAAAATGACAAAACTTTTGATCAAATCCCATTTAGCAATTGCTTTCATCACAAAAAGATTTAAGTGAGCATAGGGAAAACAAAAACAAAAAAAAAAAACGCATCTCATTTAGCAATTGTTTTCATCACAAAAAGATTTAAGTGAGCGTAGGGAAAACAAAAAAAAGCATCCTATTTAGTAATTACTTTCATCACAAAAAGATTTATGTGAGCGTAGGGAAAACAAAAAAAAAAGAGTACAAAAAAAATACATGTGGTACCAAAAAAAAAATTGTTCACAAGCACTCAAAACAAAAAAAAAAGTACCAAAAAAAATACATGTGGTACAGAAAAAAAAAGGTTTTTTACAAAGCACTACAAAAAGAGAGAGTACCAAAAATACATGTGGTACCAAAAAAAAAAACAAAGAAGAAGGATAGTTTTTGCGACAAAAAACAGGAGCTCAACCAAAAATGGTCTCCAGCCAAAATTTCAACTCCTCAAGCAAACTTTTGGCCTCAGCCGTCAGAGTTTCCAAGGCACGCTTCTTCAGAAACTTGCCATGAGATGCTGGGGTAGGCTGTAACCCTTCTTTCACATTGGGAAGCTTATCCCGAGCAGTTTGCCATTGTTTGTCCTCTTGAAACATCCTCTCAAGAACTCAATCAGCATCTGCGACCTGGCGAATCAGAGCACTCTCCTTGTCGCGAGCCTCTGTTATAGCAGCCCACTTGGCAGCGACTTGTGCCTTTAAATGCTCAAGACGTTTCCTGGCCTCATCGACCTCCCTATCAAGGATGTTAAGGTCATATGTCGGCCCAATGATGGCTAGCTCTTCTAAGTTCTTCTCTCGGACTATCTGCTTCCTGCTTTGTATATAGCCTCATTCAGGTCAGACTTAGCATTATCAGCAGGGTCCAGGAACATCTCCTTGAAGAACTGGTCGTCAGCAAAAGCCATGGTCTCAAACCACTTGTCACCTAGTGCAATGATCCTATCAACGATCGCCTTGGCCCCTATGACATCCAGACCAGCCTCTTCGGCATCAGCGAGAATCTCCTGCACATGCTGGATCATGCCAAATTCAGCATCCAAGTGTCTAGCAAGGAGAGTCTCAATCCAAGAGCTCAGTGTGGGGCCCCACCCCTGGTGGACCCTCAATTTGAATTTGAATACTATGTATTAGCCTAAGTATTTTAATTATACTAATTATGGGATTTAGTTAAGGGTAATTATATATTTTCCTAGGATTAGTCTAGTTGTGTAATTAGTAGAGTCAATAGGGGGTCTTTTGTTAATTTTAGAGTTAGTTAGTTTGTTAGAGGCCCTAGCTAGAAATTAGTAATTACCATAGGGGGTGTCCACTAAAGAATCTTCTAGAACCCACCCAAAGACCAAAATGCCCTTGGCCCTAACCCTAATCCTATTTAAACTAAAAAGGTACTTTAGTCCCTAGCCCTAAAATCCAACCTATATAAACAAACCCCCATTTCCAAACGAAGACTACTTCTCTTTCATTTCCCTCTTTTCTCTCTTCCTTCCCCATTTTCCTTCCGAACTCCCATCTCCCCTTCTCTCATTCTCTCTGTACGGGTTCTAAGAAGAAGAAAGCCAATGCAGACCTGTTACTGCAACTTATAGTGGGATTTTTTTCTCTCCACTTCGGTCATCCCCTCTCCTTTCTTCAAATCGGGTGAGTACCCACTTCCAGTTCTGTTTCATTAGAAAGTCCTCTTCCTCTTTCTCAGTCCCTTCTCTTATAGAAATTCTCTGGTGGAAATGGGTGTAGGAGTAGAAATCTCTATAGATCAGAGATTTTGGGGCTAATCGTGTGTATGGGATACCATAGAGCTGGGACTGTCTTTTACCGGATTGGATCTTTGTTTTCTCTTTCATTTCCTTCTTGCAATTGATCAAGGCAAGTGCAATATGCTTATTTAATATAGAATGTATGTTTACTGTCTTTGATTCTCTGTATTTCTATTTAGATGATGTTAGGACTGCTAGATTTACTTTTGAGCATGTTTTCATGGACGATCGGCCATTGATGGATGGGTTGATCTCATTTGGAAGATCAATGGCCCATAGGTTTGGATGGTGGGATGTATGTTGGAGTGCTCTTCTTATTTCTAAATGTTTTTCTGGAGTTTGGATGAGATTGGTTGAGTTCTGGTTGAAGAAGAAGGAAACCAAAATTTTGGAGTTGCAGAGTGTCTCTGTGCCTTGCTGGCGGAGCTCCGCACTGGCCGAGCTCAGTGATGGCCGAGCTTAGCACTGGCCGAGCTCAGTGTTGCAGAGCTCAGTGTTGACCAAACTCAGTGTTCTGTCGAGCACAATGCTCAGGCCGAGATCCGCGTTTAGGCGGAGCTCAGTGTTTAGGCCGAGCTCAGTGTCTTGGCTGAGCCCAGTGTTATGGCCGAGCTTAGTGTTTTACCGAGCTCAGTGCCAGACCGGGCTCCCTGCTTGACCGAGCTCAGCGCTTGACCGACCTCAATGCCTAACCGAGCTCAATGCTTTACCGAACTTAGCTGGGTGACCGAACTGAGCTAGGTGCTTTGCCGAGCTGAGCTAAGTGACCGAACTGTGTGTTCAATTGAGCTCAAGTGCTTAGCCGAACTCCGAGCTAGATTCCGAAAAAGCGGGATTCCAACAAAGGAGACTGGAACCTGGGACATTCCCTTTAGCCAGAGCTTTCAGTGTGCACGGTCAACTACCCAGGCCAGGGGGTTAGCCGAACTCACAGGAACTTCTAGGCAATCAGGCATTGCCTGCAGGGTGTTTGCTTCTCTGATCCCAGTGTGCTGAGCTGACCGCCCAGGCCAGGAGGTCGGCTGAGCACACTGTGTACAGTGACACTTTCCAGATTCTAATTTCTATTGTTGTGATAATATGTGGGGCCCATTGACCGTCCAAAAAGACTTCCATCACTATGCCAGCCACGAGTCGATGGTGTGGCTCAACCTTGACTCGTGGGGTCCACTAATTAAGGTCCAGGTTATATATCTAAGATGATTCGACCTTTATACGTTACTAGTGATGCACATAACTTCTGAGCACCAAACACAGTAATCCTTAGCATCTGTGGTTTCACTTAAAGCTCGAATTACCTGAGATAGACATGAATCTGAAAGTGGATCATTTACTTAGGTTGGACTGTTGATATCTCCCATTGATCCTTGTCCTTGGAGATTCACCTCCCTTATATTATTACGGTCACTCTATTGTCCTTATTATTGCTTATACCTGTTAAGTAAATGGAAAATGGATGACCTGGACCTAGGACTACTTAGAAGTGACAAGGTAATATGATTGGGTAAACATTGACCCATGTCTATGGCTAGGTGGGCCCTTTTATGGCCTAAGTTTGGATGTGGATTACCCTAGACTGGAGAGGTTAGATTGTATGGGCTTGTGACTCATCCTGGGTATAATTGAATCATATGTCATTGGAAATGGACTTGTGTCTCATTTGGACTGTTGTTGACCAGGCCATGTATTTGGTGGGCCTTGGTATGGATCCAATGATTGGACTTGGACTTGTACTATGATCCATAGGTTATATTGGGTACTTGGACCTCTTAGGGACGTTGTTAGGACCTTGTTCACTCAAGGCAAAGCCTAGACAAATACAAACATTTATTCTTTCCTGAGTCGGCATAGACATTCACTCAGTTGATCTAAGCTCAGCCAGTTGGACTGATCATCACTGGTAGGAGCTATTGAGAGTATTGTGTGGCTATCATGATGAGCATTGTTGGAGACGGACGGTGCGATACCGGGTCCGGTCTCAGTGTGTGTTGATGGATGATGTTATTTGCGGGGCTAGATAATCCCCAGCACTGTGAGATTTTCCCCGCCGCGACTGTGTTCAGTATGGGAGGACCGCGGCATAATATCCCGCGGTATCCAGCTTGTGTGAGTGTGCCATTTTGTGTAGGTTTATTATTATGCTTATTCTGATTCTATATTGTATATCTTGCTCAACTGCCTAGGATCTGTACCATTGCTATTCTCTTGACTTCATTACTGTCTCTACTCATTTTGATGCGTACATCCTCTATTATCTGCATACTGTGACTTGCCAGATCTTTAGATCTGATCCACTCTTGGTGCTTAGGTCTTGACCCCGAGTATGAGGACGCAGAGCTTGCGCTTATCGCAGCGCCCTTAATAGGTGACTACGGATGGGGACCGGCCGACCATGAGGTCGAGCAGGAGGACGGAGAGCCAGTACCAGGGGCAGGGACTTGAGCGTTTATTCTTATTTTGGGCTTTTGAGTGACTTTTGTAGAGAGTCGGGTAGTTAGTGGAAAATATGTAATTAACTTTGGTTTTTATCACTTGACACTTAAGGCTGGACTTCAGTCCATTCACATTTGATATATATATTGATGCTTCCGCTATCTCTGATATTGCTTCCACTATATTCGTTATGCTTCCGCAAATTAACTGTTGTTATTATATTGATGAAAAAGTTTTAAATTGGACCTCACTGCGAACCTATAATCTTAGAAGTTCTCGGATTTTTTGGGAAGTAGCGCGCCAATTTCAGTACTTTGACGGTTTTCACGGTATTCGGAATTGGGGCGTTACACTCAGAACCCGCACCACCACCTTCTTCACAAAAAGAAGAGCTGGCCCAGCTGAAGATTCGCCCCGCTCCATTGGTCGGCTGCTCATACCATGCCCCGTTGGAAGAGGAACAAAAGAACTCTTTCCAGTTGGAGCTGCTGGGGAAGGAATCTCCACACGAGGTACCTCCTCCACAGTGTCAGAATTGGTTACAGGAGTCTCTACCTCCGGATCAACCTCTGGCATCCCTTGCTCTGGTTCTGAAGGAAGCGACAGACTCTCCTTTGTCACTTCAATACCTACCAAAGAAACACAAAAAGGTATGAATATGATCCTGTTTGAAAATCATTATTAGGGTTATTACTACAAAATACCTTCTTGGACGACTGGTGGAACACTCTCTTCTTCCATGAACTCATCAGAAACATCATCAACATTCGCGTCCATCGATGGTTCAAAGTCATCGGAATCCTGTGGCAAGTCAGCTGACAAGAAAAATGTTAGCAAACCAAGTCACAGACAAAAGAAAAAAAAAAGAGAAAACAAAAAAAAAAAAAGGAAAGAAATTTTTTTATCATCCTATTTCCTACAATGGAGTTTTCTTGAAAAAAGGAACTTACTTGAACCCATTGATGGAGAAGAAGAAGACAGTCTTGAAGATCTTGAAGAAGAAAAACTTTTGTTCTTGAAGCCCTCTTGGGATTGTTGCAAAAGAAAGCAATATGAGCAAGAGATCCAACCTCCTCCTTGCTTTTATAGAAGAGAGCAAACCAAAGAAGAAAAGAAGAAAGAGGTAAGTGTTACTAATTAGTAATCTTACCAAAGGAAAGAAATTAGAAAGATTCTTTCCCAAAAGAAAGATATCTTGAGGGATTCTCTCCCAAAAAGAAATCAATGAGAGATTTTCTCCCAAAGATAAGAGATCTGAGATATTCTCTCCCAAAGAAAGATATCTTGAGATATTCTCTCCCAAAATAAAGGGAACATGAGAGATTCTCTCCAAGTAAAGATCTTCTTAGATATTCTTTACAAAAATGACACCATATGAGATCTAAGCCATTTCAAAAGTTTAAGGTCCCATGGGTTAGCGCATATGAGCCAGGTTTGACCACCTAGGCACTTAAAAAAAATAAAAAAAATTTTGGGCTTTTAGTCAAAGAGAAATCCCTCTTACCAAGAGCTTACAAAAATGGTTTCATGCCTCTTTTGAGTTGATTGGACCATACAAAAAAGAATTCCAAGCCCCATGAGTTTCCAGAAATCAAACCATCCAGCCTCATATACCAATTGAGCCAAAATCTTGAAATTGACATTCGACAAAAATCCAAACCAAATACTGGTACCCTAACTTACCACATACAGCTTGTTAGGTCACAAGACCAAAACCAAAAACCAAAACCTGATCCCCTAACTTGCCACATACAGCTTGTTAGATCACAAGATCAAAACCAAAATCGAAGCCCCAACATTCCACATATAGCTTGATGGGTCACACGGTCAAAACCAAACCCGACCCCCCAACCTGCCACATACAGCTTGTTAGGTCAAAAGGTCAAAACCCAAATCCACATCCCTGATGTTATCTTCAAAACTTTGCCTCGAGATGGTATGTGATCCCTTTCACTACCATAAAATTCCCCTGGAAGCTCAAAAGGCTACAAATACCAAAAGAAAGACTGCTCAAAGACTCCTGATCAAGTCACAAGCTCTCCTTCAGAAATCTTTTCGAGGCACATCGACTACAAAAGTTAAGCAACTCGTCGTTGCAGCTTAAGGGGGCATTTGTTGACACCAAAAATGTCACTTTGCCTCTTCAAGATCCAAAAAACTACATGAAGTCGCAACCTGCCATAAATAGGCAATGCTACTTCCAAAAAATCAAATCTTGTCAGAATCAAACAAAAACTGCAAGATCCATCAAGACAGCCAAAAGAGGAGTACACAAGAAGTTTCGGGCCATTTCAAAACCATTTGGCCTAACTTCACTTCTCCGACAGCTGAAAAGGAGCTCCCGGCGGCAAAAGCGTCGGAGACACCAAATCTTCGATCAGAGCCGATGGATGGTCTCAAAATACATCCAAAAGGCTTCACGTCAAGTTCCGAGTCAAACCGACAATGTTTGACCCTACATCAACCCTCAAACAGCTAAATCAAGCCTCTCAGCAGCGAGAACCACCGAGGCCATCATTCATCAGAGAGAGCACATGGACGGCTTCAAAATGCTTGCAAAGGGCTACACGTCAAATTTCAGGTCATTTCGACAACATTTGACCGGACTTTGATGCTCGGAAGCCAAATCAGGCCTCTCGGCGGCGAAGCTCCCCGGGACCATGGTTTCCAAGACAGAGCCTATAGATCATTTTAAAATGACTCCAATAGGTTCCATCGATGATCATCGCCAGAAGAATCCCAAAAGATGCGGCACGGCCCACGACTCTTCAATTGCTCGGCAACCACTTAATGCGATTAATTGACTAGCTTTATTACAGTCATTAATCCATTTCTTTGGACGGCCCAATCAGAAGTGAGCATCTGGGAGTTACAAGTCAATTGATTCATGGCATTTAACCCAAGAAACTCCTCCCATCATGGCGATTAAAGGCGATTAAATGCCCTCAATCTCCTCCGACCAATCAGAAGCCAAGAAAAAGGAGTTACAAAATAAAGGAATTAAATCCTGTAACTCCTCTCATTATGCGGCTTAATGACAATAAAAGCCCATAAACTCTCCTAAATGGCTACCAAGAGCCTATAAATAGGAGACAACCCCAAGCATTCCAGATAGACTTCGGACAATCCAGAAATTCAGACAGAAAAAGGCATAAGAAATCTAAGAGAAAGAAAGAGAGAAAACTCTGCGAAAGTTCTGCACCGGCCATCACTACAAGGTGGCAAAAGTCCCTTGGGGGGTAACCCCCCCCCCCCCCCCCAGGTCTTTGCCTTCTCCTTCTGCCTCCAATGGCTTAGACGTGGCTTTTCAGCCCGTCTACTTAGTTTTTTATTGGACATAGGACCTCCTTTTGGTCTTTGTCCTCTAAAAACCTGAGGTTACAGCTAAGTCAAGCGAATCAAGAGCATCATCTATTCTCATCTGCATGGATGATGGTGAAGCCCACATATGGCTTGCGACCATCAATCTGAACGAGTCCCCCATAATCTCCTGAGAAGTTAGATCCTCCTTTTCTTGCTTTTCATTGAAGTTTATATTTTTCGAAAAGAGATAAAAATCACAACTCTTGTCTTTCATTATTGATAAGAATTGTAAATCGGCTATAAATGCCAAAATCGGCTATAAACGTGAAAAATCGGCTATAAACGCCAAAATCGGCTATAAATGCCAGAAAATCACCTTTCACGGCAAATCAAGAAAAATGTCTCTTTTCTTAAATATATGTGCAATGGAAAACTTGAAAGTAGTTGATTTCCGTTTTACTTGCGAAGGTCGATCTACGGATCACCACTTGTAATTCCAAGTAAAATAGAAAATCTGACACACCTACACAAAAAAATGTTGATGCACGCCTCTGCCCCCCGGTTATGAAAGGGTCGGACCCAAACGGACTCCCACGTCCGCCAACCTCGGTAGAACCGAGCAACGAAGCACTGTCCATCAATGGGTTTCACGTGTTTCTGCGATTAGGAACTTCAGGACAAACTAGGACTGAAAACTTGTGCTTCGGACAATTCGTTGAGGATTGTAGGTGGCTCTGGGAGAAGGTATGTTGTAAACTTCATTTTACGAAAGTCACGGTTGAAAGACTTGCCTTAGAAAATTAGGTGATAACATTTTACTTTAAATCGAGTTTCAGGCAGATTAGGGCTTAATAACTAATATCATGGGTTTCTATTCAGTTTCTAGCTAGCCGACATACATATTTCATATTATTAGTAGCATGTATTTGTATAAAAATGCGTGTTGGGTGATTTTAGGGCATTTCAGGGTATTCTGCTATAGTCTTTTTCTTTGAAATGAGTTTCGTGCAATTCTATACTGATATACGCATTTTAGGGTATTCTGAGATACTTTTTTTCTTTAATATGTGTTTCAAGCAATTATAGGGTTAGGCACTCATTACATGGGACTTAGGGTTGTTTAAGACTGAAACCAGTGCTTCTAGCCGTTCGTTAGGAGTTCTAGACTGCTTTGAGAAAATGTTATCTCCAAGCTGCATTTCACGATAGAAAAACGCACAAAAACAGAATTCTTGAATAGCCGTTTTCCTTTAAAAGGGGTTTCCGACAAATCCGAGCTTGATAACTAATCTAGTGGGGTTCTGAGCCATTTCTGAGTGAAAATCGTATTTCTTGTAATCAATAGCCAATATTTGGATGAAAAAGCATGCTGGGTGTTTCCAAGGCATTTAAGGATTTAATTGTTTAATCCTTTACTCTGAAATGTGTTTCATACGATTATGGGCTGAAATAAGAGTTTTAGGATATCCTAATATACGTTTTGGTTTAAATTTTATTTCACTAGATTATAGACTTAGGAACTCATTGAAGGGGATTAAAAAGTTGTATAAGACCGAATGTCATGCTTCGGGCATAGTGATGGACCCGCTTCTTTTGTGCACTTACGCTGTACTGGGGTCAGCGGACGTGAGAGTCCGTCGGTTCCAACCCTTTCGCGGCAGGAGGCTCGTGAAGCGAGCAACGACATTTTTTTATATGGGTATGCCAAACTTTCTACTCTACTTGGAATTGCAAGTGGTGGTCCAGAGATCCACCTTCGCAAGTAGAAAAACAAATCAATTTTTTTTCTAGTTTTTCATTGGACATATAAAGAAAAGAGACATGTTTGTTTTTGAACGCCGTGAATGGCGATTTCATTTGTTTTGCCGTAAAAGGCGATGTTTTCTGTAAAATGCAATTTTTTGCCATGAAAGGCGATCTTTGCCGTAAAAGGCGATTTACAATTCTTATCAATAGTGAAAGACAAGAGTTGTGATTTTTTTATCTCTTTAAACAATACAAAATACAATGAAAAGCGAGAAAAAGGGTGATCTAACTTCTTAGGGTATTGTGGGGACTCGTTCAGATTGACGGTCGTAAGTCGTATGTAAACTTCGCCATCATCCTTCAGATGAGAACAAAGGATGCTCTTGATTCGCTTGGCTCGGCTTAAACCACAGATTTTTAGAAGACAAAGACCAAGAGGAGGTCCTATGTCCAATAAAATGCTAAGTAGATGGGCTGAAAAGCCATGTCTAAGCCATGGAGACAAAAGGAGAAGGCCTTGGGGATGGGTGCCCCCCAAGGGACTTTGGTCATCGTGTAGCGGTGGTCAGTGCAGGACTTCTTCAGTGGAGGAGAGGTCGTTGTAGCAACTTTGGCAGAATTTTCTCTTTTCTGTGAGATTTTCTGATTGATTTTCCGGTGATCCGTTTTTCTTGGAATGACCCCCATTTTATAGGCTTTTTGTAGCCATCAGGTGGGTTTATGGGCTTTAAATGTAATAAAGCCACATAATGGAAGGAGTTACAAGTTTTAATTCATTATTTTTGTGACTCCTTTTTCCTGGCTTCCGATTGGCCGGTGGAGAATTAAGAGCCTTTAATTGCCTTTAAGCTCTGCTTCTCAATAAGTCGAATTTAGGTTCACAATTGCTTCTAGCAGTCACTGGAACGCTCATTCTGGGCTCCCCATACTTACGATCAGAACAATTGTACCCTCTATGGTTTCTTGCCTTCTTCATATTGCTTGGGTCATATCCCTCGAGTAATTTAAAAAGACAAAACCATGAACTTCCCATTAATGATCATTATATTCTTGTGATTACTAATGGATGTGGTCTTGTTTCAGAAATTTTTCGAAAAAAATTAACAAAGGCAGCTTCGCTAACCATTACTTTCGATGAGAACAAGCACTAGCTCATGCTTCAACAGAAGCAAACCACGCGCACCTACAAGCGCCCCATCAGCTGCTGAAGCTTCAACTCCCTCGACAACTCTCTGAACTCCGGGTCGACCTCGACTCTCCGGACTATCGTCTTTGGGACGCTGGGACCATTCCCAATTCCCGAAGAACAAACTGCTCCTTCCAGGAAGCAAAAGCTCGCCTCTCAACGTGTCACTGCCGTGACACCAAAGGCGAGCACCAAAAGGCCCGAAGCCCCTGGAACCCCCACGAAGCCTCGACCCGCAAATGACCAGGTCTATCCCAAGACTTGGTCCCCAAGACCTTCACCAAAACAAAGAAGGTCCCAAACAGCCACCAAGGCAGCATACCTGGCCCCACTCAAGGAGAACCAGTTCTACCCTCTTGCCTACATGAAAGAGGAGAAACCCATCTCCAACCAAACTCCCAAGTCAACCCAGCATGAGTCGGCTTGTTCTTACAAGCCCTAAATCGGGTCATGCATCACAAGACCTCTGCAAGAACCTCCTAAGGCCTACAATCCTTCGGTTCGACCCTTCATTTCTATAGAGGCCGAACTCGAAAAATTCAAAGATTCGCTGCAGCAGGAGAAGGACCGGGTTCGCATCCTGTCCCTGCCCAGATACAAAGAAGACAGGCTCGGCTGCTGCGCCCGAGGGAGCACATCCTTCATTGTCAAAGCCCAGCCAGAGCTGACCGAAGCTCAAATTGCTTGTCGTATACGCCGCCGCACGTCGTATCGACAAAAGAGACTAGAGAAGCAAAGGACCCAGCCTCCTACACTTCAAGTCTCTCCCAAATGGGTCAAAAAAGGAAGACCCAACCAAATTGTTGCTGTCCATATGGTTGGAAAAACCCAAAGACGCCAAAAGTCAGCAACAAAAATCCATGTCCGACGTCCAGTGACCCGCAGCGTCTCTGGGACAAGAAGACATTCAGAAGAATCCCCTGCTACTTCAAGCAAGGGACGGCAGAGCAATCCTTCTTCAACCTCTTCATAATAAAAGAATGTGCCCCAGCTCAGTCACCAAGACAATTTCTTCGTTCGAATCTCAACGGATGAACATCCTGGCTATAAATTCTGAGCCACCACCCCGCAATCCACCTCAAGATGATGCGCTCACATGCATCCAGCAGTTGGAACAAGGCCAACATAGGATTGAAACTCTGATAGAAGGCCAAGATGATGAGGTAAATGGAGAAGAAAACGAGTCACGTGCCCTTACCAAAAAGGACGTAGACAGTATCCTCGCAAAAGCAAAAGAAGAGGATATACTCAAGGAGCACGGGATCAAGCCACCATATCCCTTATGAATGGACTCGGTCCCGTTCCCTACAAAATTCAAGCATCCTACTCTCAAAACATATACGGGGAAAGGATCAGCTAGACAGCACGTCATCCACTTCAAGATCCTGACGGCAGCTATCGCAGATCAAGATACACTCAAGATCCGCCTCTTTGCGAGTACCTTAAAAGGTATGGCCTTCAATTGGTACTCCACTCTGCCGGAGGACTCCATCCAAAATTGGGCCATACTAGAGACACGCTTCCTGACTCACTTCAAAGGTGAGGATCATCCCGCTACTATGGCTCAACTGTGCAGCCTAAAACAGGGGGAGAATGAGTCAACATATGACTTCATTCACAAGTGGAAAGCAATGGCGTACAAATGCTCTGATGTACTGCCACAAGCGTCGCTAGTTGACATCTGCCGAAACAACATGAGAGCTAGAATCCGCTCCATGATCATCGACAACAAATCAAAGATCCTGGGAGAACTCCTAGAAGCTTCCATGGAAGCTGAAATGGTGATTAAAGACCGCAACAGTCAGAAATCATCAAGAAAAGAGCTAACCGCCATTGGAACCTTAGAACCAAAGAAAAAAGAGGTCCTCAATGTGCAAACCAAGTCAGCTCCTCTGCCACCAAAGAAAGCTGAAAACAAAGCTGCTGGTAAGAGACCTGAACTCTCAGATGCCTTCAAAGAGCGAGTAGAAAAAAAATACCCGTTCGATGAAGATGTTAATGAAATCATCGGATCTCTCCTGGCAAACGGCAAGCTCACTTTGCCTGAACCTAAAAGATCGAGTGATGTTGGCAAAACCAACAATCCCCAGTACTGTCCATACCACCAGATGATCTCGCATCCTCTCAATCAATGCTTCGTTGTGAGAGAGAAAATAAACGAGATGTGAAAAAATGGAGTCATCACCTTCGACAAAAACTATGGGTCTGCCTCCGTCAACATGGTATCATGTGGACAAACATCAAAATCACCGAAGAAGAAGATCACTACTTCCTTCAAGGTGATAAAAACAATCCAAGCATCCAAAGAACTGGTTCCTTACCTGACACCAGACGGACAACCCATATGGGTACATCCTGATCTCCTGGAAGATGAAAATTGGGAGATCGTGAAAACAAAGCCTACACCTCAACAGCGAAGGCAGGCTAGGAAACATCTCCTCAAGCTCAAACGGCAAGAGAAGGCTTCCTCTACCGCTTCACTGAAGGCAACAAAAATGTCCCTTCCAGAGACTTCAAAGGGGGTAAGAAAATCTACTCTCAGTGATTTCATGCCACCTCAATTCAAAGAAGCCACGTAGGGGGCATCATACTCTTACAATTCGGATCTTGGATTCTCCATTGATGGATACGAGTCCAGCGACACCGATGATGGATTCGAATCCAACTACACCGACGAGTGGGAGGAATCCCTTTAAACAGGAGAATATCTCTCCGATGAAGAATGGGTTCCTGAGACTCATCTTATGCCAGTAATCTGGTATAACCCCCTACAGCCACAAGGATCCTGGTCTGATGATGAAGAAGACCAAGAGGCTGTATAAGAAAATGCTATTGAACCAGCACCCATCATTGCTCCAGTGGAAATCAACTATGTTGAGCCACAAAGAGCTGATGAAGAAGAAGATTTGGCTCCCATGCCTGATCTTGAAGAATATGCAATGATCTTACAGCGTCTCGCTCTAGAACAAGAGCAAGACCGCGCCAACTTCCTCGCAATCCAGAGCCTGAAGTCCCTGAAGACCATCAGGTACACCCTCCCTTAACTCTTGAAAATGGAGAAAATTACTGGATAGACGATCCTTTTACATCCGAGGATGAGTCTGACCCCGATCAGGCAATGTCTCCTCTTAGAGCTTCCTGTAATGTGATAATTCGGGATTATAGCTCTTCCGAAGCATCGTCTGACGAGACCACTTACACTCCGACGATGCCTAGTAATGTATCCTCGGGAGCCACCTCATCTCACGTGACTTTCACTGAGACGGCACCCTCTCAGGTTTCTTCTCCTGAGGCTATGACTTCAAAGCTCACACCCTTCCTGACTGAAGAATCCCCAGCTATTAATGCTTGGGATGATGAATTGGTGAACGAAGAAGAAAGGTTGCTGGATGCTGTTCAGGACTTGTTCCCGGAAAATGCTCCGTGCAACATAATCACTGAGGATAACAACTCTGCTTCAGATACATCCCCAGCAAATGAAAAATGACAGCCTCTTGATCCTGAAGACAATCTTCCAAACGAAGACCCTTCTCAAGAAGCTCTCGAAGTTGGTAGAGGCAACCGCTCTGGCCGGGACTACCACAAAAATTACAACCAATATTCCTTTACATATGTAAATCCTTCGGGAAAAGATGTTGTAAGTGCCCCTAGTGGCAACAATGATGAACATGCAGGCCCTAAGGAGGCTTTCAAGTATGACTTGATTGAACATTTCAAGCATATACATGCACGTCTGCACATCCTAGATTTATTATGAATGTCTCCGCGCACTCGTGATAATCTCATTTCAGAATTACAAAAGTTGAATGAGGATGTCGACAAACATGCGCTGCAAGTCCTCCAAATTGAAATGGACTATCGGGTCAAAAACTCAGAAGCTTCCTCAAAGGGAGAAAAGAAGAAAACCGAGGGATCATGCATTGGATGCCTCTCGGTTCAAAAAGCAGCCAGTGCAACCATCGCCTTCACTAAGGACGACCTCCTCCTTGGCGAAACAAGGCACAACCGACCCCTGTACTTCACAGGGTAAATCAAGGAAATGCCTATGCACAGAGTTCAGATCGATCTAGGTTCTGCACTCAACCTCATCTCCACTT
The DNA here is from genome assembly GCA_012931725.1 of Litsea cubeba. Lineage (NCBI taxonomy): Eukaryota > Viridiplantae > Streptophyta > Magnoliopsida > Laurales > Lauraceae > Litsea > Litsea cubeba. The sequence continues at coordinate 94,653,067 of CM022944.1, read as the reverse complement.
CGGCTCTCGAAGAGTTGGGCATCCCACCTAGCAAATTGAGCCACACATCTGTATCTATCTTTGGATACGATGAGAGTACTCAAAGGCATATCGGCAAATTCAGGTTCAAGTTGCAGATCGGTGATCTTATCTCTGAGGTCACTGTATATGCAATAAAAACCCCTTCATGCTACAACATCCTTCTCGGATGCCCTTGGATCCACGAGAATGGTGTTGTCCCTTCAACTCTACATCAATGCATTAAGTTTGTTGGCGACGACGGCATGATACATCGAGTCTTTGCGGACAGAAAACCCTTCAAAGGTAAAGAAGTCCACTTTGCAGACTCACAGATGTATGAAGGAGAAAAAGAAAAAGAGGAGAAGCACGCAGCACCCTTTGTCGAAAATCTCCAGAAAGATAAAGGCAAGGCTCATCAATAATCACCGGAAGAAAACAAACCATCCGGTAAATCCGAATAGAGCATTCAAACTCCCTTCATCATCTCCCTCAAACCTTCAAAGCCTTTGGTCATCACAACTAAAGTGAAAAAGGCAAAGCAAAAGTCTGGGGGCAAATTTGTTATCTCTTTCATATCTATCATGCAAGACACGGATTCGGATTCAGAGCCAGAAGACGACACATCGTCAAGCCAAGCTGACACTCAGCAAGTTCAGCCTGTTCTTACTCCAATGGAGACAACTTCTGACATAGAAGATCCTACGTCAACTTACTTCCTTGTTCCAGCAACTTCAGCAAAGGAAAAGCCGGTCTTTTTCCGTAGATCGGATGCTTCTTCATCAAACTCCATGCTTGAACCTTTCCAAAATGAAGGTATTCCTCAACTATCCTTATATAGTCCTGTGGCACAAGCTATTATGAAGAAAATGGGCTATGACGCTCAAAACTCAGTCGGTCTGGTAGAAGGACGCGGTATTCTCACGCCATTGGGGCCTGTCTTGACCAAAAGCCTGCTGGAAGATTGGAGACTCTACGGCCAAGTAGAAAAGTCTTCACACGGACTAGGGTATGATCACGACACTCCTCTGAGACAGTTAACACAAAGGCCTAAAAGTCAATTACTGACCAAACCTCAACATCTCAAATCCATGAAGACATCGATCTCCCTGGATATCTCTTCGATGAGTCACCTGACAAAGATCAAGGAAGCTCATCCAATTGGTACGATCTCTCTCACAATGAAGAGGAATTGTCTGATGACATAGACATGTGGTCTTCTAACCCAGAAGAACCTTCGTCTCCAAAACAAGTACCCTACTTCGACCCGATTTCAACAGGCAATTGGGATCATCTCATAGCAAGCCTTGACAAGATCACCGATCAAGAAGACCCATGGAAAGGAACAAAACCTTGGTCTGGAAACGCCCTTGAAACCCCAGAAGGTTTCGTAGAGATGGAAGCCTCCGAAAATATTGTGGAGGAACCACCTTCGAACCTTCCAACAGAAGATCCTGCATACTACAGCGATCTCATGGCCTTTCGAAGCCTGGGGTCTGGACATCATAGGTCCTATTTTAAAGGTAATCGCTTCATCTTCGCCGCTACGGATTATTTCTCCAAGTGGTCAGAAGCATTCGCGCTTAACGAAATGAAGACCTCATCAGTCCTTCAGTTCCGGCGCACCAACATCATTTATCATTTCGGCATACCCAAAAGATTCGTCCATGATAACGGACCACAATTCCGGGATCATCGATTCTACAGGTTCTGCGATAAATATAAAATCCAAAGCTGTCCTTCGACTCCATACAATCCGGCAGCAAACGGATTAGCAAAAGCTTTCGACAAGGCACTCTATAAAATCCTAAAGAAAAAGGTCTCTAGTCACAAAAGAGACTGGAGCGACAAACTATCTGAAGCTTTGTGGGCCTATCGAACCACCGTTCGAGGACCAACCAGTAGCACACCATTCTCCTTGGTCTATGGATGCAAAGCTGTCGTACCCTTGGAAGTACAAATTCCTTCCTTGAGGGTATCCTTGCAAAATGACATGACTCAAGAAAGCAATGTCAAATTGCGACTCCATGAGCTGGATAATCTCGATGAGAGACGGCTCGAAGCTCGACAAAGCATTAAACTTTACCAAGCACGCATGGCAGCATCTTTCGACAAAAAGGTCAGGCAACACGCCTTAAAAAAGGGTGACTTGGTTCTTGCGGTAAAAGACCAATGGTTTTCGCTCACAAGTCCAAAGGAAAATTTGAGCCAAAATGGGAGGGACCCTATGTCATTGACAAGGTTTTCTCCAATGGCGCATACGCACTCCTAAACATGGAGGTGACAGATGTATGCTGCCCATCAAGGCAAGTTCTTAAAGCGGTACTACCCTTGAAGACTTACGCAATTGGGTAAGAGCAATGCCTGTACGACAAAAATTGATTTTCAGGTACACGTTCGCTAAACCCACTCATTTTAGAATTTTCATATCAAATGTTGAAATTTCTAGACATTCAAACAATGCTTACTTTCATCGTTTCATTGTTCAAAAATCCAAGTTTAGGAGCCTTTCCCTAACTTGACCAGAATTTTCAACCCTTAAACCCAAAATTCATGGTTTGAAACAAAATCCGGATTCAGGGATTTCCACCCAAGTCCACCCTACCTTTTACCGCCTAAATGGTTTTAGGTCAAGACTTATGATCCTCGTGTCTTTAAATAAAAAAAATGGTTTTTCAAAAAACCGCGGGGAAGTGGCGCTTAGTCGATACTAGCACAAATCGGAAGCATGTGAACCACGTTCAACACTTCCAAAACCGCAGGGAAGCGACATTTCGTCGCTACTTGCAAAATCCAAAATAGTGGACACACAACATTTCAGTTGATATCCACAACCCAAATTTCAAAGGTTCGAAAAAACCAAGAAACCGTGGAGACACAACATTTTGTTGATATCCACAACCCAAATTTCAAAGGTTAAAAAAAAACCTAAAAACCGTGGAGACGCAACATTACAGTTGATATCCACAACCCAAAGGTTCGAGAAAACCGAAAATTTCAAAAATCGTGGTGAAATGACATCAAGTTAGTACCCGCAAAACCAAAATTTTTGAAAAGCAAGGATATGACATTCCATCGATACTTGTGTTGACACCAAAAATGTCACTTTGCCTCTTCATGATCCAAAGAGCTACATAAAGTCGCAACCTGCCATAAATAGGCAATGCTACTTCCAAAAAATCAAATCTTGTCAGAATCAAACAAAAACTGCAAGATCCTTCAAGACAGCCGAAAGAGGAGTACACAAGAAGTTTCGGGCCATTTCAAAATCATTTGGCCTAACTTCGCTTCTCCGACAGCGGAAAAGGAGCTCTCGGCGGTGAAAGCATCGGAGACACCAAATCTTCGATCAGAGCCGATGGATGGTCTCAAAATACATCCAAAAGGCTCCACGTCAAGTTCCGAGTCAAACCGACAACGTTTGACCCTGCATCAACCCTCGAATAGCTAAATCAAGCCTCTCGGCAGCAAGAACCGCTGAGGCCAACACTCATCAGATAGAGCACATGGACGGCTTCAAAATGCTTACAAAGGGCTGCACGTCAAATTTCAGGTCATTTCGACAACATTTGACCATAGTTTGACGCTCGGAAGCCAAATCAGGCCTCTAGGCGGCAAAGCTCTCCAGGACCATGGTTTCCAAGACAGAGCCTATGGATAATCTTAAAATGACTCCAATAGGTTCCCTGTCAAATTTCAAGTCAATCGGACATCGGTTGACAGCACATCAAACCGCGACATCTTCATCGCGACAAAAGCGAGTCTACTGGTGATAGGACCCCAAACGGCTTTAAAACTCAAATAAAATCCTATGGTTGGTCTTATTTATTGCTCAAGAGGCTTCATACCAAATTTCAGGTCATTCCGACATCGTTTGACCCAGTTTCAGCTTCTGACGGAAAATCGGCAGCTCTGCGCGACTAAGTCTTCGGCTTTCTCAGGAAATTGGAAACTGAGCAAAATAAAATGCCAGGATTCTCATCAGGTTTCTGACAGGGAAATCAAGCCAATAAATGGTCAAAAATGTCAAGGAAAAATACAGAAGAAAAAAGAATCGAAAAACAGCAAAAACGGACACAAAACGGGACAAAAAGGGGGAAAACCCCCCCCCCCCCGGTCGCAGACCCCTGCGACCCTGGAGCCCGGGATCGCCGGGAAGGCCCCGGAAACCCCGGTTTTCACCGTTTTTTCGCGATTCGAAGCGTCCGGCCTCTGGTAGTTTCTAAAACTCATACTTTTGAGACACCAAATCCTCTAACATCCGTCAAAAACTCGGGTCAATCATCAAAAGTATCGAAAACAACATTGATCGCCACCCGGTCAACCAAAAAAAGTGTGCTTTCTACCCGACCGATCGAGAAATTGACAGGACAGATGGCACTGACCCGTTGTTGCCAACCAACACCTGAAGTCACATGGTCATCCGATGTCGATCTACATGAAGATCCATCGATGATCATTGCCAGAAGAATCCTAAAAGACGCGGCACGGCCCGCGACTCTTCAACTGCTCGGCGACCACTTAATGCGATTAATTGACTAGCTTTATTACAGTCATTAATCCATTTCTTTGGACGGACCAATCAGAAGCAAGCATCCGGGAGTTACAAGTCAAGAGATTCATGGCATTTAACCCATGAAACTCCTCCCATCATGGCGATTAAAGGCGATTAAATGCCCTCAATCTCCTCCGGCCAATCAGAAGCCAAGAAAAAGGAGTTACAAAAGAAAGAATTAAATCCTGTAACTCCTCCCATTATGCGGCTTAATGACAATAAAAGCCCATAAACCCTCCTAAATGGCTACCTAAAAGCCTATAAATAGGAGAGCTCTCCAAGAAGAAAAGGACGACAGAGAAAATCACAAACACACAGACAATAGACGGCAGAAAATCCGGAAACTCAGACAGAAAGAGGCATCAGAAATCTAAGAGAGAAAACTTTGCAGAAATCCTACACCGACCACCGCTACAAGGTGACAAAAGTCCCTTGGGGGTGCCCCCCCAAGGTCCTTGCCTTCTCCTTTTGCCTCCAATGGCTTAGACGTGGCTTTTCAGCCCGTCTACTCAGTGTTTTTATTGGACATAGGACCTCCTTTCGGTCTTTGTCCTCTAAAAACTTGAGGTTATAGTCAAGCCAAGCGAATCAATAGCATCCTCTGTTCTCATCTACATGGATGATGGCGAAGCCCACATATGGCTTGCGACCGTCAATCTGAACGGGTCCCCCACAATCTCCTGAGAAGTTAGATCCTCCTTTTCTTGCTTTTCATTGTAGTTTGTATTTTTTCAAAAGAGACAAAAATCACAACTCTTGTCTTTCATTATTGATAAGGATTGTAAATCGGCTATAAACGCCAAAATCGGCTATAAATGCTAAAAAAAATCGCCTTTCACGGCAAACGAAGAAAAATGTCTCTTTTCTTAAATATATGTGCAATGGAAAACTTGAAAGAAGTTGATTTCTTTTTTACTTGCGAAGGTTGATCTCCGGATCACCACTTGCAATTCCGAGTAAAATAGAAAATCTGGCACACCCACACAAAAAAAAAAATGTTGATGCACGCCTTTGCCCCCCGGTTACGAAAGGGTCGGACCCAACGGACTCCCACGTCCGCCGACCTCGGTAGAACCGAGCAGAAGCGCGGTCCATCAAGCTGGCACACCCAGTGGGACCCGTTCATTTGAGAACACGATGCTAGAAATGAAATATTTGCATATCATATCTTTTGCTCTATGCTTATATTTCTTTTCTCGATTCCTTGGCTACTTTCTAATTGGTGGCCTATGTTGGATTCCGCATCTAAAAAAAATGAGATGAGATTTTTTGGAAATTTCTAATTCTTTGAATTTATTTCCACTCTTTCTCTTTTCAAAAAAAAAAACAAAAAACCAGATTTTTCAGTTTGGATTCAAAATTGAGAAACCTTGATCCGTTCCTATCGTTCATCGCGCTTGCAGAAATGTTGAGCCTGTTCGACTAAGGTTTTGGGCCATCATTTCTCTTCGATGACTTCATTAAAGATCTAAAAAATATATATATATATAAAAAACAAAAAAAATTTAGATTTCTCGTTTTGGATTCAAAATTGAGAAACCTTGATCCATTCCTATCGTTCATCACGCTTGCAGAAATGTTGAGCCTGTTCGACTAAGGTTTTGGGCCATCGTTTCTCTTCGATGAGTTCATTAAAGATCTAAAAAAAAATTAGATGAGATTGTTGGATACCGCGATCACTGAGAGGGGGGGGTGAATCAGTGATTTCTAAAAACAGGTCCAATTCAACAACAAAACAAGTCAAATCACACAATGACACCAGATTTAACGTGGTTCACCGAAAGGCTACGTCCACGGTTCAAAGACTGTCCGAACACCAATCCGGGACAGATCTGAATCTTATTTAGTCGCTACAACGATAAAGAGCACCAACCCTTAGTTTCAGATAGCACCAACTATCTAGGAAGCACCGACTCCCTTTAGTTTCAGATAGCACCAACTATCTAGGAAGCACCGACTCCCTTTACAATTTATCTGCACCCACAGATAGGATCACCAAACCCCAAACACCAAGCACCAACTTGATGTTTTACAGAACAAGAAGATTAAACTCTGTCTACAGCCCTTCCCCTCTACAATTCTCTCTCTCTCAATCCCTTACAAATTGAAATCTAAAGCATAAAAGAGAGACACTTAACTCATGGACGAATCACCATCTTCTAGAGCATAATCTCGTCCACAATTGCTGTAGAAAACGTCACCACATCAGCACAACAGCAACACAGCAACAGCTTCTGCTTTCTCTCAAGAACTCTCTCTCTTTTCTCTTCTCTTCTTCTCTCTTTGGTGGTGTATCTTTAGAACGACCCATACATGCCTTTATATAGGTTTTAGTAACCCCTAATTGTGTTTAAAACGGGCTACAATTCGTTTAGAAAGAGTCCCAAACAAATTAGATAAGTATGCTGAATTTTCGTGCTCAACTTCTAATTCTGCGCAACTCTGGTTCCCGTGCTCGGTCGACATCCTAGCTTGCCCGGTCGACCGAAGACACTGACTGGAAAACAGACAATTTCGAGCTCGGTCGACATCCTGGAGTCCCGGTCGACCGAAGACACACTGTGTCACGAAAATAACTGAGAGGTGCCTTTTTCTGTTTTCTGCAGGTTTCTTCTCGCTCGGTCGACCGCATGAAGAGCCCGGTCGACCGCGTGCTCTGCATCAGGAATTCTTAATTCCAGACTGTTTCAATTCTGTTTTCTCCTTTTCAAGCTCTATCAACACCAGCTTATTATCATCATGTTTGTGACAATGTGTTGACAAGAATTCCAACTCAAACTAATACTTGAGATACTGATTCTTCAAATCATCAAAAACTACTCAAGTCATCTCAAATTCCAACAATCTCCCCCTTTGGAATTGTTGGCAACACTATTGGAACTTCAACACTTTCAACTCCAGCTTGCAGCTCTTCCAAGTTCTTTTCAACACTCACTTGGAACCAATTCTGAAATTCGGAAATATCAACCATGCACTGTCACAATCTCCCCCTAGCTTTCATAGTATAACATCTCTCCTTGCTAACATAGCATAACATCTCTCCTTGCTATCGTAGCATAACATCTCTCCCCCTTTGACAACAAATCCAAAGGGACCAAACCGAGGAGCGAATAGGATATTCAATGAATGCATTGCTCCCCCTTTCAAGCACAACTCCTACGGTTTAGGAGAGTGAGTAACTCCCAATTTTTTCCGGAGATACTCGAAGACTTCCTTTGGCAGAGGTTTCGTGAAAATATCAGCCACTTGCTCAGTTGTTGGAACATACTCCAACTTGACCTCTCCATCAGCAACTTTATCTTTAAGAAAATGATAACGAATTGCTACATGCTTTGTTCGAGAGTGCTGAACAGGATTCTTAGATATATGAATTGCACTCGTGTTGTCACATAGGATCGGCGTAGGATCCGTTGTAGGAACTCCTAGATCAGAGAGCATTTGCCGCATCCATAACACTTGTGTACAACAAGTTGCCGCTGCAATATATTCCGCTTCCGCTGTCGAAAGGGATACTGAGTCTTGCTTTTTACTATGCCAAGCAACTAATCTTTCTCCAAGATAAAATGCGCCGCCGCTAGTACTCTTGCGATCATCTACGCATCCAGCCCAATCGGCATCAGAATATGCAACTAGAGTGAAGGATTTGCCTTTGGGATACCAGATACCAAGCTCCATAGTACCTTTCAGATATCGAAAGATTCTTTTCACTGCTGTAAGGTGCGTTTCAGTTGGTGCTGCTTGAAAACGTGCAACCATACATACTGCTTGTAGAAGATCTGGTCTTGTTGCAGTCAAGTAGAGCAAGCTTCCTATCATAGAGCGATAGGTGGTATGATCAACGGACGAGGCCTTATCATCTTTGCTAAGCTTCGTGTTCGTTGTCATTGGTGTGCTCACTGGCTTGCTGTCTTCCATATTGAACCGTTTCAGCATTTCCTTAATGTACTTCAATTGTGATATGAAGATGCCATGTTTCAGCTGCTGAACTTGTAAACCAAGAAAGAACTTTAATTCTCCAAGCATCGACATCTCAAATTCTTTCTTCATCTCTTCTGCAAAATTCCTGCACATCTCTTCATCATTGCCACCAAAGATTATGTCATCAACATAAACAATGACAACCAGCTGTTTGCTTAACTCAGTTTTGACATATAGATTGCTATCAACAAGTCCTTTTCCAAAACCGATCTTGCGGAGATATAGGTCCAGCCTTGCATACCACGCCCTTGGTGCTTGTTTCAGTCCATAAAGAGCCTTTTTCAACTTGCATACTAGATCTGAATTTTTGCTGATGAGAAAACCATCAGGTTGCTCAATGTAGACTTCTTCTTCAAGTAAACCATTCAAGAAAGCTGACTTTACGTCCATCTGAAATACCTTGAAGGTTTTGTATGCTGCCAATGCAAGAAACATTCGAATAGCTTCCAGACGAGCCACCGGTGCAAAGGTCTCTTCAAAATCTATGCCTTCAACTTGAGCATAGCCTTTACAAACCAACCTTGCTTTGTTTCTAATGACTTGACCATCTTCATTCAGCTTATTCCGAAAGACCCATTTAGTACCAATAACATTCTTATCAGTAGGTCTAGGAACAAGTTCCCATGTGGAGTTCTTCTCAATTTGCTCCAACTCCTCATGCATAGATTTCAACCAACTTTCATCGAGACTGGCTTCAGCCACAGTCTTGGGTTCAATGGTGGACACAAGTGAGTAATTACTAACTACACTTTGTCTAGTTTGAACGCCTGCCTTAGGATCTCCAATGATTTGATCCTTAGGGTGTTGCTCTACCCAAGTGTTGTGCTTCTTAGGTGTAGTATCTTCTGAGTCATCTTTTGATTTCTCAGAATCATTAGATTCAGCCATCTCATCATCAATCTCACTCGAGTCCTCATAAACGGGACTGTCATAATGAGTTCCATTCTTGGATTCATGGTTTTCATCAATTCTCACATCAGCACTTTCTATGATCTTTCTGGTTCTTTTGTTAAGACACCTATATGCCTTGCTAGTAGAGGAGTAACCCAGAAATATACCTTCGTCAGCTCTTTCTTCAAATTTGCCCGGATTTTGTTCGAGCCGCTTGATGTAACACTTGCTGCCGAAGACTTTAAAGTGCTTGACTGTTGCTTTTCTTCCAAACCATAGCTCATAGGGAGTTTCGACTTCATGTGGCCTGATCAAGCATCGATTTTGAATGTATACAGCCGTGTGAATTGCCTCTTTCCAATACTTGTCAGCCATCTCGCTTTCACTTAGCATCGTACGAGCCATCTCTTGTACGGTGCGATTCTTCCGTTCCACAACTCCATTTTGCTGTGGAGTTCTAGGGGCTGAGTACTGTCTTTGAATGCCATGATATTCACAATATTTAGTGAACTCTTCAGATGTGAACTCGCCTCCACGATCAGACCTTAAAATCTTGATACGTTTTTCCAATTGATTTTCAACCTGTGCTTTAAACACTTTAAAACGATCAAGTGCTTGATGCTTATGCTTAAGAAATAATACCCATGTCATACGAGTATAATCATCAATGCATAACATGAAATACTTATCTCCATTGGTGCTTTGAGTTCGCATCGGTCCACAGAGATCAGTGTGCACTAGCTCAAGAGGTTTCTTGGAATGATGCTCCTTTGACTTGAACATAACCCTCGTTTGCTTTCCCTTTTGGCAAGAGTCGCAAATGGGATTGGAAGGCTTTTCCACTTTAGACATGCCTCTCACAGCCTTTGAATTGCAAATCTTTGACATATTGTCAAAGCTTAGATGCCCAAGGCGTTTGTGCCATAACCAACTTTCCTCTGTCCGACTCATCAAGCAGGTCTTTTCAGCTCCATCTGACAGTGTATAGAGATTTCCAGCAGTTCTTGATCCAGTTGCCACTGTTTTGCCGTTGCTACTCTTCTTGATGGCAAACCCATTCTTTGTGAAGATAACTTCATGACCCTTGTCACAGATCTGGCTCACACTAAGCAGGTTGTGTCTCAATCCAGACACATATAAGACTTCTTCAGATCTGATCTTGTTTGCCATAAGCTGAATAACACCTTTTCCGCAGATTTTGGCACCATCATTGTTGCCAAACTTCACTGAACCGCCTTCATAGTGCTGTAATTTGACAAATTTCTCTTTATCACCAGTCATATGGCTTGAACAACCACTATCAAGGACCCATGGTGCTGTCTTCTTTTGTGCATTGAATGCCGTTTGCACAATGAGAGATTCTTTGGGATTACCTTCCCTTTTCTTTGCCCTCCATGCCTTAACTAACTTGGGTTTCTTTTCAACCTGAAATTGGTTAGCAATAGGCAACCTACAATCCCTAGCCAAGTGTCCATAATTATGACATATATAACACTCAATTTTGTGGCTACTTAGGATTGAAAAAGGATTCCTAGTCACAAATGGACTGTTTCTTACATAGAATTTGCAATCAGCTCTTTTATGTCCAAACATATTACAATGAAAGCAATAACCATAGAATTTGTATCTTCTTTGTGGCCGGTTAGTCTTCATTACCTTTCTAACAGGAATGGACTCCTTTCTAGGTTGAGTGGGCTTCATAGAGTTAGAAGGTGCAGTGACTTGCTTCACAAACTTTTTCTTTTCAGGAGGTGCAATCTTAGAGGATTCACCTTTCTCAAATCCTAGACCAAATCTGAAGTGGGCTGGTCTTTGAACTTTCAGTAGTTCATTGAGTTTCATAGTCCCTTCAATCGCTTGGAGCGCTTTGAGTTTTTTGCTATTTTCCAAATTTTCAGCCTTTGCTCTAGCGATCTCAGTTTCAAGTTTCATAGCCTCTTCCTTTTTGATACTTATTTGGTTTTCAAGGACTTCTACCATTCTTTTATATTCTTCTACTTGAGTTTTCAAAGAAATAATAGAACTTTCAGATTCATGGAGAAGTTTCAGATTTTTCTTACTTGATTTGCGTTCCATGCTTAGCTCCTCAAGTGCGGCTATGAGTTCCTCTTCAAGATTGACTTCAGCCTCCTCATCCTCTTCCGGATCTAGCTCTTCTTCTTCTTCAACAGTGACCATGAAGAGAGCTTCGGTTGATTCATCATCGTCTGAAGTTTCAGACGTGCTGTCATCTTGTTGACATAGAAAGTTTTTAGCTTTGCCCCTTTTTCTGAAATTTCTCTTTCCTTTACTCTTTTCAGCATAAGAGTCACTTTCATTGTCTTCTTTTAGCGGACACTTCGCAGCAAAGTGACCAATACCTCCACAATTGAAGCATTTAAAGGGTAGCTTCCCTTTGTACTTGCCAATGCTTCCTTTCTTCAACTTTCTAACAAATTGAGCCTCAAGCTCATCATCATCAGAATCAACATCATGACCAGCAGTCTCTTTTGCCTTTTTCTGAACTTTGAAGGCGGCTTCTTTATCAGATGAAGACGTCTTTCCTATGCGCATCTCATAGGCAGTTAGAGAACCATGTAATTCATCCATGGAAAATGCATTCAGATCTTTGGCTTCTTCAATGGCTGAGACTTTTGAATCAAACCGAGGAAGAAGAGATCTTAGAACCTTTTTGACGATGACCGGCTCTTTAATCTCCTCCCCTAGTCCACGAATGTCATTCGTGACTTCATTCACTCGTTGCAAATATGAGTCAACATTCTCGCTTTCCTCCATGCGAAGAGATTCAAATTGAGAGCGATGAGTTTGCAATTTGGCTTCTTTAATCTTCTCATCACCTTCATGTATGCTTTGCAACTTGTCCCAAATTTCCTTGGCTGTTTTGCATGCAATTACTTTGACAAGCTCGCTGTCCACAAGGCCACTAAAGAGTGCATTCTGCGCCTTGGAGTCGTTGTCTGCCAACTTCTTCGATGCAGTATCATTGGGTACGTTGGCAGCATTGTAACCGACTCTGACAGCCTCCCAAACATCATAGCCAAGTGATTTGATGAAGGCGTGCATCCTAATCTTCCAGAAAGAGTAATTAGAACCATCAAACAGAGGTGCTTTCATATTCCCTGTATTGACCGCCATGTGATTTGACAAGAGATCACCCTTAGCGTATTAAACTGATCAAGGGAACTTCGCTCTGATACCAATTGTTGGATACCGCGATCACTGAGAGGGGGGGGTGAATCAGTGATTTCTAAAAACAGGTCCAATTCAACAACAAAATAAGTCAAATCACACAATGACACCAGATTTAACGTGGTTCACCGAAAGGCTACGTCCACGGTTCAAAGACTGTCCGAACACCAATCCGGGACAGATCTGAATCTTATTTAGTCGCTACAACGACAAAGAGCACCAACCCTTAGTTTCAGATAGCACCAACTATCTAGGAAGCACCGACTCCCTTTAGTTTCAGATAGCACCAACTATCTAGGAAGCACCGACTCCCTTTACAATTTATCTGCACCCACAGATAGGATCACCAAACCCCAAACACCAAGCACCAACTTGATGTTTTACAGAACAAGAAGATTAAACTCTGTCTACAGCCCTTCCCCTCTACAATTCTCTCTCTCTCAATCCCTTACAAATTGAAATCTAAAGCATAAAAGAGAGACACTTAACTCATGGACGAATCACCATCTTCTAGAGCATAATCTCGTCCACAATTGCTGTAGAAAACGTCACCACATCAGCACAACAGCAACACAGCAACAGCTTCTGCTTTCTCTCAAGAACTCTCTCTCTTTTCTCTTCTCTTCTTCTCTCTTTGGTGGTGTATCTTTAGAACGACCCATACATGCCTTTATATAGGTTTTAGTAACCCCTAATTGTGTTTAAAACGGGCTACAATTCGTTTAGAAAGAGTCCCAAACAAATTAGATAAGTATGCTGAATTTTCGTGCTCAACTTCTAATTCTGCGCAACTCTGGTTCCCGTGCTCGGTCGACATCCTAGCTTGCCCGGTCGACCGAAGACACTGACTGGAAAACAGACAATTTCGAGCTCGGTCGACATCCTGGAGTCCCGGTCGACCGAAGACACACTGTGTCACGAAAATAACTGAGAGGTGCCTTTTTCTGTTTTCTGCAGGTTTCTTCTCGCTCGGTCGACCGCATGAACAGCCCGGTCGACCGCGTGCTCTGCATCAGGAATTCTTAATTCCAGACTGTTTCAATTCTGTTTCTCCTTTTCAAGCTCTATCAACACCAGCTTATTATCATCATGTTTGTGACAATGTGTTGACAAGAATTCCAACTCAAACTAATACTTGAGATACTGATTCTTCAAATCATCAAAAACTACTCAAGTCATCTCAAATTCCAACAGAGATTTTTTTTTGGAAATTTCTAATTCTTTGAATTTATTTCCACTATTTCTCTTTTCAAAAAAAAAAAACAAAAAACCAGATTTTTCAGTTTGGATTCAAATTTGAGAATCCTTGATCCGTTCCTATCGTTCATCGCACTTGCAGAAATGTTGAGCCTGTTCGACTAAGGTTTTGGGCCATCGTTTCTCTTCGATGAGTTCATTAAAGATCTAAACAAAAAAAATTTATATATATATATAAAAACAAAAAAATTTAGATTTCTCGTTTTGGATTCAAAATTAAGAAACCTTGATCCGTTCCTATCGTTCATCGCGCTTGCAGAAATGTTGAGCCTGTTCGACTAAGGTTTTGGGCCATCATTTCTCTTCGATGAGTTCATTAAAGATCTAAAAAAAAATGAGATGAGATTTTTTTTTGGAAATTTCTAATTCTTTGAATTTATTTCCACTCTTTCTCTTTTCACAAAAAAAACAAAAAATCAGATTTTTCATTTTGAATTCAAAATTGAGAAACCTTGATCTGTTCCTATCATTCATCGCGCTTGCAGAAATGTTGAGCCTGTTCGACTAAGGTTTTGGGCCATCGTTTCTCTTCAATGAGTTCATTAAAGATCAAATATATATATATATATAAAAGAGACATAGACCACTAAGGTTAAACCAACTGCGTTCTTTGATCATGGTTGATTCAAGAAAACCCTTGTCCAGAGTCTGGAGACAGCTTGACTGTTCTAGGCAAGGGTCCTCCAAACGGGTTCATTAAGTAATCCTACCCTTACCTGGGGCAATTCTATCAATCAAGATCTCATAAGACCGGGTTAGGAGGCCTATGTGTACTCTCTCGTCTTTTAAATAAATGTTTTTTTTCAAAAATAAAATTTTTAAAAAATAAGAATTTTAAAATAAAAAATCAAAAATAAAAAAAATCTTCAAAAAAAAATCTTAAAAAATAAAAAATAAAAAAAAATAAATAAATAATACCAAAAAAGATTTAAAAAAAATCTTCAAAATCTTCAAAAAAAAATCGTCATTTTTAGATTCAGATCCGAGAAATTATGGTTCATTTCTTTCTGAGCACCGGCGCTCGCGGAAATCGCTGAGCCCGTATTCAGATTGGAATACCATCTGCTCTCTTTGATGAACCCAATCTTGACCTTTCAAAACAGAGAATATCATCTCATGGATGCGGTCTCAAAACATTTGTGTCTAGCGGTACTAGTACGCCCTTTCAGGGTCTACTGTATTGTGACCGGCACATCTGTAACTCCAACTTTATATTCTTCTTATCTCGAGCAAGCTTTGCTTCTCGATAAGTCGAATTTAAGTTCACAATTGCTTCTAGTAGTCACTGGGACGCTCATTCTGCGCTTACCATACCTGCGATCAGAACAATTGTACCCTCTATGGCATTTTGCCTTCCTCATATTGCTTGGGTGATCTCCCTCGAGCAATTTGAAAAGACGAAACCATAGAACTTCCCATTTATGATCATTATATTCTTGTGATTACTAATGGATGTAGTCTTGTTTCAGAAATTTTCGAAAAAAACTAACAATGGCAGCATCGCTTACCATTACCTTCGATGAGAACAAGCACCAAATCATGCTTCAACAAAAGCAAACTACGTGCACCTACAAGCGCCCCATCAGCTGCCGAAGTGTCAACTCCCTCGGCAACTCTCTGAACTCCGGGTCGACCTCGACTCCCCGGACTATCGTCTTTCGGACGCTGGGACTTTTCCCACTTCCCGAGTAACAAACTGCTCCCTCCAAGAAGCAGAAACTCGCCTCTCAACGTGTCACTACCGTGACACCAAAGGCGAGCACCAGAAAGCCTGAAGCCCGTGGCACCCCCACGAAGCCTCGACCTGCAAACAACCAGGTCTATCCCAAGACTTGGTCCCCAAGACCTTCACCAAAACAAAGAAGGTCCCAAACATCTACCAAGCCAGCATTCCTGGCCCCACTCAAGGAGAACCAGTTCTACCCTCTTGCTTACATGAAAGAGGAGAGACCCATCTCCAACCTGACTCTCAAGTCAACCCAGCATGAGCCGGCTTGTTCCTACAAGCCCAAAATCAAGTCATGCATCACAAGGCCTCTCCAAGCACCTGCTAAGGCCTACAAACCTGCAGTTCGACCCTTCATCTCTACAGGGGCCGAACTCCAAAATTTCAAAGCTTCGCTGCAATAGGCGAAGGACAGGGTTCGCATCCTGTCCTTGTCCAGCTACAAAGAAGACAAGCTCGGCTGCTGCGCCCGAGGGAGCACATCCTTCATCGTCAAAGCCCAGCCAGAGCTGACTGAAGCTCAAATTGCTCGTCGTATACGCCGCCGCGCGTCATACCGGTAAAAGAGACTAGAGAAGCAAAGGACCCAGCCTCCTACACTTCAAGTCTCTCCCAAATGGGTTGAAAAAGAAAGACCCAACCAAGTTGCTACCGTCCATATGGTTGGAAAAACCAGAAGGCGCCAAAAGTCAGCAACAAAAATCCATGTCCGACGTCCGACGACCCGCAGTGTCTCAAGGACAAGAAGACATTGAGAAGAATCCCCTGCTCCTTCAAGCAAAGCACAGCAGAGTGATCCTTCCTCAAGCTCTTCTTCAAAAAGAATGAGCCCCAGCTCAGTCACCAGGACAGTTTCTTCGTTCGAATCACGAAGGATGAATGTCTTGGCTACAAATTCTGAGCCACCACCCCGTAATCCACCTCCAGAAGATGCGATCACCCGCATCCAACAGTTGGAACAAGGCCAGCAGAGGATTGAAACTCTGATGGAAAACCTTCTCCTCGCCTTCCAAAATCAGGCGAACAATGAACCTCCTACGAATCATCAAGACGATGAGGTAAATGGAGAAGAAAATGAGTCACGCGCCCTTACCAAAAAGGACGTAGACAGTATCCTCGCCAAAGCAAAAGAAGAGGATATACTCAAGGAGCATGGGATCAAGCCACCATATCCCTTATGGATGGACTCGGCCCCGTTCCCCACCAAATTCAAGCATCCTACTCTCCAAACATATACGGGGAAAGGATCAGCCAGACAGCACGTCATCCACTTCAAGATCCTGACGGGAGCTATTGTGGATCAAGATGCACTCAAGATCCGCCTCTTTGCAAGTACCCTAAAAGGTACGGCCTTCGATTGGTACTCCACTCTGCCAGAGGACTCAATCCAAAACTGGGCCATGCTAGAGACACGCTTCCTGACTCACTTCAAAGGTGAGGATCATCCCGCTACTATGGGTCAGCTGTGCAGCCTAAAACAGGGGGAGAATGAATTAACATATGACTTCATTCACAAGTGGAAAGCAATGGCATACAAATGCTCTGATGTATTGCCACAAGCTTCGCTAGTCGACATCTGTCGAAACAACATGAGAGCCAGAATCCGCTCCATGATCATCGGCAACAAATCAAAAAACCTGGGAGAACTCCTAGAAGCTTCCATGGAACCTAAAACGGTGATTAAAGACCTCAACAGTCAGAAATCATCAAGAAAAGAGCCAACCGCCATTGCAACCTCTAAACCAAAGAAAAAAGAGGTCCTCAATGTGCAGACCAAGTCAGCTCCTCAGCCACCAAAGAAAGCTGAAAATAAAGTTGCTGGTAAGAGACCTGAACTCTCAGATGCCTTCAAAGAACGAGTAGAGAACAAATACCCGTTTGATGAAGATGTTGATGAAATCTTCGGGGCTCTTGTGGCAAATGGCAAGCTCACCTTGCCTGATCCAAAAAGACCGGGTGATGTTGGCAAAACCAACGATCCTCGGTATTGTCCATACCACCAGATGATCTCGCATCCTCTCAACCAATGCTTCGTTGTGAGGGAGAAAATAAACGAGATGTGGAAAAACGGAGTCATCACCTTTGACAACAACTATGGGCCTGCCTCCGTCAACATGGTGACATGTGGACAAACATCAAAATCACCGAAGAAGAAGATCACTACTTCTTTCAAGGTAATAAACTCAATCCAAGCGTCCGAGGAACTGGTTCCTTACCCGACTCCAGACGGACAACCGATATGGGTACATCCCGATCTCCTGGAAGATTAAAACTGGGAGGTCGTGAAAACAAAGCCTACAGCTCAGCAGCGAAGGCAGGCTAGGAAACATCTCCTCAAGCTCAAACGGCAAGAGAAGACCCAGCCAAAACTAGAGGTCAAAGAAAAGGCAGAGGCTTCCTCTACTGTTTCACTGGAGGCAACAAAAATATCCCTTCCAGAGACTTCAAAGGGGGTAAGGAAATTCACTCTCAGTGATTTCATGCCACCTCAATTCAAAGAAGCCACGCATGAGGCATCATACTCTTGCAATTCGGTAGTTGGATTCTCCATTGATGGATACGAGTCCAGCGACACCGATGATGGATTCGAATCCAACTACACAGACGAGTGGGAGGAGTCCCTTGAAACAGGAGAATATCTCTCCGATGAAGAATGGGTTCCTGAGTCTCATCTTATGCCAGTAATATGGTATAACCCCCTACAGCCAAAGGGATCCTGGTCTGATGATGAAGAAGACCAAGACGTTGTACAAGAAAATGCTGCTGACCCAGCACTTCTCATTACTCCAGTGGAAATCAACCATGTTGAGCCACAAAGAGTTGATGAAGAAGAAGATTTGACTCCCATGCCTGATCTTGAAGAATATGCAAGGATCTTGCAGCGTCTCGCTCTAGAACAAGAGCAGGACCACGTCAACGAGCTTCCTCGCAATCCAGAGCCTGAAGTCCATGAAGACCATCAAAATTACAAAAGCTGAACGAGGATGTCGACAAACATGCCCCGCAAGTCCTCCAAATTGAAATGGATTACCGGGTCAAAAACTCAGAAGCTTCCTCAAAGGGATAAAAGAATAAAACTGAGGGATCATGCATTGAATGCCTCTCGATTAAAAAAGCAGCCAGTGCAACCATCGCCTTCACAAAGGACGACCTCCTACTTGGCGAAATCAGGCACAACCGACCCCTGTACTTCACATGATACATCAAGGAATGCCTATGCACAGAGTTCAGATCGACCCAGGTTCTGCACTCAATCTCATCTCCACATCGGCTCTTGAAGAGTTGGGCATCCCACCCAGCAAGCTGAGCCACACATCTGTATCTATCTTTGGATACGATGGGAGTACTCAAAGGCCTATCGGCAAAATCAGGTTCAAGTTGCAGATCGGTGATCTTATCTCTGAGGTCATAGTGTATGCAATAAAAACCCCTTCATGCTACAACATCCTTCTCGGATGCCCTTGGATCCACGAGAATGGTGTTGTCCCTTCAACTCTACATCAATGCATCAAGTTCGTTGGCAACGACGGCATGAAACATCGAGTCTTTGCAGACAGAAAACCCTTCAAAGGTAAAGAAGTCCACTTTGCAGACTCACAAATGTATGAAGGTGAAAAAGAAAAAGAGGAGAAGCACACAGCACCCTTTGCCGAAAATCTCCAGAAAGATAAAGGCAAGGCTCCTCAACAATCACCGGAAGAAAACAAACCATCCTGTAAATCCGAAGAAAGCATTCAAACTCCCTTCATCATCTCCCTCAAACCTACAAAGCCTTTGGTCATCACAACTAAATTGAAGAAGGCAAAGCAAAAGTCTGGGGGCAAATTTGTTGTCTCTTTCGTGTCTATCATGCAAGACACGGATTCAGATTCAGAGCCAGAAGACGCACATCATCAAGCCAAGCTGACACTCAGCAAGTTCAGCCCGCTCTCACTCCAATGGAGACAACTTCTGACATAGAAGATCCTACGTCAGCTTCGTTCGTTGTTCCAACAACTTCAGCAATGGAAAAGCCGATCTTCTTCCATAGATCGGATGCTTCTTCATCAAACAACATGCTTGAACCTTTCCAAAATGAAGGTATGCCTCAACTATCCTTATATAGTTCTATGGCACAAGCTATTATGAAGAAAATGGGCTATGACGCTCAAAACCCAGTCGGTTTGGGAGAAGGACGCGGTATTCTCATGCCATTGGGGCCCGTCTTGACCAAAAGTCAGCTAGAAGATTGGAGACTCTACGGCTATGTAGAAAAGTCTTCACACGGGTTAGGGTATGATACCGACACTCCCCTGAGACAGTTGACACAAAGGCTTAAAAGTCAATATACTGACCAAGCCTCAACATCTCAAGTCCATGAAGACATCGATCTCCCTGGATATCTCTTTGATGAGTCACCTGACAAAGATCCAGGAAGCTTATCCAATTGGCACGATTTCTCCGAAAATGAAGAGGAGTTGTCCGATGGCACAGACGTGTGGTCTTCTGACCCAGAAGAACCCACATCTCCAAAAGAAGTAGCCTACCTCAACCCAGTTTCAACAGGCGATTGGGATCATCTCATAGCAATGCCTTGGGAAAATTATCGATCAAGAAGACCCGTATAAAGGAACAAAACCTTGGTCTGGAAATGCCTTTGAAACCCCAGAAGGTTTCGTTGAGCTGGAAGCCTCCGAAAATATTGTGGAGGAACCACCTTCGAACCTTCCAACAGAAGATCCTGTTCAAAAGATAGACTTGGGAACACCAGATAACCCACGTCCTGTATTCATAAGCAAGAATATAAAGGATGATGAGTTACCCGAGTATATCGCCTTTCTTCGTGAGTTCGTTGATTGCTTTGTATGGTCTTACGCTGAAATGCCAGGCTTAGACCCCAAAATAGCGGTTCACAAACTCAATCTTCAAGAAGACATCAAGCCTGTCAAGCAAGGCCAAAGAAGATTCCGTCCAGATGTGATGGATAAAACTGAACAAGAAGTTCAAAAACCCAAAAGCGTCAGCTTCATCCGTGAGGAACAACATCCTGAATGGTTGGCCAACATTGTCCTTGTGACAAAGAAAAACGGGCAGATCAGGGTCTGTATTGACTATAGAGACCTGAATGGCGCATGCCCAAAAGATGAATTTCCACTCCCCATACCAGAGGTAATGATCGATAATACCTGTGGATTCGAGCGAATGACATTCATGGATGGTTTCTCAGGCTACAATCAGATAAAGATGCATCCTGAAGATGAAGAACATACATCTTTTCGGACCCCATTTGGCGTGTATTACTACACTGTCATGCCATTTGGTCTGAAAAATGCTGGTGCCACATATCAGAGGGCTATGATAAAAATATTCCAAGATATGCAGTACAAGACGGTTGAATGTACGTTGATGACCTCGTCGTCAAAAGCAAAAGAAAAGAAGATCGTCTCGAAAACCTTCGAGAAGTCTTCCTCCGGCTTCGCAAACACAAACTGCGAATGAATCCTTTGAAATGCTTCTTCGGCGTCTCGTCGGGTAAGTTCCTCGGATTCTTAGTTCGGAAAGCAGGAATAGAGCTTGACCCCATAAAAGTCAAAGCCATTCTAGAAATGCCCTCTCCAAGAACCTTAAGAGAACTCAAAGGGCTTCAAGGGAGATTGGCCTACATCAGACGGTTCATCTCCAATCTTTCGGGGAAATGCCGTCCATTCTCCCGGTTGATGAAAAAAGGTGTAAACTTTGTCTGGGATGCTGACTGTGAAGCTGCTTTCAAAGACATCAAGTCATACCTGACAAAACCTCCAGTGTTAGCCGCTCCTATCACTGGAAAACCATTCATCTTGTACACAAGAGCCCTTGATCACTCTTTGGGAGCTCTGCTTGCACAAGAAAATGATCAAAGAAAAGAAGCTGCTCTATATTACCTCAGCCGCATGCTAGTCGGTGCAGAGCATCGCTACTCTCCAGTCGAAAAAGAATGTCTTGCAGTGATGTTCGCCGTACAAAAGCTGCATCACTACTTGCTTTCCAATACAGTATACCTGGTCTCGAGGGTCAACCTCCTGAAGGTCCTTGTCACAAAGGCAGGTTCTCTCAATGCTCGACTGGCAAAATGGTCCATCCTTCTGTCACAATTTGATATTAGGTATGTACCACAAAAAGCAATCAAAGGGCAAGCTCTAGCGGACTTCCTCGCAGAGCATCCATTGCCTAAAGATTCTCCGCTCAGAGATGATCTCCCAGACGAACCTACCTACAATGTAGAGACTTTCTCGCAAAGTGCCTCCTGGGACATGTACTTTGACGGTGCAACCAGGACGAATGAAAAAAGACAGCTGATCTCGGGAGTTGGCATCCTCTTTGTTAGCCCCGACAAATACATGATTCCACACACTTTCTCGCTACTGGAACCATACACAAACAATGCAGCTGAATATCAAGCTCTAATCCTAGGATTGGAACTCGCCATCGAATCCGGTATCACCATGCTGGAAGTCTTTGGAGACTCTCAACTGATCATCAACAAGATGAATCAGAAATTTGAAGTCAGGAAGCCAGATTTACTGCCTTACTACAACAAGGCACAATCACTTCTGCAAAAGTTTGACACCTGTCACATCACCCACATTCGTAGAGGTGAAAACATACGTGCAGATGCCCTAGCTGGACTTGCCGCATCCATGGCAATCCAGGAAGGGGAAAACAAGCAAATCACAGTGTGCGAAAGAAGAATCCTTCCTCCTCTTAACACACACCAAGATGTTGCTGAATGCCACCAAGTGTTTGGAAGTCGGATTTCAATCCTTCAAACTTCAATCGGCGACTGGAGGGATCCGTTCATTGATTACATTATGCTCGGAATCCTACCTGAAGATCCAAAAGAACGGGTAAGCACCCAAAGGCGAGCCCCAAACTTTCATTTGGATATTCCTTCAAAAATCCTTTATAGGAAATCCTTCAACGGAGTACTTCTACGCTGCTTGTCACAACAAGAGGCTGAAGAAACACTCAAAGAAGTTCATGCTGGTCTTTGCGGAGCTCATCAGGCTGGTCCCAAGCTCTATGATCAGATAAAAGGGTTAGGATATTACTGGCCTACCATGGTAGCTGACGCAATGCAATTTGCTAAGCGCTGCCAACAATGCCAAATTCATGGAGATTACATTCACATGCCTCCAGAATAGCTGCATCCTACTGCGATCTCATGGCCTTTCGAAGCCTGGGGTATGGACATCATAGGTCCTATTTCTCCCCCTTCGAGCAAAGGTCATTGCTTCATCTTCGCCGCTATGGATTATTTCTCCAAGTGGTCAGAAACATTTGCGTTCAACGAAATGAAGACCTCATCAGTCCTTCAGTTCCTGTGCACCAACATCATTTGTCGTTTCGGCATACCCAAAAGATTCGTCCATGATAACGGACCACAATTCCGGGATCATCGATTCTATAGGTTCTGCGACAAATACAAAATCCAAAGCTGTTCTTCAACTCCATACAATCCGGCAGCAAACGGGTTGGCAGAAGCTGTCAACAAGACACTCTGCAAAATCCTCAAAAAAATAGTCTCTAGTCACAAAAGAGACTGGAGCGACAAAATGTCTGAAGCTTTGTGGGCCTATCGAACCACCGTTCGAGGACCAACCCATAGGACACCATTCTCCTTGGTCTATGGATGCGAAGCTGTGGTGCCCTTAGAAGTACAAATTCCTTCCTTGAGGGTATCCTTGCAAAATGACATGACTTAAGAAAGCAATGTCAAATTGCGACTCCATGAGCTGGACCATCTCGATGAGAGACGGCTCGAAGCTCAACAAAGCATTGAACTTTACCAAGCACGCATGGCAGGATCTTTCGATAAAAAGGTCAGGCAACGCGCCTACAAAAAGAGTGACTTGGTTCTTGCGGTGAAAAGACCAATGGTCTTCGCTCACAAGTCCAAAGGCAAATTTGAGCCAAAATGGGAGGGACCCTACGTCATCGACAAGGTTTTCTCCAATGGCGCATACGCACTCCTAAACATGGAAGGTGACAGATGTATGCTGCCCATCAACGGCAAGTTCTTAAAGTGGTACTACCCTTGAAGACTTACCCAACCGGGTAAGAGCAATGCCTGTACGGCCAAAATCGGTTTCTAGGTACACGCTCGCTAAACCCACCCTTTTTTAGAATTTTCATGTCAAATGTTGAAATTTCTAGAAATTTAAACAATGCTTACTTCCATCGTTTCATTGTTCAAAAAACCCAAGTTTAGGAACCTTTCCCTAACTTGACCAAAATTTTCAGCCCTTGAACCCATAATTCATGGTTTGAAACAAAATCCGGATTCAGGGATTTCCACCCTAGTCCACCCTGCCTTTTACCGCCAAAATGGTTTTAGGTCAAAACTTATGACCCTCGTGTCTTTAAACAAAAAAAAGAAAAAATGGTTTTTTCAAAAAACCGTGGGGAAGCGACGCTTACTCGATACTCGCACAAGTCGGAAGCATGCGAACCACGTTCGACACTTCCAAAATCGCAGGGAAGCGACATTTCGTCGGTACTTGCAAAATCCAAAACCGTGGAGATGCAACATTTCAGTTGATATCCACGACCCAAATTTCAAAGGTTCGAAAAAACCTAAAAACCGTGGAGACGCAACATTTCAGTTGATATCCACAACCCAAATTTTCAAAGGTTCGAGAAAACCACAAATTTCCAAAATCATAGGGAAACGACATCAAGTCAGTACCCGCAAAATCAAAATTTTTGAAAAGCAAGGATGCGACATTCCATCGACACTTGCACCCAAATCCGCGAGGATGCGACATTCCATCGATACTCGCAACCGAATGAGCAAGGATGCGACATTCCATCGATACTTGTGTTAGATATCGCGATCACTGAGAGGGGGGGGTGAATCAGTGATCCCTTAAAAACAGGTCCAATTTAACAACAAAAGCAAATCAAATCACACAAGGACACCAGATTTAACGTGGTTCACCAAAAGGCTACGTCCACGGTTCAAAGACTGTCCGAACACCGATCCGGAACAGGTCTGAATCTATTTAGTCGCACCAACGACAAAGAGCACCAACCCTTAAGTTTCAGATAGCACCAACTATCTAGGAAGCACCTACCCCCTTTACAATTTATCTGCACTAACAGATAGGATCACCAAACCCCTAACACCAAGCACCAACTTGATGTTCTACAGAATTAAAGTAGAGAACTTTTCTACAGCCCTTCCCCTCTACAATCTCTCTCTCTCAATCCCTTACAAATTGAAATTTAAAGCATAAAAAGAGAGACACTTATCTATGGACGAATCACCATCTTCATGAGCACATTCTCGTCCACACTTGCTGTAGAAACGTGCAACACAGCAACAACTCCTTCTCCAATCAATCTTCTCTCCAAAACCCTCTCTTTTGTTCTCTCTTCTATTCTCTTCTTATGAAAACGAACTTAGCAAGCCTTTATATAGGTTTTGGTAACCCTAAAGAGTGTTCAAATTAGGCTAGAATTCGTTTAGAAAGAGTCCCAAACGAAATACATAAGTTTCCTGAATTTTCGTGCAAAACTTCTATTTCTGCGCAAATCTGGTTTCCCGTGTGTTCTACCGGTAGAACTACCGGTTTAACAGATGAAATTCTCATGTCCAAACTTCTGCTTGAATTTCAGCCACTTCTACCGGTAGAACTTGCGGTTGACTGATGAAAATCTCAGGGTCAGCCTTTTCTACCGGTAGAACTACCGGTTGACAGATGGAATTCTCGTGTCCAAACTTTCTGCTAGAATATCAGCCACTTCTACCGGTAGAACTTGCGGTTGACAGATGGAATTCTGATTTCCTGTACTGTTTCAGCTCTGTTTTCTCTTTGAAGCTCTATCAACACCATACTATCAACACCACACTTATGACATTGTGTTGACAATAATTCCAACACAAGATGATACTTGAGATACTAAACACTTCAATGCTTCATAAGACTTCTCAAGGCATCTCAAATTCCAACAATCTCCCCCTTTGGAATTGTTGGCAACACTTGGAACTTCAACACTTGGAACACTTTGAACCAGTTGAACTTCATGAAGCTTCTTCAGAACCATAAACCAACAGAATCAAGATCTTCACATTCACATTCTTGATACCAATCTCCCCCAAGCTATCATAGCATAACTTCTTCGCATAACTTCTCCTAGCATAGCTTTCTCCTAGCATAAGACTTTCTCCCCCTTTGACAACAAATCCAAAGGGACCAACCAAGGAGCGAATAGGATAATTAAGGAATACATTGCTCCCCCTTTCAAGCACAACTCCTAAGGCTTAGGAGAGTGAGTAACTCCTAATTTTTTCCAGAGATACTCGAAGACTTCCTTTGGCAGAGGTTTTGTGAAGATATCAGCAACTTGCTCAGTAGTTGGAACATACTCCAACTTTACCTCACCGTCTGCAACCTTTTCCTTGAGAAAGTGATAGCGGATTGCAACATGCTTCGTTCTAGAATGCTGAACAGGATTCTTAGAGATGTGAATTGCACTTGTGTTGTCACAGAGGATCGGCGTAGGATCCGTTGTCGGAACTCCTAGATCAGAGAGCATTTGCCGCATCCATAACACTTGCGTACAACAAGTTGCCACTGCAATATATTCCGCTTCCGCTGTAGAAAGGGATACCGAATCTTATTTCTTACTGTGCCATGCCACCAACCTTTCACCGAGATAGAATGCACCACCGCTTGTACTCTTGCGATCATCTATACATCCAGCCCAATCGGCGTCAGAGTATGCAACAAGAGTGAAGGATTTGCCTTTAGGATACCAAATGCCAAGCTCCATTGTACCCTTCAGATATCGAAATATCCTTTTTACTGCTGTAAGGTGCGTCTCAGTTGGTGATGCTTGAAATCGAGCCACCATACATACTGCTTGCAGAAGATCCGGTCTTGTAGCAGTCAAATAAAGCAAGCTTCCTATCATAGAACGATAAGTGGTGTGATCAACGGACGAACCCTTATCATCTTTGCTTAGCTTTGTGTTCGTTGTCATTGGTGTGCTCACTGGCTTGCTGTCTTCCATGTTAAAATGCTTCAGCATTTCCTTGATGTATTTCATCTGTGATATGAAGATACCTTGTTTCAGCTGCTGAACTTGTAAACCAAGGAAGAACTTTAGTTCTCCAAGCATTGACATCTCAAATTCTTTCTTCATCTCTTCAGCAAAATTCCTGCACATTTCTCTGTTTTGACATAAAGATTGCTATCAACCAGTCCTTTACCAAAGCCGATCTTGCAGGAGATAGAGGTCCAGCCTTGCATACCACGCCCTTGGCGCTTGTTTCAGCCCATAAAGAGCCTTTTTCAACTTGCACACTAGGTCTGAATTTTTGCTAATGAGAAAACCATCAGGTTGCTCAATGTAGACCTCTTCTTCAAGTAATCCATTCAAGAAGGCTGACTTTACATCCATCTGAAATACCTTGAAGGTTTTGTATGCAGCTAATGCAAGAAACATACGAATGGCTTCCAGACGAGCCACCGGTGCAAAGGTCTCTTCAAAATCTATGCCTTCAACTTGAGCATAGCCTTTACAAACCAACCTTGCTTTGTTTCGTATGACCTAACCATCTTCATTCAGCTTATTCCGAAAGACCCACTTAGTACCAATAACATTCTTATCGGTAGGTCTAGAAACTAGTTCCCATGTGGAGTTCTTCTCAATTTGCTCCAACTCCTCATGCATAGCTTTCAACCAACTTTCATCGAGACTGGCTTCAGCCACAGTCTTGGGTTCAATGGTGGACACAAGTGAGTAATTGCTAACTACACTTTGTCTTGTTTTAACACCGGCCTTAGGATCTCCAATGATTTGATCCTTAGGGTGTTGCTCTACCCAAGTGCTTTTCTTTCTAGGTGTAGCATCCTCTGAGTCATCCTTTGATTTCTCAGAATCATTAGGTTCAGCCACTTCATCATCAATCTCACTCGAGTCCTCATAAACTGGACTGTCATTATGAGTTACATTCTTTGATTCACGGTTTTCATCAATTCTAACATCGGCACTTTCTATGATTTTTCTGGTCCTTTTGTTAAGACATCTGTAAGCCTTACTAGAGGAGGAGTAACCCAGAAATATACCTTCATCAGCTCTTTCATCAAATTTGCCCGGATTTTGTTCAAGACGCTTGATGTAACACTTTCTACCGAAGAGTTTGAAGTGCTTGACTGTTGCTTTTCTCCCAAACCATAGCTCATAAGGAGTTTTGTATTCATGTGGCTTGATCAAGCATCGATTCTGAATGTATACAGCCGTATGGATTGCCTCCTTCTAGTATTTGTCAGCTAGCTTGCTCTCAGTTAGCATTGTGCGAGCCATCTCTTGCACGGTGCGATTTTTCCGTTCCACAACTCCATTTTGCTGTGGAGTTCTAGGGGCTGAATATTGTCTTTGAATGCCATGGTGCTCACAATAGTTAGTGAACTCTTCAGATGTGAATTCACCGCCTCGATCAGACCTTAAAATCTTGATACGTTTTCCAAGCATATTTTCGACCTGTGCTTTAAATACTTTAAAACGATCAAGTGCTTGATGTTTATGCTTAAGAAACAATACCCATGTCATACGAGTATAATCATCAATGCATAACATAAAATACTTATCTCCATTGGTGCTTTGAGTTCGCATCGGTCCACAGAGATCAGTGTGCACTAGCTCAAGAGGTTTCTTTGAATGATGCTCCTTTGACTTGAACATTACCCTCGTTAGCTTTCCCTTTTGGCAAGAATCGCAAATGGGGTTGGAAGGCTTTTCAACTGTAGACATACCTCTGACAGCCTTTGAATTTCAAATCTTTGACATGTTATCAAAGTTTAGATGCCCAAGGCGTTTGTGCCACAACCAACTTTCCTCTGTCCGACTCATCAAGCAAGTCTTTTCAGCTCCATCTGACAATGTATAGAGATTTCCAGCAGTCCTAGATCCAGTGGCCACTGTTTTGCCGTTGCTACACTTCTTGATAGCAAACCCATTCTGAGTGAAGACAACTTCGTGGCCTTTGTCACAGATCTGGCTCACACTAAGCAAGTTGTGTCTCAGTCTAGATACATATAAGACCTCATCTGATCTGATCTTGTTTGCCTTTAGCTGAACAACACCTTTTCCGCAGATTTTGGCACCATCATTGTTACCAAACTTCACTGATCCGCCTTCATAGTGCTGTAAGTTGACGAATTTTTCCTTATCACCTGTCATATGGCTTGAACAGCCACTATCAAGGACCCATGGTGCTGCCTTCTTTTGTGCATTGAATGCCGTTTGCACAATGAGAGATTCCTTGGAATTATCTTCCCTTTTCTTTGCCCTCCATGCCTTAACTAACTTGGGTTTCTTTTCAACCTGAAATTGGTTAGCAATAGGCAACCTACAATCCCCAGTCAAGTGTCCATAATTATGACACTTATAGCACTCAATTTTGTGGCTGTTTAGGATTGAAAAAGGGTTCCTAGTCACAAATGGGCTGTTTCTAACATAGAATTTGCATTCAGCCCTTTTATGTCCATATCTATTGCAATGATAACAGTAACCATAAAATTTGAATCTTCTTTGTGGCTGGTTAGACTTCATTTCCTTTCTCACATGAATGGACTCTTTTCTAGGCTGAGTGAGCTTCACAGGTTTTGTCTTTTCAGGAGGTGTAATCTTAGAGGATTCTCCATTCTCAAATCCTAGGCCAAATTTGAAGTGAGAAGGCCTTTGAACTTTCAGTATTTCATTTAGCTTCAATGTTCCATTGATTGCTTGGAATTCCTTGAGCTTTTGATTCATTTGTATATTTTCAGTCCTTGCTCCAAGGATTTCATTCTCAAGTTTCACCACTTCCTCAGTTTTGATACTGATTTGTATTTCTAGGACTTCTACCATTCTTTTATATTCTTCAACTTGAGTTTTCAAAGCAATAACTGAACTTTCAGATTCATGAAGAAGTTTCAGATTCTTCTTACTTGTTTTTCGTTCCATGCTAAGCTCCTCAAGTGCGGCAATGAGTTCTTCTTCAAGATTGACCTCAGCCTCCTCTTCCTCTTCTGGCTCTTGCTCCTCTTCTTCTTCAACAGTAACCATGAAGAGAGCTTCAGTTGCCTCGGCTGATTCATCATCATCTGAAGTTTCAGACGTGCTGTCATTATATTGACTGATGAAGCTTTTTGCTTTGCCCCTCTTTCTGAAATTTTTCTTCCATTTACTCTTATCAACATAAGAGTCATCATCATTGTTTTCTTTCAGCGGACACTTCGCAGCAAAGTGACCAACACCGCCACAATTGAAGCATTTAAAGGGTAGCTTCCCTTTGTACTTTCCATTGCTTCATTTCTTCAGCTTTCTAACTAATTGAGCCTCAAGCTCATCATCATCAGTATCAGCATCATGACCAGCAGTCTCTTTTCCCTTTTTCTGAACTTTAAAGGCCGCTTCTCTATCAGATGAAGACGTCTTACCTATGCGCATCTCATAGGCAGTGAGTGAACCATGCAACTCATCTATGGTAAATTTATTCAGATCCTTGGCTTCTTCTATGGCTGAGACTTTTGAATCAAACCGGGGAAGAAGAGATCTTAGAACCTTTTTGACGATGACTGGTTCTTTAATCTCCTCCCCTAGTCCACGAATGTCATTCGTGACTTCATTCACTCGTTGCATATACGAGTCAACATTCTCGCTTTCCTCCATGCGAAGAGACTCGAATTGAGAGCGATGAGTTTGCAATTTCGCTTCTTTGATCTTCTCATCTCCTTCATGAATGCTTTTCAACTTGTCCCATATTTCCTTGGTTGTTTTGCATGCAATTACTTTGACCAGCTCGCTGTCCACAAGGCCACTAAAGAGTGCATTCTGCGCCTTGGAGTCGTTGTCTGCTAACTTCTTCGTTGCCGCATCAGTGGGTATGATGGCAGTATTGTAACCGACTCTGACAGTCTCCCAGACATCATAGCCAAGTGATTTGATGAAAGCCGACATTCTGATCTTCCAGAAGGAGTAATTAGAACCATCAAACAAAGGTGCTTTCATATTCCCTGTATTGGATGCCATGTGATTTGACAAGAGATCACCTTTAGCGTGTTAAGCTTATCAAGGGAGCCTTATGCTCTGATACCAATTATTAGATATCGCGATCACTGAGAGGGGGGGGGTGAATCAGTGATCCCTTAAAAACAGGTCCAATTTAACAACAAAAGCAAATCAAATCACACAAGGACACCAGATTTAACGTGGTTCACCAAAAGGCTACGTCCACGGTTCAAAGACTGTCCGAACACCGATCCGGAACAGGTCTGAATCTATTTAGTCGCACCAACGACAAAGAGCACCAACCCTTAAGTTTCAGATAGCACCAACTATCTAGGAAGCACCTACCCCCTTTACAATTTATCTGCACCAACAGATAGGATCACCAAACCCCTAACACCAAGCACCAACTTGATGTTCTACAGAATTAAAGTAGAGAACTTTTCTACAGAGCTTCCCCTCTACAATCTCTCTCTCTCAATCCCTTAGAAATTGAAATTTAAAGCATAAAAAGAGAGACACTTATCTATGGACAAATCACCATCTTCATGAGCACATTCTCGTCCACACTTGCTGTAGAAACGTGCAACACAGCAACAACTCCTTCTCCAATCAATCTTCTCTCCAAAACCCTCTCTTTTGTTCTCTCTTCTATTCTCTTCTTATGAAAACGAACTTAGCAAGCCTTTATATAGGTTTTGGTAACCCTAAAGAGTGTTCAAATTAGGCTAGAATTCGTTTAGAAAGAGTCCCAGGACGAAATACATAAGTTTCCTGAATTTTCGTACAAAACTTCTATTTCTGCGCAAATCTGGTTTCCCGTGTGTTCTACCGGTAGAACTACCGGTTTAACAGATGAAATTCTCATGTCCAAACTTCTGCTTGAATTTCAGCCACTTCTACCGGTAGAACTTGCGGTTGACTGATGAAAATCTCAGGGTCAGCCTTTTCTACCGGTAGAACTACCGGTTGACAGATGGAATTCTCGTGTCCAAACTTTCTGCTAGAATATCAGCCACTTCTACCGGTAGAACTTGCGGTTGACAGATGGAATTCTGATTTCCTGTACTGTTTCAGCTCTGTTTTCTCTTTGAAGCTCTATCAACACCATACTATCAACACCACACTTGTGACATTGTGTTGACAATAATTCCAACACAAGATGATACTTGAGATACTAAACACTTCAATGCTTCATAAGACTTCTCAAGGCATCTCAAATTCCAACAACTTGCAAGAACATTCAGCAGGGAGGCGAGTTTTAGTCGATACTTGCATTTTTGAAAACCAAACCGGCTATCAATGCCACCAAAACAAAACAGGCTATAAATGCCACAAACCGGCTATCAATGCCACCAAAACAAAACTGGCTATCAATGCCACAAACAAAAATTGGCTTTAAAAAAAAAAAAAAAAAACTCGGCTATCAATGCCACAAAAAAAGCTGGCTCTCATGCCAAAATTGGCTTCCATGCCACAAGCAAAAACCTGGCTTCCATGCCAAAACAATCATTTGACAAAAGATTTTCACAAAATGACAAGCTTTTGATCAAATCCCATTTAGCAATTACTTTCATCACAAAAAGATTTAAGTTAGTGTAGGGAAAACAAAAAAAGAGTACCAAAAAAATATATGTGGTACCAAAAAAAAAGGCAGCGTTCACAAGCACTACAAAACAAAAAAAAAAGAGTACCAAAAAATACATGTGGTACCAAAAAAAAAGAAAGTGTTCACAAGCACTACAAAAAAAAGTACCAAAAAAATACAAGTGGTACTAAAAATAAGAGAGAGAAGGATGGTTTCTGTTTAAAAAAAAAAAAAACAGGAGCTCAATCAAAAATGGTCTCCAGCCAAGAGTTCAGCTCCTTAAGCAAACTTTTGGCCTCAGCCGTCAAGGATTCCAAGGCACGCTTCTTCAGGAATTTGCCATGAGATGCTGGAGTGGGCTGTAACCCTTTTTTCGCACCGGGAAGCTTATCTCGAGCAGTTCGCCATTGTTTGTTCTCATCAGACTTCCTTTTAAGAACTCGATTGGCATCTGCAACCCGGTGAATCAGAGCAGTCTCCCTTTCACGAGCCTCTGTTATTGCAGTCCACTTGGCAGCGACTTGTGTCTGCAGATGCTCAAGACGTTTCCTGGCCTCATCGACCTCCCTATCAAGGATGTTAAGGTCATGTGTCAGCCCAATGATGTTTAGCTCTTCTAAGTTCTTCTCTCGGACTACCTGCTTTCTGCTTTCTGTAGCCTCATCCAGGTTAGACTGAGCCTTATCCGCAGGGTCCAGGAACATCTCCTTGAAGAACTGGTCATCAGGAAAACCCATGGTCTCAAACCACCTGTCACCCAGCTCAATGATCCTATCAACGATCGCCCTGGGACTTGTGACATCTAGACCAGCCTCTTCAGCATCACCGAGAATCTCACGCACATGCTGGATCATCCCAAATCCAGCATCTAAGTGCCCAGAAAGCAGAGTCTCAATCCAAGAGCTCAGAACTCGCACCACCACCTTCTTCGCAAAAAGAAGAGATGGCCCAGCTGAAGATTCGCCCAACTCCGTTGGTCAGCTGCTCATGTCATCATCTGTTGGAAGAGTAACAAAAGAACTCTTTCCAGTTGAAGCTGCTCCTGCTCGGGAACGAATCTCAGCACGAGGTATCTCCTCAACATTGTCAAAACTAGTCCCAGGAGTCTCTACCTCTGGATCAACCTCTGGCATCCCTTGCTCTGGAAGCGACGGATCCTCCTCTGTCACTTCAAAACCTGCCAAAGAAACACAAAAAGGTATGAATATGATCCTGTTTGAAAATCATTATCAGGGTTTTTACTACAAAATACCTTCTTCGACGACTGGCGGAACACTTTCTTCCTCCATGAACTCATCAGAAGCATCATCAACATTTGCATCCATCGATGGTTCGAAGTCATCGGAATCCTGTGGCATGTCACCTGGCAAAAAAAAATGTTAGCAAACCAAGTCGCAGACACAAAAAAAGAAGCAAGAGAAGTCATACCAATTGGAGATTCTGGATTCACTCCAAAGTCCCTCGGTTCTTCTTCAGGTGCCCCGACAGGATCCGTCACCACCTCATCGGTTGGAACCTCAGGCATCACCAAGTCTTCCTCTGCTAAAAAAAAAGAAAAGTAGAAACAAGAAGTAAATCAGAACATGGAAAATCCCATGAAAAGAAATGGAAAGAGAAAAAGGAAGAATCATACCTTCACCGACGGTCTCTTCTTCTCGGCTTCTCTTCTCTGGAGGCTTGTCAGCATCCACTGGCACATCCTCATTGATAGTAAGAGGAACTTCCAAGTTAAGAGAGTTCTCATGCTGCCCCTTGCTGCGATGATGACTCCTCCTCCTCTTACTCCTGTGGGCTCGCTTCTTAGAGGAACCTGCCCCGCTGTCAGAGTCAGGTTTCGTACTTGACTCCTCACTGGATGGTCTACTCTTGGCAGTAGACTCCACGAAAGCTTGCCTCTGTGCCGCTTGCATCCAAGCACTAAGTTCGGCTTCCTCCTGTTCTAGCTGCTCTAAAGCCTCATCAGGTATTTCTCGAACAGCTTCAGAACCAATGACGCCCTGGTCACCGAGAAAGCCTATCTTGTGCTTCTCTCCAGAAAGGAAGGCCCAAACTTCCTCTCGCCGGACGCCATCCGACTTTCCAAGGCCCTTTCCAGATGCCAGCTTCACATCAAGCTCCTTCTTGGAAAGCCCCCGATATGCCGAAAAGCTCTCCGCGAACCACTTCGCAAAGCTGGCAGTTCGGGAAGTCAGCAACACAGGATAAGAAATCATGGCTGTAGTATCTTCAGCACTATAGAAAGCCCATGCATTTCTCCTGTCCTGTAAACCTCCAAAGCGCTTCACCATGCTTGAAGGCGCTCCAACAACGCCTTGAGAAAAGCCCAGCTGCAAAGCAAAGCGAGATGGTACATACGGCTGGATGTAGACGAAAAGATGTCTACGGTACACCATCGTGCCGACACGTATGCTGAAAAGCCACTCTCTCTCTGCATTCGTCAAGGAATAATGCCTTCCCGACCCCGCCCTGGTAGAGTCTCGGGAGGCACCAAAATCAAAAGCCTTCTTCCACAACTCCGGAGAAACCTTCACTGAAGACTGCCCCATCTCGACGTCCCTGAACCGTCAGATCCTCATGTGGGCAAACAAAAGTGATTCGGACACAGCTTTGCCCTTAGCCAGTCGAATCATCAGAGGATCATCATCCTGTGTAGCACCCAGCCGGTGGAAGCCAGGACAGTGGTACACGTACCACGAATAAAAGATGTGGGCTGAAAATACCCTATTCATGGGAAGCCCAAGCCGAACCAAAAAAGCAGCAGCCTGGAGTTCGGTACACAGGTAGGAGTAAAGAGTTGGCACCAAAGCAAGCTGCTCTCCAAATGCCATCTAACAAGCCGGAAAAATACAATCCGGCCTGATGTGCGTTCCATCTCCTCCAGCAAAAATAGCCTCACCAAGCCAATAAGTGAGGTAAACAGCGAGATCTCTCCGCAGTGCAATGTCAGGACATATGGCATTTGTACTTGCACATAAATCTCTCAACTCTTC
This sequence comes from Litsea cubeba, assembly GCA_012931725.1. NCBI lineage: Eukaryota > Viridiplantae > Streptophyta > Magnoliopsida > Laurales > Lauraceae > Litsea > Litsea cubeba. The sequence goes on along the minus strand of CM022944.1, from coordinate 94,617,881 downwards.
TTGCATGGCCAAGATCTTCTTTGAACTTGGATCCTGAGCTCCGGCTTCTTGGGTCACGCTATCAGAAGACTCTCTGCTATCAAAAAAGTTGGGGAATGAAGAGCTAGAACTCTTCCAACTGCTGAATCTAACTTTCAAACTCTCTTTCTCCTTCAAAAAATCATAGAAGGCGACGAGCTGAAAGTACAGAAGCCTGAACTCCTCAGACTGCCCCTCAAGGACGCTGTCAATCGGCATAAACTCCTCATAGAGTTTGCCGAGGATGGGCAATCCAGTAATGGCGCTCAACTCCTTCAAAGAGAAACCAATCTCACCATTCGTCACAACGAAGGTATTGGTTTGTGGGAGGAATGATTCCAGCATAGCCATGAAGGCCTCGTCGGAAAAGATCACGGTCTCCCTAAAGACACGGACCGCATCAAAATTCCCGGCTTCCTTCAAAACGGCGCCACCAATCAGCAGGACGCGATCAGTCCACGACTTCCACTCGGAGTCAGCATTGAAACGGCCACGGAGTCGAAAAGGCTTGATCCAATTGCTGCCGTCACCGCTAAAAATACCAAGGCCCACCGGTCTCAAATCGACCGATGGATAATCAGAACCCTGGTAGCCGCTGGATGGCATCAACAGGTCCATGTCAACAGGCGACCTCTCCGTATATCCAGGAGAACCGCCAACAAAAACCTCGGTCTTGATTACATTTGTTCTTCTCACCCAGCTTGGAGGATCTTCCCTCTTAGAGCATGTGGGGGCAAGGCTCATGATCGAGACGGTGCGATCAAACGTCGACCGGGTAACAACAGTCTTCTTTTCACCATCTGCTGTGAAAGAAAACTGAAAACACCTCCTCTGGTATGTCATGTCATCAGGGACTGCATCACCAAAGAAGAAGGTAGGCCTGGGCAAAACGCTCTGATCTTCCATCTCCCATGGACGACTGCTTACCATGATCTTATAGAATTCCTCTCCCTTGAGAGTGATCAGTCGCTGCCTCATCTCATCTCTGTTGAGGGAGTCGCATTCTTCCAGATTTCTCTCAACATACTGGACCTTCTCAAAGGCCTGCTGAACGGCCGGATTAGAAGATCTAGAAGATCGACGAGGTACGCTTGTAGCAGGCTCTTTACCCTTGTTCGTTCTGGAGGAACCACCTGCAAAGGATGGAAAAGAAAAAGATCAAACATCAAAATGACAGAATCTCGCTAAAAAAAAATATGGCTAAATTTTGACATGATGACGGGGCAATTCCGAAGAAAAGCAACTATCCCGAAAGAAATAGAAAGCTTGAAGATGGGCTCAACATCGCTGCGAGCTCCGAAACTCCAAACTTTCGAAACCTCAAAGTCTCCGCAAAATCAGGAAGGGCTCAACATCGCTGCAAGCTCCAAATTCCCAAATTTGCGAAAACTTTCAAGTATGCTATCACATCTTGCCACAAATTTAATTTACAATAGAATGCATGCATGAACATCTAGGTTTGCCCAAAAAAAAGGGCATTATCATGATGAGCAAAGGAGAAAAAAAAAAGATAACTTTCTCAAAAAAAAAGGGGGGAAAGAAAACAAAAAAAAAAAGAAAAGAAAAAAAAAGGGGATGGCCCACAGGCCGTGGCCCACAGGCCACGTGGCCGTACGGCCAGATCCGTACGGCCCACAAAAGAAACCAAAAAAAAATGCAAAAAAAAAAGAAAGCAAAAAGAAAACACGTGTAAAAAAAAAAAAGGAAAACACGTGGAGAAAAAAAAAGAAGAAAAAGAAAAGAAAAGAAAAAGAAAGAAATAAAAAAAAGAAAGAAAGAACTTTTTATTTTTCCTACAATGGAGTTTTCTTGAAAAAGGGAACTTACTTCAAGCCATTGATGGAGAAGAAGAAGAAAAGTCTTGAAGATCTTGAAGAAGAAGAACTCTTGGTCTTGAAGCCCTCTTAAGATTATTGCAAAAGAAAGAAATAAGAGCAAGAGATCTAACCTCCTCCTTGCTTTTATAGAAGAGAGCAAACCAAAGAAGGAAAGAAGAAAGAGGTAAGTGTTACTTAATTAGTAACCTTACCAAAAGAAAGAGATTAGAAAGATTCTTTCCCAAAAGAAAGATATCTTGAAGGATTTTCTCCCAAAAAGAAATCAATGAGAGATTTTCTCCCAAAAGATAGGATCAATGAAGGATTCTTTCCCAAAAGAAAGATATCTTGAGATATCCTATCCCAAAATAAAGGGAACATGAGAGATTCTCTCCATGTAAAGATATTCTTAGATATTCTCTATCCAAAAGAGATATTTTTGGATATTCTTTACAAAAATGACACCATATGAGATCTAAGCCATTTCAAAAACTTAAGGTCCCATGGGTTAGCCCATATGAGCCAGGTTTGACCACCTAGGCACACAAAAAAATAAAAATAAAAAAAAAATGGGCTTTTAATCAAAGAGAAATCCCTCTTACCAAGAGTATACAAAAATGGTTACATGCCTCTTTTGAGTTGATTCGGCCATACAAAAAAAGAATTCCAAGCCCAACGAGCTTCCAAAAATCAAACCATCCAGCCTCATCTACCAAATTGAGCCAAAATCTTGAAATTGACATTCCACAAAAATCCAAACCAAAACCTGGTCCCCTAACTTGCCACATATAGCTTGTTAGGTCACAAGACCAAAACCAAAAACCAAAACCTGATCCCCTAACTTGCCATATACAGCCTATTAGGTCACAAGATCAAAACCAAAATTGATCCCCCAACATTCTAAATACATCTTGTTGGGTCACACGATCAAAACCAAACCCGACCCCCTAACCTGCCACATACAGCCTGTTAGGTCACAAGGTCAAAACCCAAATCCACATCCCTGATGTCATCTTCAAAACTTTGCCTCGAGATGGTACGTGATCCCTTTCACTACCATAAAATTCCCCTGGAAGCTCAAAAGGCTACAAATACCAAAAAAAAAAAGATTGCTCAAAGACTCTTGGTCAAGTCACAGGCTCTCCTTCAAAAATCTCTTCGAGACACATCGACTACAAATGATAAGTAACTCATCGCTGTACCTCGAGGGGGCATTTGTTGACACCAAAAATGTCACTTTGCCTCTTCAAGATCCAAAGAGCTACATAAAGTCACAACCTGCCATAAATAGGCAATGCTACTTCCAAAAAATCAAATCTTGTCAGAATCAAACAAAAACTGCAAGATCCTTCAAGACAGCCAAAAGAGTACACAAGAAGTTTCGGGCCATTTTAAAATCATTTGGCCTAACTTCGCTTCTCCAATAGCCGAAAAGGAGCTCTCGGCGGCGAAAGCATCGGAGACACCAAATCTTCGATCAGAGCCGATGGATGGTCTCAAAATACACCCAAAAGGCTCCACGTCAAGTTCCGAGTCAAACCGACAACGTTTGACCCTACATCAACCCTCGAACAGCTAAATCAAGCCTCTCGGCAGCAAGAACCGCCGAGGCCATCACTCATCAGATAGAGCAGATGGACGGCTTCAAAATGCTTACAAAGGGCTGCATGTCAAATTTCAGGTCATTTCGACAACATTTGACCATAGTTTGACGCTCGGAAGCCAAATCAGGCCTCTCGGCGGCAAAGCTCTCTGGGACCATGCTTTCCAAGACAGAGCCCATGGATCATCTTAAAATGACTCCAATAGGTTCCCTATCAAATTTCAAGTCAATCGGACATCGGTTGACCGCACATCAAACCGCGACATCTTCATCGCGACAAAAGCGAGTCTACTGGTGATAGGACCCCAAACGGCTTCAAAACTCAAATAAAAGCCTATGGTTGTTCTTATTTATTGCTCAGGAGGCTTCACACCAAATTTCAGGTCATTCCGACATCGTTTGACCCAGTTTCAGCTTCTGACGGAAAATAGGCAGCTCTGCGCGACAAAGTCTTCGGCTTTCTCAGGAAATTGGAAACTTTGCAAAATAAAATGCAAGGATTCTCATCAGGTTTACTACAGGGAAATCAAGCCAATAAATGGTCAAAATTTCAAGGAAAAATACTGATGGACCGCGCTCCAATGCTCGGTTCTACCGAGGTCGGCGGACGTGGGAGTCCGTCGGGTCCGACGCTTTCGTAACCGGGGGCAAGGGCGTGCATCAACATTTTCTTTTTTTTTTTGTGGGTGTGCCAGATTTTCTATTTTTACTTGGAATTGCAAGTGGTGATCCGGAGATCAACCTTCGCAAGTAAAAAGGAAATCAACTTCTTTCAAGTTTTCCATTGCACATATATTTAAGAAAAGAGACATTTTCTTGATTTGCCGTGAAAGGCGATTTTTTTTGGCATTTATAGCCGATTTTGGCGTTTATAGCCGATTTTTGGCGTTTATAGCCGATTTTGGCAGTTTATAGCCGATTTACAATCCTTATCAACAATGAAAGACAAGAATTGTGATTTTTGTCTCTTTTGAAAAAATACAAACTACAATGAAAAGCAAGAAAAGGAGGATCTAACTTCTCAGGAGATTGTGGGGGACTCGTTTAGACTGACGGTCGCAAGCCATATGTGGGCTTCGCCATCATCCATGCAGATGAGAACAGAGGATGCTATTGATTCGCTTGGCTTGGCTATAACCTCGGGTTTTTAGAGGACAAAGACCAAAAGAAGGTCCTATGTCCAATAAAAAGCCGAGTAGACGGGCTGAAAAGCCATATCTAAGCCATTGGAGGCAGGAGGAGAAGGCAAGGTCCTTGGGGGGGGTACCCCCCAAGGGACTTTTGTCACCTTGTTGCGGTGGCCGGTGTAGAACTTCCGCAGAGTTTTCTCTCTTTTTCTTTTCTCTGGATTTCTGACTGCTGTCTGTTGATGTTCATTGTTGTTTTTTTCTTCTTGGAGAGCCCTCCTATTTATAGGCTTTTAGGTAGCCTTTTAGGTGGGTTTATGGGCTTTTATTGTCATTAAGCCGCATAATGGGAGGAGTTACAAAATTGAATTGTTTATTTTGTAACTCCTTTTTCTTGGCTTCTGATTGGCCGAAGGAGATTGAGGGCATTTAATCGCCTTTAATCGCCATGATGGGAGGAGTTTCATGGGTTAAATGCCATGAATCTCTTGACTTGTAACTCCCGAATGCTTGCTTCTGATTGGGCCGTCCAAAGAAATGGATTAATGACTGTAATAAAGCTAGTCAATTAATCGCATTAAGTGGTCGCCGAGCAGCTGAAGAGTCGCGGGCCGTGCCACGTCTTTTGAGATTCTTCTGTTGATGATCATCGATGGATCTTCATGTAGATCGACATCAGATGATCATGTAATTTCAGGTGTTTGTTGCCAACAGCGGGTCGGTGCCATCTGTCCTGTCGATTTCTCGATCGGTCGGGTGGAAAGCACACTTTTTTGGTTGACCGGGTGGCGATCAATACTGTCTTCGATACTCTTGATGATTTACCCGTGTTTTGGACGGATGTCAGAGGACTTGGTGTCTCAAAAGCATGAATTTTGGAAAGTACCAGAGGCTGGGCCCTTCGAATCGCGAAAAAACGGCGAAAATCGGGGTTTCCGGGGCTTTCCCGGCGACCCCGGGGTCCAAGGTCGCCGGCGACCCTGGGGGGGTTTTCCCCCTTTCGTGTCCCGTTTTGCGTCCGTTTTTGCCTTTTTTTTATTCTTTTTTCTTCTGTACTTTTCCTTGACATTTTGACCATTTATTGGCCTGATTTCTTTGTAGGAAACCTGATGAGAATCCTTGCATTTTATTTTGCAAAGTTTCCAATTTCCTGAGAAAGCCGAAGACTTTGTCGCGCAGAGCTGCCGATTTTCCGTCAGAAGCTGAAACTGGACCAAACGATGTCGGAATGACCTGAAATTTGGTGTCAAGCCTCTTGAGCAATAAATAAGACCAACCATAGGCTTTTGTTTGAGTTTTGAAGCTGTTTGGGGTCCTATCACCTGTAGACTTGCTTTTTGTCGCGATGAAGATGTCGCGGTTTGATGTGCGGTCAACCGGTGTCCGATTGACTTGAAATTTGACAGGGAACCTATTGGAGTCATTTTAAGATGATCCATAGGTTCTGTCTTGGAAACCATGGTCCCGGAGAGCTTTTGTCGCCGAGAGCTCCTTTTCGGCTGTCGGAGAAGCGAAGTTAGGCCAAATGATTTTGAAATGGCCCGAAACTTCTTGTGTACTCCTCTTTTGGCTGTCTGGAAGAATCTTGCAGTTTTTGTTTGATTCTGACAAGATTTGATTTTTGGAAGCAGCATTGCCTATTTATGGCAGGTTGCGACTTCATGTAGCTCTTTGGATCTTGAAGAGGCAAAGTAACATTTTTGGTGTCAACAAATGCCCCCTCGAGGTACAGCGGCGAGTTGCTTAACTTTTGTAGTCGATGTGCCTCGAAGAGATTTTTGAAGGAGAGCCTGTGACTTGACCAAGAGTCTTTGAGCAATCTTTTTTTTTTGGTATTTGTAGCCTTTTGAGCTTCCAAGGGAATTTTATGGTAGTGAAAGGGATCACGTACCATCTCGAGGCAAAGTTTTGAAGATGACATCAGGGATGTGGATTTGGGTTTTGACCTTGTGACCTAACAGGCTATATATGGCAGGTTAGGGGGTCGGGTTTGGTTTTGATCGTGTGACCCAACAAGCTGTAATGTGGAATGTTGGGGGATCAATTTTGGTTTTGATCTTGTGACCTAACAGGCTGTATGTGGCAAGTTAGGGGATCAGGTTTTGGTTTTTGGTTTTGGTCTTGTGACCTAACAGGCTGTATGTGGCAAGTTAGGGGACCAGGATTTGGTTTGATGGAATGTCAATTTCAAGAATTTGGCTCAATTTGGTAGATGAGGCTGGATGGTTTGATTTTTGGAAGCTCATGGGGCTTAGAATTTTCTTTTATACGGTCCAATCAACTCAAAAGAGGCATGGAACCATTTTTGTATGCTCTTGGTAAGAGGGATTTCTCTTTGACTAAAAGCCCAAAATTTATTTATTTATTTTTTTTTTTTTTGTGTGCCTAGGTGGTCAAACCTGGCTCATATGGGCTAACCCATGGGACCTTAAGCTTTTGAAATGGCTTAGATCTCATATGGTGTCATTTTTGTAAAGAATATCCAAAAATATCTCATTTGGATAGAGAATATCTAAGAATATCTTTACTTGGAGAGAATCTCTCATGATCCCTTTATTTTTGGGATAGAATATCTCAAGATATCTTTCTTTTGGGAAAGAATCCGTCATAGATTGATTTTTTGGGAGAAAATCCTTCAAGATATCTTTCTTTTGGAAAGAATCTTTCTAATCTCTTTCTTTTGGTAAGGTTACTAATTAGTAACACTTACCTCTTTCTTCTTTCCTTCTTTGGTTTGCTCTCCTCTATAAAAGCAAGGAGGAGGTTGGATCTCTTGCTCTTACTACTTTCTTTTGCAATAATCTCAAGAGGGCTTCAAGACCAAAATTTCTTCTTCTTCAAGATCTTCAAGAGTTTTCTTCTTCTTCTCCATCAATGGCTTCAAGTAAGTTCTTCTTTTTCAAGAAAACTCCATTGTAGGAAAAAAAAATAAAGTTCTTTCTTTTTTTGTTTCTTTCTTTTCTTCTTTTTTTTTTTCTTTTCCACGTGTTTGCTTCCCCTTTTTTTTTTTTTTTACACGTGTTTTTTTTTTTTTGCTTTCTTTTCTTTTCTTTTTTCTTTTTTTTCATGTTTTTTTTTTGTGTGGGCCGTACGGACAGATCCGTACGGATCTGGCCGTACGGCCACGTGGCCTGTGGGCCACGGCCTGTGTGCCAGCCCTCATTTTTTTTTCTTTTTTTTTTCTTTCCCTCCCCTTTTTTTTTGAGAGAGTTTCTTTTCTTTCTTTTTTTTTGTTTTCTTTCCCCTCTTTTTTTTTGAGAAAGTTTCTTTTTTTTTTTTTTTTTCTCATCATGATAATGCATTTTTTTTTCGCAAACCAAGATGTTCATGCATGCATTCAATTTGTAAATTAAATTTGTAGCATGATGTGATAGCATACCTGAAAGTTTTCGTAATTTTGGGAACTTGGAGCTCGCAGTGATGTTGAGCCCTTCCTGATTTTGCGGAGACTTTTAGGTTTCGAAAGTTTGGAGTTTCGGAGCTCGCAGCGATGTTGAGCCCATCTTCAAGCTTTCTATTTCTTTCGGGATAGTTCCTTTTCTTCGGAATTGCCCCGTCATCATGTCAAAATTTCGCCAGACTTTTTTTAGCGAGATTCGGTCATTTTGATGTTTGATCTTTTTCTTTTCCATCCTTTTCAGGTGGTTCCTCCAGAGCGAACAAGGGTAAAGAGCCTGCTACAAGCGTACCTCGTCGATCTTCTAGATCTTCTAATCCGGCCGTTCAGCAGGCTTTCGAGAAGGTCCAGTATGTTGAGAGAAATCTGGAAGAGTGCGACTCCCTCTACAGAGATGAGATGAGGCAGCGACTGATCACTCTCAAGGGAGAGGAATTCTATAAGATCATGGTAAGCAGTCGTCCATGGGTGATGGAAGATCAGAGCGTTTTGCCCAAGCCTACCTTCTTCTTTGGTGATGCAGTCCCTGATGACATGACATACCAGAGGAGATGTTTTCAGTTTTCCTTCACAGCAGATGGTGAGAAGAAGACTGTTACTACCCGGTCGATGTTTGATCGCACCGTCTCGATTCTGAGCCTTGCCCCCACGTGCCCTAAGAGGGAAGATCCTCCAAGCTGGGTGAGAAGGACAAATGTAATCAAGACCGGGGTTTTTGTTGGCGGATTCTCCTGGATATACGGAGAGGTCGCCTGTTGATATGGACCTGTTGATGCCATCCAGCGGCTACCAGGGCTCTGATTATCCGTCGGTCGATTTGAGACCGGTGGGCCTTGGTATTTTCAGCGGTGACGGCAGCAATTGGATCAAGCCTTTTCGACTTCGAGGTCGTTTCAATGCTGACTCCGAGTGGAAGTCGTGGACTGATCGCGTCCTGCTGATTGGTGGCGCCGTTTTGAAGGAAGCCGGGATTTTTGATGCGGTCCGTGCTTTTAGGGAGACCGTGATCTTTTCCGACGAGGCCTTCATGGCTATGCTGGAGTCATTCCTCCCACAAACCAATACCTTCGTTGTGACGAATGGTGAGATTGGTTTTTCTTTGAAGGAGTTGAGCGCCATTACCGGATTGCCCATCCTCGGCAAACTCTATGAGGAGTTTATGCCGATTGACAGCGTCCTCGAGGGGCAGTCTGAGGAGTTCAGGCTTTTATACTTTCAGCTCGTCGCCTTCTATGATTTTTTGAAGGAGAAGGGGGGGTCGAAAGTTAGATCCAGCAGTTGGAAGAGTTTTTGCTCTTCATTCCCCAACTTTTTTGATAGCAGGGAGTCTTCTGATAGCGTGATCCAGGAAGCCGGAGCTCAGGATCCAAGTTCAAAGAAGATCTTGGCCATGCAAGAAGAGTTGAGAGATTTCTGTGCAAGTACAAACGCCATATGTCCTGACATTGCACTGCGGAGAGATCTCGCTGTTTACCTCACTTATTGGCTTGGTGAGGCTGTTTTTGCTGGAGGAGATGGAACGCACATCAGGCCGCATTGTATTTTCCCGGCTTGTCAGATGGCGTTTGGAGAGCAGGTTGCTTTGGTTCCAGCTCTTTACTCCTACCTGTGTACCGAACTGCAGGCTGCTGCTTTTTTGGTTCGGCTTGGGCTTCCCATGAATAGGGTATTTTCAGCCCATATCTTTTATTCGTGGTATGTATACCACTGTCCTGGCTTCCATCGGCTGGGTGCTGCACAGGATGATGATCCTCTGATGATTCGACTGGCTAAGGGCAAAGCCGTGTCCGAATCACTTTTGTTTGCCCGTATGAGGATTCGACGGTTCAGGGACGTCGAGATGGGGCAATCTTCAGTAAAGCTTTCTCCGGAGTTGCGGAAGAAGGCTTTTGATTTTGGTGCCTCCCGAGACTCTACCAGGGCGGGGTCGGGAAGGCATTATTCCTTGACAAATGCAGAGAGAGAGTGGCTTTTCAGCATACGTGTCGGCACGATGGTGTACCGCAGACATCTTTTCGTCGACATCCAGCCGTATGTACCCTCTCGCTTTGCTTTGCAGCTGGGCTTTTCTCAAGGCGTTGTTGGAGCGCCTTCAAGCATGGTGAAGCGCTTTGGAGGCTTACAGGACGGGAGAAATGCATGGGCTTTCTATAGTGCTGAAGACACTACAGCCATGATTTCTTATCCTGTGTTGTTGACTTCCCGTACTGCCGGCTTTGCGAAGTGGTTCGCGGAGAGCTTTTCGGCATATCGAGGGCTTTCCAAGAAGGAGCTTGATGTGAAGCTGGCATCTGGAAAGGGCCTTGGAAAGTCGGATGGCATCCGGCGAGAGGAAGTTTGGGCCTTCCTTTCTGGAGAGAAGCACAAGATAGGCTTTCTCGGTGACCAGGGCGTCATCGGTTCTGAAGCTGTTCGAGAAATACCTGATGAGGCTTTGGAGCAGCTAGAATAGGAGGAAGCCGAACTTGGCGCTTGGATGCAGGCGGCACAGAGGCAAGCTTCCGTGGAGTCTACTGGCAAGAGCAGACCATCCAGTGAGGAGTCAAGTGGGAAACCTGACTCTGACAGCGGGGCAGGTTCCTCTAAGAAGCGAGCCCGCAGAAGTAAGAGGAGGAGGAGTCATCATCGCAGCAAGGGGCAGCATGAGGACTCTCCTAACTTGGAAGTTCCTCTTACTATCAATGAGGATGTGCCAGTGGATGCTGACGAGCCTCCAGAGAAGAGAAGCCGAGAAGAAGAGACCGTTGGTTAAGGTATGATTCTTCCTTTTTCTCTTTCCATTTCTTTTCATGGGATTTTTTCCATGTTATGATTTGCTTCTTGTTTCTGCTTTTCTTCTTTTTTTTTAGCAGAGGAAGACTTGGTGATGCCGGAGGTCCCAACCGATGACGTGGTAATGGATCCTGTTGAGGCACCTGAAGAAGAACCGAGGGACTCTGGAGTAAATCCAGAATCTCCAATTGGTACGACTTCTTTTGCTCCCTTTTTTTTGTTTGTGACTTGGCTTGCTAACACATTTTTTTTGTTGCCAGCTGACTTGCCACAGGGTTCTGATGACTTTGAACCATCGATGGACGCAAATGTTGATGATGCTTTCGATGAGTTCATGGAGGAAGAAAGTGTTCCGCCAGTCGTCGAAGAAGGTATTTTGTAGTTATAACTCTGATAATGATTTTCAAACAGGGTCATACTCATACCTTTTTGTGTTTCCTTTGCAGGTTTTGAAGTGGCAGAGGAGGATCCGTCGCTTCCAGAGCAAGAGATGCCAGAGGTTGATCCAGAGGTAGAGATTCCTGGGACCAGCTCTGACAATATTGAGGAGATTCCTCGCGCTGAGATTCCTTCCCGAGCAGGAGCAGCTTCAGCTGGAAAGAGTTCTTTTGTTACTCTTTCAACAGATGATGACATGAGTAGCCGACCAACGGAGTTGGGCGAATCTTCAGCTGGGCCATCTCTTCTTTTTGCGAAGAAGGTGGTGGTGCGAGTTCTGAGCTCTTGGATTGAGACTCTCTTCTCTGGGCACTTGGAAGTAGGATTTGGCATGATCCAGCATGTGCAGGAGATTCTCAGTGATGCTGAAGAGGCTGGTCTGGATGTTACAGGTGCCAGGGCGATCGTTGATAGGATCATTGCACTGGGTGACAAGTGGTTTGAGACCGTGAGTTTGGCTGATGACCAGTTCTTCAAGGAGATGTTCCTGGACCCTGCTGATAAGGCTAAGTCTGACCTGGATGAGGCTACAGAAAGCAGGAAGCTGGCAGTCCGAAAGAGGAACTTAGAAGAGATAGCCATCATCAGGCTGACACATGACCTCAACATCCTTGACAGGGAGGTCGATGAGGCCAGGAAACGTCTTGAGCATTTGCAGGCACAAGTCGCTGCCAAGTGGACTGCCATAATAGAGGCTCGCGACAGGGAGAGTGCCCTGATTCACCTGGTTGCAGATGCCGAACGGGTTCTCAAAAGGAAGTCTGATGAGGATGAACAATGGCAAACTGCTCGAGGCAAGCTTCCTGGTGTGAGAGAAGGGGTACAGCCCACTCCAGCATCTCATGGCAAGTTCCTGAAGAAGCGTGCCTTGGAATCCTTGACGGCTGAGGCTAAAAGTTTGCTTGGGGAGCTGAACTCTTGGCTGGAGACCATTTTTGATTGAGCTCCTGTATACAGAAACTATCCTTCTTTCTTTTCTCTTTTTTTTGGTACCACTTGTATTTTTTTGGTACTTATTTTTTGTAGTGCTTGTGAACACTTTCTTTTTTTTTGGTACCACTTGTATTTTTTTGGTACTCCCTTTTTTTTTTGTAGTGCTTGTGAACACTTTCTTTTTTTTTGGTACCACTTGTATTTTTTTGGTACTCCCTTTTTTTTTGTAGTGCTTGTGAACACTTTCTTTTTTTTTTTGTTATCCCTACGCTCACTTTAATCTTTTTGTGATAAAAGTAATTGCTAAATGGGATGCTCTTTTTTTTTTTTTGTTATCCCTACGCTCACTTGAATCTTTTTGTGATAAAAGTAATTGCTAAATGGGATTTGATCAAAAGGTTGTCATTTTGTGAAAATCTTTTGTCAAATGGTTGTTTTGGCATGAAAGCCAGGTTTTTTGTTTATGGCATGGAAGCCAATTTTGGCATGAGAGCCAGCTTTTCTTGTGGCATTGATAGCCTGTTTTTTTTTGTTGTGGCATCTATAGCCAATTTTGGTGGCATTGATAGCCGGTTTGTTTTGTGGCATTTTTAGCCGGTTTTTGGTGGCATTGATAGCCGGTTTGTTTTGTGGCATTTATAGCCGGTTTTTGGTGGCATTGATAGCCGGTTTGTTTTGTGGCATCTATAGCCGGTTTTGTTTTGGTGGCATTGATAGCCGGGTTTTTTTTTTTTTTTTTTTTTTAAATCCAAGTTTTTTTTTTTTGTTTGTGGCATTGATAGCCGGTTTTGTTTTGGTGGCATTGATAGCCGGTTTGTGGCATTTATAGCCTGTTTTGATGGCATTTATAGCCGGTTTGGTTTTCAAAAAATGCAAGTATCGACTAAAAGTCGCCTCCCTGCTGAATGTTCTTGCAAGTATCGATGGAATGTCGCATCCTTGCTCATTCGGTTGCGAGTATCAATGGAATGTCGCATCCTCGCGGATTTGGGTGCAAGTATCGATGAAATGTCGCATCCTTGCTTTTCAAAAATTTTGGTTTTGCGGGTACTGACTTGATGTCGTTTCCCCACGATTTTTGAAATTTGTGGTTTTCTCGAACCTTTGGGTTATGGATATCAACTGAAATGTTGCGTCTCCACAGTTTTTTTTGAAATTTGGGTTGTGGATATCAACTGAAATGTTGCATCTCCACGGTTTTGGATTTTGCAAGTATCGACGAAATGTCGCTTCCCTGCGATTTTGGAAGTGTCGAACGTGGTTCGCTTACTTCCGATTTGTGCGAGTATCGACTAAGCGTCGCTTCCTCGCGGGTTTTTGAAAAACCATTTTTTTTTGTTTAAAGACACGAGGGTCATAAATTTTGACCTAAAACCATTTTGGCGGTAAAAGGCAGGGTGGACTAGGGTGGAAATCCCTGAATCCGGATTTTGTTTCAAACCATGAATTTTGGGTTCAAGGGTTGAAAATTTTGGTCAAGTTAGGGAAAGGTTTCTAAACTTGGATATTTTTTTTGTTGAACAATGAAACGATGAAAGTAAGCATTGTTTTAGATTTCTAGAAATTTCAACATTTGATATGAAAATTCTAAAAAAAATGGTGGGTTTAGCGAGCGTGTACCTGGAAACCGGTTTTGGCCGTACAGGCATTGCTCTTACCCAGTTGGGTAAGTCTTCAAGGGTAGTACCGCTTTAAGAACTTGCCATTGATGGGCAGCATACATCTGTCACCTTCCATGTTTAGGAGTGCGTATGCGCCATTGGAGAAAACTTTGTCGATGACGTAGGGTCCCTCCCATTTCGGCTCAAATTTGCCTTTGGACTTGTGAGCGAAGACCATTGGTCTTTTTACCGCAAGAACCAAGTCATTCTTTTTGTAGGCGCGTTGCCTGACCTTTTTATCGAAAGATCCTGCCATACGCGCTTGGTAAAGTTCAATGCTTTGTTGAGCTTCGAGCCGTCTCTCATCGAGATTGTCCAGCTCATGGAGTCGCAATTTGACATTGCTTTCTTGAGTCATGTCATTTTGCAAGGATACCCTCAAGGAAGTAATTTGTACTTCCAAGGGCACGACAGCTTCGCATCCATAGACCAAGGAGAATGGTGTGCTATGGGTTGGTCCTCGAACGGTGGTTCGATAGGCCCATAAAGCTTCAGACATTTTGTCGCTCCAGTCTCTTTTGTGATTAGAGACCATTTTTTTGAGGGTTTTGCAGAGTGTCTTGTTGAAAGCTTCTGCTAACCCGTTTGCTGCCGGATTGTATGGAGTCGAAGGACAGCTTTGAATTTTGTATTTGTCGCAGAACCTGTAGAATCGATGATCCCGGAACTGTGGTCCGTTATCATGGACGAATCTTTTGGGTATGCCGAAACGACAAATGATGTTGGTGCGCAGGAACTGAAGGACTGATGAGGTCTTCATTTCGTTAAACGCAAATGCTTCTGACCACTTGGAGAAATAATCCGTAGCGGCGAAGATGAAGCGATGACCTTTGCTTGAAGGGGGAGAAATAGGACCTATGATGTCCATACCACAGGCTTCGAAAGGCCATGAGATCGCTGTAGGATGCAGCCATTCTGGAGGCATGTGAATGTAATCTCCATGAACTTGGCATTGTTGGCAGCGCTTAGCAAATTGCATTGCATCAGCTACCATGGTAGGCCAGTAATATCCTAACCTTTTTATCTGATCATAGAGCTTAGGTCCAGCCTGATGAGCTCCACAAAGACCAGCATGAACTTCTTTGAGTGTTTCTTCAGCCTCTTGTTGTGACAAGCAGCGTAGAAGTACTCCGTTGAAGGATTTCCTGTAAAGGATTTTTGAAGGAATATCCAAATGGAAGCTTGGGGTTCGCCTTTGGATGCTTACCCGTTCTTTTGGATCTTCAGGTAGGATTCCGAACATAATGTAATCAATGAACGGATCCCTCCAGTCGCCAATTGAAGTTTGAAGGATTGAAATCCGACTTCCGACCACTTGGTGGCATTTAGCAACTGCTTGGTGTGTGTTAAGAGGAGGAAGGATTCTCCTTTCGCACACTGTGACTTGCATGTTTTCCCCTTCCTGGATTGCCATGGATGCGGCAAGTCCGGCTAGGGCATCTGCACGTATGTTTTCACCTCTACGAATGTGGGTGATGTGACAGATGTCAAACTTTTGCAGAAGTGACTGTGCCTTGTTGTAGTAGGGCAACAAATCTGGCTTCCTGACTTCAAATTTCTGATTCATCTGGTTGACGATCAGTTGAGAGTCTCCAAAGACTTCCAGCATGGTGATACCGGATTCGATGGCGAGTTCCAATCCTAAGATCAGAGCTTGATATTCAGCTGCATTGTTTGTGCATGGTTCCAGTAGCGAGAAAGCGTGTGGAATCATGTATTTGTCAGGGCTAACAAAGAGGATGCCAACTCCCGAGATCAGCTGTCTTTTTTCATTTGTCCTGGTTGCACCGTCAAAGTACATGTCCCAGGAGGCACTTTGTGAGAAAGTCTCCACATTGTAGACTGGTTCGTCTGGGAGATCATCTCTGAGTGGAGAATCTTTAGGCAATGGATGCTCTGCGAGGAAGTCTACTAGAGCTTGCCCTTTGATTGCTTTTTGTGGTACATACCTAATATCAAATTGTGACAGAAGGATGGACCATTTTGCCAGTCGAGCATTGAGAGAACCTGCCTTTGTGACAAGGACCTTCAAGAGGTTGACCCTCGAGACCAGGTAGACTGTATTGGAAAGCAAGTAGTGACGCAGCTTTTGTACGGCGAACATCACTGCAAGACATTCTTTTTCGACTGGAGAGTAGCGATGCTCTGCACCTACTAGCATGCGGCTGAGGTAATATAGAGCAGCTTCTTTTCTTTGATCATTTTCTTGCGCAAGCAGAGCTCCCAGAGAGTGATCAAGGGCTCTTGTGTACAAGATGAATGGTTTTCCAGTGGTAGGAGCAGCTAACACTGGAGGTTTTGTCAGGTATGACTTGATGTCTTGGAAAGCAGCTTCACAGTCAGCATCCCAGACAAAGTTTACACCTTTTTTCATCAACCGGGAGAATGGACGGCATTTCCCCGAAAGATTGGAGATGAACCGTCTGATGTAGGCCAATCTCCCTTGGAGCCCTTTGAGTTCTCTCAAGGTTCTTGGAGAGGGCATTTCTAGAATGGCTTTGACTTTTATGGGGTCAAGCTCTATTCCAGCTTTCCGAACTAAGAATCCGAGGAACTTACCCGACGAGACGCCGAAGAAGCATTTCAATGGATTCATTCGCAGTTTGTGTTTGCGAAGCCGGAGGAAGACTTCTCGAAGGTTTTCGAGATGATCCTCTTTTCTTTTGCTTTTGACAGCGAGGTCATCAACGTAACATTCAACCGTCTTGTGCTGCATATCTTGGAATATTTTCATCATAGCCCTCTGATATGTGGCACCAGCATTCTTCAGACCAAATGGCATGACAGTGTAGCAATACACGCCAAATGGGGTTCGAAAGGATGTATGTTTTTCATCCTCAGGATGCATCTTTATCTGATTGTAGCCAGAGAAACCATCCATGAATGTCATTCGCTCGAATCCACAGGTATTATCAATCATTACCTCTGGTATGGGGAGCGGAAATTCATCTTTTGGGCATGCGCCATTCAGGTCTCTATAGTCAATACAGACCCTGATCTGCCCATTTTTCTTTGTCACGGGGACAATGTTGGCCAACCATTCAGGATGTTGTTCCTCACGGATGAAGCCGACGCTTTTGAGTTTTTGAACTTCTTGTTCAATTTTATCCATCACATCTGGACGGAATCTTCTTTGGCCTTGCTTGACAGGCTTAATGTCTTCTTGAAGATTGAGTTTGTGAACTGCTATTTTGGGGTCTAAGCCTGGCATTTCAGCATAAGACCATGCAAAGCAATCAACGAACTCACGAAGAAAAGCGATATACTCGGGTAACTCATCATCCTTTATATTCTTGTTTATGAATACAGGACGTGGGTTATCTGGTGTTCCCAAGTCTATCTTTTGAACAGGTTCTTCTGTTGGAAGGTTCGAAGGTGGTTCCTCCACAATATTTTTGGAGGCTTCCAGCTCAACGAAACCTTCTGGGTTTCAAGGGCATTTCCAGACCAAGGTTTTGTTCCTTTCCACGGGTCTTCTTGATCGGTAATTTTCCCAAGGCTTGCTATGAGATGATCCCAATCGCCTGTTGAAACCGAGTCGAAGTAGGCTACTTCTTTTGGAGATGAGGGTTCTTCTGGGTCAGAAGTCCACACGTCTGTGTCATCGGACAACTCCTCTTCATTTTCGGAGAAATCGTGCCAATTGGATGAGCTTCCTGGATCTTTGTCAGGTGACTCATCAAAGAGATATCCAGGGAGATCGATGTCTTCATGGATTTGAGATGTTGAGGCTTGGTCAGTATATTGACTTTTAAGCCTTTGTGTCAACTGTCTCAAGGGAGTGTCAGGATCATACCCTAACCCGTGTGAAGATGTTGGTGCTTGTTTTCGTCGAAAGTAATGGTTAGTGAAGCTGCCATTGTTAGTTTTTTCGAAAATTTCTGAAACAAGACCACATCCATTAGTAATCACAAGAATATAATGATCATAAATGGGAAGTTCTATGGTTTCGTCTTTTCAAATTGCTCGAGGTAGATGACCCAAGCAATATGAGGAAGGCAAAATGCCATAGAAGGTACAATTGTTCTGATCGCAGGTATGGTAAGCCCGGAATGGGCATCCCAGTGACTGCTAGAAGCAATTGTGAACTTAAATTCGACTTATCGAGAAGCAGAGCTTACTCGAGATAAGAAGAATATAAAGTTGGAGTTACAGATGTGCCGGTCGCAATACAGTAGACCCTGAAAGGGCGTACTAGTACCGCTAGACACAAATGTTTTGAGACCGCATCTATGAGATGAGATTCTCTGTTTTGAAAGGTCAAGATTGGATTCATCAAAGAGAGCAGATGGTATTCCAATCTGAACACGGGCTCAGCGATTTTCGCGAGCGCCAGTGCTCAGAAAGAAATGAACCATGATTTCTCGGATCTGAATCTAAAAATGACGAGTTTTTTTTTTGAAAGGCCAATATCGGGTTCATCAAAGAGAGCAAAAGGCACTCCAATCTGAACACGGGCTCAGCGATTTCCGCGAGCGCCAGTGCTCAGAAAGAAGAAGACCAAGATTTCTCTAATCTAAACCCAAAATGACGGAAGTTTTTTTTTTTGAAGATTTTTGAAGATTTTTTTTTTTTTTTTTTTTTTAAAAAATCTTTTTTTTTATTTAGTTTTTTTATTATTATTTTTTTAAATTTTTTTTTTGAAATTTTTTTTTTATTTTTTATTTTTTATTTTAAATTTTTATTTTTAAAAATTTTATTTTTGAAAAAAATTTATTTAAAAGACGAGAGAGTACACATAGGTCTCCTAACCCGGTCTTATGAAATCTTGATTGATAGAATTGCCCCCAGGTAAGGGTAGGATTACTTAATGAACCCGTTTGGAGGACCCTTGCCTAGAACAGTCAAGCTGTCTCCACACTCTGGACAAGGCTTTTCTTTGAATCAACCATGATCAAAGAACACAGTTGGTTTAACCTTAGTGGTCTATGTCTTTTTTTTTTATATATTTTTTATTTTATTTTTATTTTTATGAATTCATCGAAGAGAAACAATGGCCCAAAACCTTAGTCGAACAGGCTCAACATTTCTGCAAGCGCGATGAACGATAGGAACGGATCAAGGTTTCTCAATTTTGAATCCAAATTGAGAAATCTAAATTTTTTTTTTTATATATATATATAGATATATATATTTTTTTTTAGATTTTTAATGAACTCATCGAAGAGAAACAATGGCCCAAAACCTTAGTCGAACAGGCTCAACATTTCTGCAAGCGCGATGAACGATAGGAACGGATCAAGGTTTCTCAATTTTGAATCCAAATTGAAAAATCTGATTTTTTACTTTTTTATATTTTTTTTTTTAGATTTTTAATGAACTCATCGAAGAGAAACAATGGCCCAAAACCTTAGTCGAACAGGCTCAACATTTCTGCAAGCGCGATGAACGATAGGAACGGATCAAGGTTTCTCAATTTTGAATCCAAATTGAAAAATCTGATTTTTTTTTGTTTTTTTTTTTTTGAAAAGAGAAAGAGTGGAAATAAATTCAAAGAATTAGAAATTTCCAAACAAAAAATCTCATCTCATTTTTTTATTATGCGGAATTCAACATAGGCCACCAATTATAAAGTAGCCAAGGAATCGAGAAAAGAAATATAAGCATAGAGCAAAATATATGATATGCAAATATTTCATTTCTAGCATCGTGTTCTCAAATAAACGAGTCCCACCGGGTGTGCCAGCTTGATGGACCGCGCTCCAATGCTCGGTTCTACCGAGGTCGGCGGACGTGGGAGTCCGTCGGGTCCGACCCTTTCGTAACCGGGGGGCAAGGGCGTGCATCAACATTTTCTTTTTTTTTTGTGGGTGTGCCAGATTTTCTATTTTTACTTGGAATTGCAAGTGGTGATCCGGAGATCAACCTTCGCAAGTAAAAAGGAAATCAACTTCTTTCAAGTTTTCCATTGCACATATATTTAAGAAAAGAGACATTTTCTTGATTTGCCGTGAAAGGCGATTTTTTTTTTGCATTTATAGCCGATTTTGGCGTTTATAGCCGATTTTTGGCGTTTATAGCCGATTTTGGCGTTTATAGCCGATTTACAATCCTTATCAACAATGAAAGACAAGAATTGTGATTTTTGTCTCTTTTGAAAAAATACAAACTACAATGAAAAGCAAGAAAAGGAGGATCTAACTTCTCAGGAGATTGTGGGGGACTCGTTTAGACTGACGGTCGCAAGCCATATGTGGGCTTCGCCATCATCCATGCAGATGAGAACAGAGGATGCTATTGATTCGCTTGGCTTGGCTATAACCTCTGGTTTTTAGAGGACAAAGACCAAAAGAAGGTCCTATGTCCAATAAAAAGCCGAGTAGACGGGCTGAAAAGCCATATCTAAGCCATTGGAGGCAGGAGGAGAAGGCAAGGACCTTGGGGGGGGGGGGTACCCCCCAAGGGACTTTTGTCACCTTGTTGCGGTGGCCGGTGTAGAACTTCCGCAGAGTTTTCTCTCTTTTTCTTTTCTCTGGATTTCTGACTGCTGTCTGTTGATGTTCGTTGTTGTTTTTTTCTTCTTGGAGAGCCCTCCTATTTATAGGCTTTTAGGTAGCCTTTTAGGTGGGTTTATGGGCTTTTATTGTCATTAAGCCGCATAATGGGAGGAGTTACAAAATTGAATTGTTTATTTTGTAACTCCTTTTTCTTGGCTTCTGATTGGCCGGAGGAGATTGAGGGCATTTAATCGCCTTTAATCGCTATGATGGGAGGAGTTTCATAGGGTTAAATGCCATGAATCTCTTGACTTGTAACTCCCGAATGCTTGCTTCTGATTGGGCCGTCCAAAGAAATGGATTAATGACTGTAATAAAGCTAGTCAATTAATCGCATTAAGTGGTCGCCGAGCAGCTGAAGAGTCGCGGGCCGTGCCACGTCTTTTGAGATTCTTCTGTTGATGATCATTGATGGATCTTCATGTAGATCGACATCAGATGATCATGTAATTTCAGGTGTTTGTTGCCAACAGCGGGTCGGTGCCATCTGTCCTGTCGATTTCTCGATCGGTCGGGTGGAAAGCACACTTTTTTGGTTGACCGGGTGGCGATCAATACTGTCTTCGATACTCTTGATGATTTACCCGTGTTTTGGACGGATGTCAGAGGACTTGGTGTCTCAAAAGCATGAATTTTGGAAAGTACCAGAGGCTGGGCCCTTCAAATCGCGAAAAAACGGCGAAAACCGGGGTTTCCGGGGCTTTCCCGGCGACCCCGGGGTCCAAGGTCGCCGGCGACCCTGGGCCTGCGACCCTGGCCCAGGGTCGCAGGGGTCTGCGACCCTGGGGGGGTTTTCCCCCTTTCGTGTCCCGTTTTGCGTCTGTTTTTGCCTTTTTTTTATTCTTTTTTCTTCTGTACTTTTCCTTGACATTTTGACCATTTATTGGCCTGATTTCTTTGTAGGAAACCTGATGAGAATCCTTGCATTTTATTTTGCAAAGTTTCCAATTTCCTGAGAAAGCCGAAGACTTTGTCGCGCAGAGCTGCCGATTTTCCGTCAGAAGCTGAAACTGGGCCAAACGATGTCGGAATGACCTGAAATTTGGTGTGAAGCCTCTTGAGCAATAAATAAGACCAACCATAGGCTTTTGTTTGAGTTTTGAAGCCGTTTGGGGTCCTATCACCTGTAGACTTGCTTTTTGTCGCGATGAAGATGTCGCGGTTTGATGTGCGGTCAACCGGTGTCCGATTGACTTGAAATTTGGCAGGGAACCTATTGGAGTCATTTTAAGATGATCCATAGGTTCTGTCTTGGAAACCATGGTCCCGGAGAGCTTTTGTCGCCGAGAGCTCCTTTTCGGCTGTCGGAGAAGCGAAGTTAGGCCAAATGATTTTGAAATGGCCCGAAACTTCTTGTGTACTCCTCTTTTGGCTGTCTGGAAGAATCTTGCAGTTTTTGTTTGATTCTGACAAGATTTGATTTTTGGAAGCAGCATTGCCTATTTATGGCAGGTTGCGACTTCATGTAGCTCTTTGGATCTTGAAGAGGCAAAGTGACATTTTTGGTGTCAACAAATACAGAAGAAAAAAGAATCGAAAAACAGCAAAAACGGACACAAAACGGGATAAAAAGGGGGAAACCCCCCCCCCCCCCCCCCCCGCCCAGGTTCGCAGACCCCTGCGACCCTGGAGCCCGGGTTCGCCGGGAAGGCCTCGGAAACCCCGGTTTTCACCGTTTTTTCGCGATTCGAAGCGTCCGGCCTCTGGTATTTTCCAAAACTCATACTTTTGAGACACCAAATCCTCTGACATCCGTCAAAAACACGGGTCAATCATCAAAAGTATCGAAAACAACATTGATCGCCACTCGGCCAACCAAAAAAAGTGTGCTTTCTACCCGACCGATCGAGAAATCGACAGGACAGATGGCACTGACCCGCTGTTGGCAACCAACACCTGAAGTCACATGGTCATCCGATGTCGATCTACATGAAGATCCATCGATGATCATTGCCAGAAGAATCCCAAAAGACGCGGCACGGCCCGCGACTATTCAACTGCTCGGCGACCACTTAATGCGATTAATTGACTAGCTTTATTACAGTCATTAATCCATTTCTTTGGACGGACCAATCAGAAGCAAGCATCCGGGAGTTACAAGTCAACAGATTCATGGCAGTTAACCCATGAAACTCCTCCCATCATGGCGATTAAAGGCGATTAAATGCCCTCAATCTCCTCCGGCCAATCAGAAGCCAAGAAAAAGGAGTTACAAATTAAAGAATTAAATCCTGTAACTCCTCCCATTATGCAGCTTAATGACAATAAAAGCCCATAAACCCTCCTAAATTGTCTCCTAAAAGCCTATAAATAGGAGAGCTCTCCAAGAAGAAAAGGACGACGGAGAAAATCACAAACACACAGACAATAGACGGTAGAAAATCTGAAAACTCAGACAGAAAGAGGCATCAGAAATCTAAGAGAGAAAACTCTGCGGAAATCCTACACCGACCACCGCTACAAGGTGACAAAAGTCCCTTGGGGGTACCCCCCCCCCCCCCCAAGGTCCTTGCCTTCTCCTTCTGCCTCCAATGGCTTAGACGTGGCTTTTCAGCCCGTCTACTCGGTTTTTTTATTGGACATAGGACCTCCTTTTGGTATTTGTCCTCTAAAAACCTGAGGTTATAGCCAAGCCAAGCGAATCAATAGCATCCTCTGTTCTCATCTGCATGGATGATGGTGAAGCCCACATATGGCTTGCAACCGTCAATCTAAACGGGTCCCCCACAATCTCTTGAGAAGTTAGATCCTCCTTTTCTTGCTTTTCATTGTAGTTTGTATTTTTTCAAAAGAGACAAAAATCACAACTCTTGTCTTTCATTATTGATAAGGATTGTAAATCGGCTATAAACACCAAAATCGGCTATAAACGCCAGAAAAAATTGCCTTTCACGGCAAACCAAGAAAAATGTCTCTTTTCTTAAATATATGTGCAATGGAAAACTTGAAAGAAGTTGATTTCTTTTTTATTTGCGAAGGTTGATCTCCGGATCACCACTTGCAATTCCGAGTAAAATAGAAAATATGGCACACCCACACAAAAAAAAATGTTGATGCACGCCTTTGCCCCCCTGTTACGAAAGGGCCGGACCCAACGAACTCCCACGTCCGCCGACCTCAGTAGAACCGGGCAGAAGCGCGGTCCATCAACTTGCACCCAAATCTGCGAGGATAGGACATTCCATCGATACTCGCAACCGAATGAGCAAGGATGCGTCATTCCATCGATACTTGCAAGACCATTCAGCAGGGAGGCGACTTTTAGCCGATACTTGTATTTTTTGAAAACAAAAAACCGGCTATAAATGCCACCAAAATCGGTTATAAATGCCACAAACCAACTATAAATGACACAAACCGACTATCATTGCCATAAAACAAACCGACTATCAATGCCACAAAACAAAATCAGCTATCAATGCCACAACCCAAAAACTTGCCTTTCAAAAGACCCGGCTATTAATGCCACAAACTCGACTATCAATGCCACAAAAATCTGGCTCCCATGCCAAAACAATCATTTGACAAAAGATTTTTACAAAATGATAAGCTTTTGATCAAATCTCATTTAGCAATTGCTTTCATCACAAAAAGATTTAAGTGAGCGTAGGGAAAACAAAAAAAAATATATCCCATTTAGCAATTACTTTTATCACAAAAAGATTTAAGTGAGCGTAGGGAAAACAAATAAAAAAGTACCAAAAAAATACATGCGGTATAAAAAAAAGTGTTCACAAGCACTACAAAAAAGAGAGAGTACCAAAAAATATATATACATGTGATACCAAAAAAAAAGAAGGATAGTTTCTGCTACAAAAATCAGGAGCTCAACCAAAAATGGTTTCCAGCCAAAATTTCAGCTCCTCAAGCAAACTTTTGGCCTCAGCCGTCAGAGTTTCCAAGGCACGCTTCTTCAGGAACTTGCCATGAGATGCTGGAGAAGGCTGCAACCCTTCTTTTACACCGGGAAGCTTATCCCGAGCAGTTTGCCATTGTTTGTCCTCTTGAAACTTCCTTTCAAGAACTCGATTAGCATCTGTAACCCGGCTGTAGACACCTCATTTGGCCCCTATGATAGCCTTAAACACCTGTCATATATAGCCATGCCCAAATTTCACCCATAATTGAATGATTAATGACATAATTCAGATTAATTAATGACAATGAAGATGCTTGTTGATAGTTTTAAATATTAGTTCAACGATTTCTAGAAATTCGTGAGAAGAAAGCCGAATCGCATTGAGATCTCGAATCCAACACACCTTTCACACAAGGAGCAGACTACTACACTAACTCTACATATTCCAGACCACTTAAGACATGTTTAGGCCAGTTCTTACAAAGATTACACTTAGCTTGCCTAAATGCCATCCGATTATCCTAAG
Source organism: Litsea cubeba (assembly GCA_012931725.1). Classification (NCBI taxonomy): domain Eukaryota; kingdom Viridiplantae; phylum Streptophyta; class Magnoliopsida; order Laurales; family Lauraceae; genus Litsea; species Litsea cubeba. The sequence goes on along the minus strand of CM022944.1, from coordinate 94,593,233 downwards.
TTAGGAAGCCGGATCCATTAATCCAGAGGTCCCCCTCTTTTCTCAGCCCATAATCATTAGACAGTTGGACCATTGGATTCTTCACTTTGAGAGCTTTCCGACGGTATGTAGAACGTCCAAATCCGATAAGCGGATCAAAAGTTATGAGTTTTCGAAGTTTGCCTTAGAAAGAGAAACGGAAATCCATCTAGGCACCACCCAAGTGACGCCCACACTCTCCATTGCATCTACACGCCCCAGGCTGGGCACCCACATTAGCCGTGACCACCTAGGCACCCCATGTGTGGCACCCACCCTCCAAAATTACTAGTTTGGCCTAAAACGGACCGGAACCACTCAACGTAGGGACCGAACTTTAAAAATGAAGGAACTCCACCTAGGCACCCCATGTGTGGCGCCCACACTCTTTATTCCATCTAGATGCCCCATGGTGGGCGCCCATACTCTTCAGCCCACCTAGGCACCACATGTGTGGTGCCCACCCTTTTATTCTACAAATTTAACTTTGGGCAGCCCGCAACCACTCCAAACAAAGACCCACATGACTTTCCATCTTGGCACCACCCTTGTGGCGCCCACACTCTCCAGTCCACATAGGCACCCTGTGGTGGGCGCCTACCATGTCCAGTCCACCTGGGCACCACCCTTTTTGGCGCCCAGTCAATTAAGTGCTAGTGTAGGTCCCCTCAGTTGAACATCCATCCATTCTATCCCGACTTCAGATGGGACCAAACTTTGAGAATGATCCGAACCACGTAGGCTCCACCCCATGGGCGCCTACCATGAACCAGTCCACATAGGCACCAGCCCTGTGGCGCCCACCCTATGCAGTCACCTGGGCACCACCCCATGGGCGCCCAGCCTCTTTTCCAAACCCTAATTTATCCCAAAACACTTAAGCCGCCTTGGGATGCGTGAAACCTTCTAGAAACACGAACTAATAAAGCCCTAGCCCTCCTAAACTCATCCCAAACCTCTATTTAAGGATCTCTTAACCTCATTTACAAGGGAGCTACACTAAAAAGAGAGAAAAGTATAGAGAATAAACAAAAGGTGAAAGGTAGCCACCATTAGAGAGAAAGCTTCAGATCTAGAGAAGAAGAAGGGGAAATAGAGGAGAAGACTTCCATATCTTCAACTAGAGATATGGTTCTTCGCGTAAGCTTCGTTCTAGGAACTTGAAAAGTGTGATTCAAACCGGTATTCCTAGATCTTTCTATTCTTTTATTGCATTTTATCATCATCTTTGTTTAGAAACATGCTTAGGATCATTCATGCGTCATAGATCTATATTAGTTCTTGATAAAAATGGTATCAGCATCTCATCATAATGATAACATGTTTAGATTCATACCAGTGGTGTAGATCTGCATTGATTTCGTAGTTCTAAGTGCTTAACTAGGTTAGATCTCGTATTTATAGCATCATCATCATCATTTAGATCGAGGAGATCGCGAAAGGCCTATCTCAGGAGGCTGGGCGCCACCCACTGGGTGCCTACCATCTCTGGTTTGGCTGGACCCCACCCACTGGGCGCCTACCCTTCCGAGACAGGGTTTAGGCTTTAGATCTCTACTTTTTACATCGTTTTCTCGTAGATTTGTTAGTTGCATCATTAGTAGTTCGCATTAGGACATCCGCATCAGTTATTGAATATTGGAAATTGTGTTGAAAATCTTAAGACTGTTGTGCATTCGTTGCGATTCTTTGAAAACCCTGACTGAACAGGGTAGGCACCACAGGTGTGGCGCCCAAGTGGACTTTTCCACTTCCACACACAATTTTCGATCTTCCGCATTTAGTTCTTAGAAACTGCATAACAATGATATGTTTGTTTGCTTGATATGTTCTGAATTTCAAATTATCGTTTCTATCACACACCACCATATCATTTGAATCATAAAGTCATAAAAACCCAAAAAAATCATAAAACATAAAACTACTTATTCTCTTTCCTTACTCTCTAGTAAATTAGAGGAGAAACCAAAAAACAAATTAAAACAAAAATACAAAGAAAACCCAAAAATAGTAGGTAGATAGCCTAGGTTATCAAATCTCGTGCCTAAGTAGGATAAACCCTAAGATTAGCTAAAATATCATAATTAATTAACCTTAAGATTTTCCAAATCATTAAGAACCCTAAAATTAACAATCTTAATTAATTTGGACTGAAATCGGATTAAGGAATCACTAAGATTGATTAGGGAACCCAAATTATTAAGATAGGCTCCTCCTCCTTTGAGCCTAGCTTGCTTATTCACTAAAAGTCCCTAATTGAGGATTAAATATAATTAATTAAGGCTCTAATCTCACACCAATTAATACAGTAAATACCTTTAATCCAAAAGATCTTGAGATATTAATTAATTCAGATTAAAAATAACCAAAAACTTAATTAAAAACCTAAAACGTAAAACAGATCCATCTGGGCGCCACCCCCTAGGTGCCCTATTGCCAAGTCCATCTAGGCGCCACCCCCTGGGCGCTCGGCCTATTCATTCCCTAAGAGGCCCCACTTGAAGTTTAGTCTAATTAATTAAGACTTTAACCAACCCTAATTAACACTCTAAAATACTCTTAACTTGAAAGACCTGAAATCTTAATCAACTTAAACTCGAATCTACCTAAAAGATACAAAACCAACAAACCCTAAAAATATCCACCTGGGCGCCACCCCCTAGGGTGCCCTGCTTACCAATTCACCTAGGCGCCACCCCCTGGGCGCCCATCCTCTCCTGTCACTAAGACAACCAAATTGAAACAAAACTTGAATCAACACATAATAAAACATTGCTAACTTAAAAGATTTGAAAACTTAATCAATCTAAACCTGAATTAATCTAAAACGAGCACACAACACAAAACCAAGACAGACATCCACCTAGGCAACACTCCTTGGGCGCCCATCCTTCCAATCCACCTGGGCACCACTCCCCTGGCACCCATTCTTCCAATCCACCTGGGCACCACTCCCCTGGCACATAGCATTCCAATCAATCTGGGCACCACTCCCCTGGCGCCCATCCTATCCCTTTACTAAGAAATTCCTAATTGAAACCTCTAATTAAACCAACCCGAATTAACACATTAAAACACTTTAGGACTTAAGAAACCTGAGACCCAATCAATTTACCCTCGAATTAATTTAAAGAACATCGAATCAACTCGAACCTCAAGACAGCCAACTGGGCACCACTCCTTGGGCGCCCAGCCTGTCAATCCACTTAGGCACCACCCCCTTGGCGCCTAGTCTGTCAATCCACCTGGGCACCACCCTCTGGGCGCCCAACCTGTGAACTCCACCTACCCTGTCCATTCCTTAGGAAACCATTAAACCCAATTAATTGGAACCTAATTCATCCCCAACTGAACACGAATAAACATTCTCCATCAAATCCTAAATCCTTAAATCAATTCAAGCTTGAGTTGACCAAAGAATCACAAAACCTAACCGAACCATAAAACACATTCATCTGGGCGCCACCCCCTGGGTGCCCATCCTGCCAGATTCACTTAGGCACCACCCTCTGGGCGCCTAACCTACATTTCAACCCTACCCAACCAACTCAACTAAAAACCAATAATTAAACACCTTACAACTTAAACTAATTAAGACCAGAACCTAAATCAATCCCCGGACCCAAAGACCAATAATTAAATCCTATCCGGCACAACACAAAATCACAAGCAACCCACCTGGGCACCACTCCCTGGGCGCCCATCCTGCCAATTCACCTGGGCGCCACCCCTTTGGTGCCTATCCGTCCACTGGCACTAAAACACGAATTCTTGATTTTGTTTCAAAACCCGGACCCGCATCACTTTGACATTAGAACATCAGAGACCTTAAAAAATTTCTCAGATTAAAACATAGCCCTTAAAACCCCCGGAATTCCGAAAAGAGATCGAAAAGTCTGAAAAGCATAAACTGTCAGGATAGGCTCCACCCCCTGGGCGCCTACCCTGTTTTAATCTTGAATTGTGATTTTAGACTACTTTTTAGAATTCTGATTTAAATTAAAAATAACATAACTTTAAAATATAGAAAAACACATTAACCAGATCCTTAAAACATCCCTAAACCACTCTCAATCAAAACCACAACTCACAACAAATAAAATCAATTAAGGTATTACCCAACAAACTGCTTAGGTCCAAGAACTATCAAACTTCGGCTATTTGCACCCTAGGATTAAATTGGATTACCTTGTTAGGTAGTTTAGAGCATTAGACTTCACCCCATCACTCTTCCTGTTCCGTTAGGGAATTGGGAAAGCTGATGTGGGCGGTCTAGGACCTTAGGTTGGGGTTAATCCGATGATCAGTAATAAAGCATTAATTACGTAAATCCAAGTAAATCCCCTAGTTAGGCCCTTCTAGCCCCTTATCAAAAATCCATAAAAACTATAAAACCAACAAAATAAACCCAAAAAGATTTTCCCTTTATTTCTTCCTCCACCTCAGGTGCAAGATATTTAATCGAACTTAATGATAAAAGGAAATGAAAATTGACTTCTAAAATTGAATAAATGAGAATGACGAGATGAGATGAGTGATTTCACACACACTTTTTATTTCGGCCCATCGGCCACCCTTAAACAATCACGGCCCATCGGCCACCCTTAAACAAACACTGGCCCATCGGCCACCTCCAATCAATTACGGCCCATCGGCCTTTTACTTTTATCACTCGTGTATCGCACATGAAAAACACAGAAATCACAAGTCAAAGTCTCATTTGCATCATCATTTTGGTTTGAAAAGTCAGCCTTTAAACCTTATTTTGCCAAGGGATCTGAAGGGGGTACCCGGGAACGGGGCCAATCCTCTTCTTGAATATTTGGCACCTCCCCCCATTTATTTTCTTTATTTTAGTTACTTTATTCTACTTGGATTTATTATGATTATGCTGTGTGAGGATTAACCTTTATTTGGACTTTAACTCATGACCCTAATTTGACCCTATATTAAAAAGACCCGAAGAGACCCAAATTAATGTGACAGGACAACCGTCGTGTGTTGCCGGCAGCACATTAGACGAGAGGAAGAACCCACCCACTTATTTTCTCCCTACATTTCTTCGGCTTTCGTCGAAGAACGGCGTTACGGCCGTATCCGTAGCTGGCGATCGTGATCCATTGATTTTGAGGATAGTCGGAATCCTCATTTTTTATGGAAAATTTAAATAGCATGTATAGATAAATAGAGATTTCCCCATGCAAAATGCAAATGCCCTTTCTTACCTTTTTTTTTCGGGGGGGGGGGTCGAAATTCACATCCGACAGCCTGGCGATCGTGATGGTACCTCTTTTGTTTTCCTATCACTTATTTGGGTCTTTCCGGGATTTTATTCTAGGACACGAACATCCAATCAATGATCAGATGCCCGTGTCCCATTCAGTTTAGGGTTGTTATGAGTCTAGTCTGAAATTAAACCTAAGGTTCGAATGCACCGTCCACTAAGCTTTCCCCTATTACATCATAAGAAACAAACTTGCACCAACACTCACTACAAAACAACATAAAACATGCTCCTCTCATCCCCTCTTTCTCTCTTTTCTCATCTAAGTACTTCTTCACAAATGGAGGGTTACACGTTCGGGATGCCCGACTTTCAACCCCTCTCACCCCCACTATTGCTCCGCACCACTAGTGGGTCACACCAAGCCCCACAGAGTATAGAATCCTCTAGAGTATTAGATGGATCCTCAGCAACATCAAGCCATGACCCACAACAGATGAGACGATCCCTCTTCGAAAGAGGCCCCCTGCCAGTCAATACCATCACAATGGGAAGGAATCAGTCTAACACATCCTCCCCATCTCATTCATCAGGGGAGAATCAGATTTCCTCACATTTAGGGGAAACTTACACAGACTTAGTCAATCCTACCCGCCAGGTTATAAGGTATAGAGTTCACAATAATGATTTATCGAGAGAATACTCTCTCCGCGCGAATGATCCTGTTGTCTCGCAAGTTACACCTTATTCTTCCCTAATCAGTCAGACGGAGCCGATTACATCTTTTATCCCACAGTACGAGATGCCTACGGATGCACCTATCACCACACCAGTTAGAGTCGTCACACCATCCCGGACTCTCGCGACAAACGAGAATCCGTATCATCAGACAAGTCATGGTCCAGTAAACACGGGTCAGTTGGCGATGCCGAACACCTTATACCATAATCCCTTGACTCACATGGGAACGCCAGATGTCTACCGACAACAAGAGGTAACCCGACCCCAATTCCAGGTGATGACTCCTTCGCCAATCAATCAAGCGGGTTATAATCCTTTGACGGCTAGCACTGATATATTATACCCCCAGCCGATTCAATATGAGAGGACCCCTCCCATCTATCAAAATCAGACAGCCCTGATCTACCAAATGCCTAACTCAGACCAGAGCCCCCCAGTCCAGAACGCACAGGTTGTCAATCCCGCAGGAGTTAGAAATCCTTATCAAACATATCAAGTGAACGAACCGCGCTATCAGCAGGCGTATCAGCCACCCGCTTTAAGTCCAATGGCTGACCCATACAGAGGACAGTCGGCCGCTCACGGAGGAACTCAGTTGAGCCAAGGCTATCAACCTATACCGCAATCATATTTCCAAGACCAGTTCCAAGAGCCAGCTTACGCCCCTGTTCCACTAGAACCATAAGGAGGTTACCGGCCACAGATGATTTAATACCTAGATCCTCTAGCGTTCAAAGAACTGCAGAAAAATGTAGAAGAGCTTAAAAATGAAATCAAGAAAAAGTCCCCGAGCTTGATTGGAAAAAAGCTAGGGTTCTACGATTTTACTAAGAAGGAAGAAAAAGAGAGGTCACATTTCCCTATTAGAGCTCCTAAGTTCATACCTTATGATGGGACAACTGACCCTCAACACCACCTAGTCTCATTCTGCAACAAGTGTCACGCCATCGCTGACAATGACTCCATGCTCATAAATTATTTCTAGGAAACATTAACGGGGGATGCATTAACTTGGTATACGTCTGTATCTTCCCATGAGATTAATACTTTCGAGGATGTAGTAGAGAAATTTCTAGCACGGTATCAGCATCTAAGTAAAAACAAACCCATTAGGCATGACTTAGCGAACCTCAAACAAAAGAACAATGAGGACTATGAGGAATTCGCGGTGAGGTGGCAAAATCAATTTGCGCGATCAGACTGCAACATGCAAGAAGAGGAACAAGTGAGGATGGCCATATCAAATATGAAAGATCCGATGAGAGCCTTAATGATGATCGAAGAAGTCGTTAGTTGGAGTGGCCTATACCGTAGATTGTCCAGGATGAAACAAAACTTAGACGAAGGAGTATTGAACACCATCATTGACCATAAGAAAAACACGCGTAGAGTAGGCACAACTACCCAACCCGAAAGCCGCACAACCCCTGAGGTAAGCTCCAATCAAGAAGAGGTCTACCGACCATACCAAGAACGCAACAGTGTTAGCATTAACCAACACCATAACCAGGGACAAAATGGCAATCCCAATTTCCAAAGTGGTAACCTGAATTATCAGAGGAACAACCAGAATTATCAGCAGAACAATAAGAATTACCGGAACCCTCCAAGAAATAACCAAGGTTATGAACAACGCCAAGGAATCAAGGGCCCCCGGTGAATCAAAACCAAAATCCAAATCCTATACGACCAGTTCCGAATTCGATAGTTCTACCACAAAATCAGAACACAAATCCTCAACCCAGCTTTGGTACCGTCCCCTTCAATTACAATAGAGGCAATAATGGCAACCAAAACAACACGAACAATGGGAATAAAAGAAGATTCGGGGCCAAAAGGGTGAACTACCCATCCCTTCCACAACCTTGGACAGGTGTCTTCTGGTCCCTCCTAAACCAGAACACCCTCCAACTCCCTCCGGAACGACCGCAAGTCTGGTCGGAACACCTGGATAAGACCAAGTTTTGTGCCTACCATAGGATGCCGGGGCATGACCTCACCCAATGCTACACGGTTAGAGACCTGATCTATGATCTCAATGACGAAGGCAGAATCGATTGGAGCAATATTAGGCCGATGGGCACGAACGACCTGCGGAACGCCCCTCCTAATCAAAACGCGACCCCCAATCCAGCACGAAATGTTCTTAACATGCAAATCTATACCAGCCCGCTGCCTCAACATGGACCATCAACCTCTGGACAAAGCCCACAGACTCAATTGATAAACATCGCCATGCTAGAGCACCAATGTGTTGATGCCCTGGCACAAGGGAGCATAAACCATAACCAACCATGCCACGATGAATTCTTTGAGGAAGAGGACCATCGAAAATACGTCACACCATGGGATGGGAAAACCAAATTCAAAATTTTCAATTCCGGAATGGGCGCGATCGTTGATTCTCCTGACCTTTACAAGGTGAACTTTGATAAGTTAGACGACCAAGAACCACCGATCCTTACAAATTCCCAACTAGACCCTCACCTGGATACAAACGCGCCTCAGGCTCACCTTCGATCTGGACGGATCCGTCCTCCCCGACTACCTCCTCACCCTATTGCTCAAAACTTAGATTCTCAGAATCCCAACACTCAGGTCGAGGAGACAGTTGATGAAAGAGCTTATACTTCGATAGAAACGGGGATAGAGTATGACCTCTTGGGACACCTCACAAAGATCCCAGCTAAGGTATCTGTCCTCGATTTGATTAAAACGTCACCCAGACATCAGCAACAATTACTTGAGGCTATTACACGCTTACAAGTCCCTGTAGGCACAACCCCCGAAGAGTTGGGAACTACCATCACAGCCTTAGCCCCTGGAGCTCCCTTCCCTGCCGTCACTTTTACCGAACAGGAACTAAAAGAAATACCACCTGAAGCGAGGACATCTCCCCTGCATCTAATGATTAAGATAGCGGGAAAGGAAATGTCAGGAGCCCTGGTCGACACCGGCGCGTCACTGAACATATGCCCCTTGAAAACTTACAAAGCATTAGGGCTCGCTATAAAGGACCTAACTCCAACCCCTATGGTTGTAACCGGTTATGACGGGAATAAGAAAACAGTATGTGGAAAAATTATGCTGTTGGTGCAAGAGGGCCCGATCTCGATGCCAGAAGAATTTTATATCATGGATATCCCCACTACTTTCAACTTAATTCTGGGACGCCGATGGTTGAACCATATGAACACCGTCATGTCAAGCAGACACCAATGTGTCAAATTCCCTTACTTAGGCAAGATCATGAAGATGATGGGGGACCCGCCTGTCATTGAACCAGAGGAACTTCAGATACTCCCGACCCTACAACCCGCTCTTATGACCCCAGAGGTCAAAATCCATGTATACAGGGCTGACCCTCTCATCTCCTTAATGGACATGAACCCCATGCAAAATACGTGCTCTGAATTATCTTCCTTGCAAAGTCCAGCAACAAACAACGAAAGTCAAGCCCGAGGATGGACTCTAATGAGGAAGATGGGATATCAACCTGGATTTGGGCTAGGAAAGAACGGAGAAGGTATTCGCGATCCTTACACACCAGATCCTAGAGCAAGAGTGGAAGGATTAGGTTACGATACGCATGGTAATATGAGGTATAAACGAAAGGACTGGGCCTTAAATGAACACTTTGTAAGACACAATAAAACCTTAGATCCCAGCGCACCACCAACTAAGGAGGGATGCAACAATTTGGATCCAAATGACAAAGGCAAGGCCATTTTAGTAGAAAATTGGGAAGACTCTGTGTCATCCGAAAGAGAAACTTATGAGGAAATTTTCGGCACTTGGAGAGAGCTCCATTCACCAAAGGACGTGGACAATGCAGACCACACCATTGATCCAGAGTTCCATATCCTATCATGTAACATGCTGACTGTGAGCAAGCCGACTCATTTACCCAAAAAAAAACGTCGATTGCCGAACTCCGAGAGAGTCGTGAAAGATGGGAAATTGAAAACCCTACCAGCGAAGAAGTGGTATATTGGCCCATTGCCTGGCGCCATTGGCGAGGAGACCCCTCTCAAGAAGACTGTGAAATATGGGAAACCAGTGACTACCGCCTCACTGCCTGGCCATGCCAGCGGGGAGGATCCTCCTCGGTAGATAGCCCATCTCCAACCCCACCTGTACCATATCATTCCAAAAATCCCAAAAAATCAGAAAACCCCAAAAACCCAAAAAAATTAGAGAATAGAAAACCCAAAAACATAGGAACCGTAGTGATAGAAGATTTTGGTCATCATCAACACATGGGCAATCTAAGGCGATGGAAATTACCCCCGGTAGAGCAGTCCCGACTAGAGGAAACTATGGCCAACATTGATAAGTTAGGCTGCGAATCTCTGCCTGCCGTTCCAGAACACGAATCCTCCGCGCAACATGCGAACATCAATGATGGCATGGGTGTTTACGAATTAGTGGACGCTGAAGAAGGGGATGACGAAGTTTCTGAGGAATTTAGGAGAGTAGTCAAGAAGTTTGATGAAGAAACACAAGCAGCTGCTGAGAAGACAAAAGAGATAAACCTGGGAACAGAGGAGAGGCCCAAGCAAGTCCAAATTAGTGCATGCCTATAACCTAATGAAGAAAGTGAAATCCTTGAGGCCTTAAGGGAATATCAAGATGTATTCGCATCGGATTATAACGACATGCCCGGACTTGCACCCACCTAGTAGAGCATCGAATCCCACTAGAAGATGAGGCTAGACCTGTCAAGCAAAAGTTGCGAAGGATGCTCCCCGACGTTGCCCTGAAAGTAAAGGAGGAGGTTGACAAACTCCACCAAGCTCAATTCATCAGGGTCGTGTTGTTTCCTCAATGGGTTGCCAACATAGTCCCGGTAAAGAAGAAAGACGGACGCGTCCGAGTCTATATCGATTTTCGAAACTTGAACAAGGCATCTCCCAAAGACGATTTCCCTTTACCTCACATCGACGTGCTTGTTGATAATACTGCAGGGCATGCCATGCTATCATTCATGGATGGTTACTCAGGGTACAACCAAATCAGGCTGTCACCAGAAGATCAGGTTAAGACCTCATTCACTACGCCCTGGGGAACTTACTGTTACATTGTTATGCCCTTTGGCTTAAAGAATGCTGGTGCCACCTATCAGAGAGCCATGATGGCGATATTCCACGATATGATACACGACTGTGTGGAGGTTTATGTAGATGACATTCTGATCAAATCCAAAACCCGTGAGGACCATGTCGTAGCTCTCAGGAGAGTCCTTCAACGATCTAGGGACACCCAACTGAGGATGAATCCGAAGAAATGCGTTTTTGGAGTATCCTCCGGCAAACTCTTGGGCTTTATTGTGAGCAATCGGGGAATTGAAGTTGATCCTTCTAAGGTGAAGGCCATCCTTGAAATGCCACCCCCGAAAAACCTCAATGAATTGAGAGGCCTCATAGGACGGTTACAATTCATTAGAAGATTCATCTCACACCATTCGCAAAGATGCGAGCCGTTCTACAAACTGCTAAAAGGAGGTGTGGAATACCACTGGGATGACAACTGCCAAAAGGCATTCGAAGATCTGAAGAAATATCTGTTGAGTCCTCCTGTTTTGAAGCCCCCTACCAGAGACAGGCCCCTCATTTTGTATGTATCAACGACAGAATCCGTAATAGGCGTGGTCCTAGGTCAACATGATGAAACAGGCCGAAAGGAGAACGCAGTCTATTACCTGAGCAAATCTCTCTTAACCTATGAAAGGAAATACTCCCTAATGGAGAGAACATGCTTAGCCGTAGTTTGGGCCGCTCAAAAATTGAGACACTACTTTCTAGCTCATCAGGTCAAACTTTTAGCCAGAATGGACCCTTTGAAGTATATTTTTGAGAAACCCGTCACTTCGGGAAGAATCGCGCGATGGCAAATGCTCCTGGCCGAATTCGACATAACCTATGTTACCCAGAAGTCCGTAAAAGGACAAGCGATCGCTGACCATCTAGCACACCTCCCTCTGCCCCAGTACGAGCAAGTCATAACTGACTTCCCCGACGAAAGCATTGTGTTTGCAGACATTGAAGAGGCCAAGGATGATGATTTATGGACCATATACTTTGATGGAGCTTTAAACCAAAATGGAAAAGGAGTCGGGGTAGTGCTATTATCCCCGGAAGGAGTTGTCATCCCGAAGGCCTACAAGATCGGATTCCCAGCGACCAATAATACAATGGAATACGAAGCTTTACTAGCGGGACTGAGAGAAGCCCAAGCCCTAGGAGTTGAAAAACTGAGAGTCTTCGGTGATTCCAAAGTTGTCATTTCTCAAGTAGCCGGGGAATGGAAAGTTAGTGCCCCTAAACTTGCACATTACCATGAGAAAGTGAAAAAAATAATGTCTGACTTCAAAAAGATTTCCTTTCTCTACATCCCTCGAGCTTTGAGCCGACTAGCTGACTCATTAGCAATTTTAGCTTCGATCATAGAGATGCCCGACGACAAAGATTCTGAAAAGTTCCTTATTAAAAGGCTAGACTCTCCATCTGTCAAACCAATAGACCTGACCAGAGGGGACCCTGTCGAAGTTCTACCAAAAGTTCCAAGAGAAAAGAGTAAGAAAGTCGAGGCCAAAGAGTCTGATCAGGAGAAAGATTCTAAGCCCGAAGAAGGAGTCCTAGCTCGCATACAGCATGATGATGACCTGGTGGACGATCACCCGTGGTACTATGATATCTGGAATTACCTACGTGATGGCTACATCCCTGAGTATGCCACCCGATCGGATAAGAAAGCATTGAAAGAAATGGTTCAGAGATATGTCATAGTCGCAGAACTATTGTACCGTAGATCGTTCAGTGGAATTCTCTTACGATGCGTAACCACAGAAGAAGGGCAAGAGATAGTTGAAGAAGCGCATTCGGGAGCGTGTGGAGGACACATCAATAGCCAGATGTTAGCTAAGAAAATCATCCGTTTAGGTTCTATTGGCCATCCCTAGAGTCAGATTCAGTCCATTATGTTAGAAGATGCAAAGAATGTCAACTGCATGCTGACCTAATCCATGCCCCTGTATCATCCCTTCACCCTACCATAGCTCCATGGCCTTTTTCGACCTGGGCCTTTGATATCGTAGGACCCTTGGCCCCTACCTTAGAAAACACACAAAATAAGGCATTCATATTGACAGCCACAGAATATTACACTAAATGGGCAGAAGCAAAGGCATATGCTAATATTAAGGCTACCTCTGTAGTCAAATTCATTAAAAAGAATATAATAGCCCGATTTGGCATCCCTAAAGCATTCATAACAGACAATGGCCCACAGTTTATATCCCAACAAATGAACGAGTTGTGTACAAAATATGATATAGAACTGCATCATTCAACCCCATATTATCCCCAAGCGAATGGTCAAGCCGAAGCAACCAACAAGACCTTACTGAAGATCATCAAGAAGACTGTGCAAACCGCCAAAGGTAGTGATTGGCCAGACCGTTTGGTCGAAGCGTTGTGGGCGTACCGGACTTCCATAAGAACTCCTACAGGAGAAACCCCATATTCTTTGACCTATGGAATGGAAGCAGCCCTTCCTCTCGAAGTTCTTCATCCATCACTGCGCATCCAGCTAAATGAAGATATAACAGAAGACCAGAGGAGAGAAGCATTGCTACTTCAGCTAGACCTACTCGACGAGAAAAGAATGAAAGCAGCAGAGCATGCACAAGTAAACTAGAAGCGAATTGCCAGAGCCTACGACAAACATGTCAAACAAAGAAAATTCAAGATTGGCGACTTTGTGCTAAAGCGCATCACTCCATCCCAGCTTCCGCATCCTAGAGGTAAGTTACGACCCAATTGGGAAGGCCCTTATGTAATTAAGGAAGTATATCCTGGAAATGCATATAGACTAGTGAATGCAGATGGGGAAGAGCTCCCCGATCCATGGAACGCTATGTACCTGAAAAGGGACACAGTATGACCCCTCCCTATTTCTTGCGGAGTATGACCCTCCTTGCTCCTTGGCGTAGTTGTAGAAAAACCGTAGGAGGACCGAAGAGATGCACTCTGATCAAGCTTGGAACTCGAACACACACCAACACTTAAGAATACACAAAACGGTGAATCTGCCCCACACAAATTCCCGCACGGTTAAACCCATCCAATGTGAAGGTTTGTAGGTAAGTTTGCCCATGTCATGAAAGATTTTTGATCGTATGTCAAAAAAAAAAAAAGGGTGTTTAGTTAGAAGTCTTGAAAAGAATAAAAGTTTTGTGACTAGCTTGGGTTCGTAGCCTTTTTAACCCGAGACAGTAAGCCCGTAGGGGTTTTTATGTACCTAGTGCCCTAAAGACGTCTGGTTTGGGAGTCATTGGCCTAATGCTCGTTACATGGGTTAATTAGAAAGCTTAAAGGACCCAGGCATTGCACAGTCACATGTCCCAAAAAAAAAATTTAGAATTAGGCTCGCTGGAGTGACATGGGTACTTATCAGGCGAACTAAGCAGAAGGTGGTCTAAAACCACAACACTAAGGAAACACGATGGCTCACCGCCCCCCACACACGAACACAACTCACAAATGAGCCCCCAAAGGCGGTCAAGTACTTTCTAAAGTTCAGCTGAAAAGACTAAGCAGCTACAAGAGGGGGCCTGTGAGGGCTCGACCTCCAAAGGATAGTTAGGGAAGATTACTTTGCCACCAAGGTGACAATCATGGATCGAGAGGCTAATCCACTTTCACGCTCTCGCCCACGGCCAGAATAAACACTAGTCTTATGCTGGGGCATTTTTTATATATATACACATATGAATATATGTTTATCTCACAAGGCTTCCCAATCGGGGTCCTCATGCCATACACGATTGCCACGAGCACTCACTAGCCTTCACACACTCACCTCATGCATGCTTTATTACTAATGACTTTCGGTTGGACGCAGGAAAAACATATTCCCTAAGGTACCAATTCTATCTTGTTATTCTCTAAGCTTGAGTGCCAAAATGGCCCCCTAACATTTTTACCGAGAAAGAAAAATACTACCTTAGCCAAACTATGCAGGGGGCCCAAAAATATTAAACTAACAAGTTCGTTTTGAGACCTTGCAAGGAACCCAACCCCGATCACATCCAAAACATCCCACAAGCTGGGGCATTTTTTTTACAGGTATTGTTTTGTGCACAACTCCCCATGACCTCAAAAGATTAAATTGATGGTAACCAAATTTGGGATATATAATTTATGTCTATTATGATATTCTATGATGAATTTGATTATAGATGTATGCTATGCACGTCCTTTTATGATATCATATATTGTACGATTCAAAAATGCAATTTGAAAATGCATTTATCTTGAACCTCTGCCTTTATACTTATAGCTGACAATGTGAATGCTTTAAAACATTGAATTGTTTAGGCCACAAGCATCACACACCCAGGCACTCCCCATTGTTTGAAAACCCTGAATCTATATTGCTTCTCCAGGTCAAAGTTGATATGAGATCGGTCTATTATATGGGTTTCATTTTGTCTATCCTAAGTTACTAATGTTCTTTTTTCATGAGAACTGTGCTAGAGCACAAATTTTGAGAGATTTTAGAAAAAATTTCGGCAGCACTTCCCTTTATTTTTGGACCCCGGAAAATCTCCGGATACAAAAAACCTGTTACCTATGAAAGAAGTACATTTCATATATTCCTGACACCTCACAAAAGCTCCTCATCAATCAACCACACATGCCTAGTACACACTATCTCAATTACACATACATAATACACATGTGCACAACATACACATCAGATCAAGTACACACCATAAGCTAAGACAAGACGAAATGACATAGATACAAGACCAGCACATACATGGAAACAACATGCAACGAGGATGCACAAAAGGCGGATCCTGGAGAGATCAATCAAAGAATGATAACCCTATGGAGCAGCTCCCTCATGACGAGCCGATGAAGCAAAGGAAGATGGACCAGGAGCACGATGAGAAGGGGCGCGGGTCGAGCTCGAAAATGCATAACCTCTCTCCTCCGCGCTCTGGCGATACCGATCAAGGCGCCTCCGCAAGTCGGCAACCACCTCATCATGACCTCGCTGCATGCGGTCTATGCGCTCAGCGTATTGATCATGAATGAGAGCCCTCTCCTCGCTCAAGCTAAGGGGTGGAGGAGCGGAAACAACAATAGCACCGCTCTGCAGGACGACATGCAAGGAAGCGTTACATTCATAAAGACTCGTAGCAGGAAACATGGAATTTAAAAGGAAGGAAAAACCCTCACCTGCGCAGAGGCCTCAAAGCTCCTGAGCTTGGTACGCAACTCGTCAACCTGCACACCACAAGAGTACAAGGCATGTCAATGTTAGAAGAATAAAAAATCGAGTCATCGCGTGAGTAAGGTTCATACCTGCGCCGCTGAAGCAACTCTTTCCGCAAATGCCTTGTCACGCTCGCTACAAAGCTCTGGCTGAAGATCACAAAGACAGATGGTTAAGAATTACTCATTATACGCCTTGAATACAAGAGCAACAAATTGAAACCCAAACTTCGTTAACCTGCAATCGATCCACCTCAGCCCGCAGACTAAGAAGATCACTCTCTAATTGGATCCTCATAGCCTCAGGCATGTCTCGCTCCCTGTTACCCTGCATGGTGACCAAAGGTCATGTACATCAATTCAAAATGGACAACTTACCCCATGACCTCGTACCTCATGAGCATCTGCCAATGCATCGATAATCGCTTCATTTTCCTGGTGGCACTCCGGTTATCAAAGCATTGTAAGTAAAGAAGGTATAAAAGAGACAGCATGTGGCCAATTAAGGTTAACAAATCTCGTACCCTCTCGGCTGACAATGAGGCCCTCAGTCTATTGACCTCCGCATCCTATGAAGTACCAATCATGCCAATCATGCCAAGAATGATAAGGATTACTATAGAGATGAACACCGTTTGACTCAAGCACTAAATCAAGTAGTCATACCTTTTTCTCTACTAGTTGAGACAATCGAAGTACCTCCCCCCTGAGGATGGACTCCGCATCGGGTACTACTCCCCCAGATGTCCCCTGTCACACATGAGAGTTACGATTGGAGAAATAGAAGAGGCCTATGTCTTTGAGATTACAAAGCTTATAACCAAGATTGGATGTCTCATGAACCCTCACCTCACATTGTCTTTCAGATGGTGGATGTGCCTGCCGATGCCCTGCTCCAGCCGGTATCTCCCCCTGAAAAATAAAGGAAGAAACAATATGATTCACAATGGAAAGAAGACAACGTTAAAGCGAGCAAACTTCAAGGGTTACCCGAAAAGATGACGAAGCCTCAGCCGCTTTTGCGCAATTGCTAACAGAATATGAAGCCCCGCAAGAGTACGTCTCCGGGAGTATATACCGATGCAAAGCTGTCTTCCAATATGCCTCATAATCACTCCAAGCACTAGCATCCGCGCCAAAAATGGCCTTCCTCCCTTTTGATCTCCAATTTTTTATTTCTCTCCAGCAAGGATGGCGGCGCTTGAACGTTTTCAGACCCCACCCTGGGTATGACCGACGCATGACAGACTTTTCCAAGGGAACAGCTTGATGGCGTCCCAGTTGGCGCGCGACTCGGCTGACGACCAATCTAACTGCTACCGGAGGGGCGTGGAGCCATATGTCCCTCTCAAATAAGGCACGCCCCTCCTGGACTACAGCCATCTCATCATCCGGTCCACCCTGATAGGGCTGCCAAATCACCTGACAAACCGAGGTATATGCAACAAATGAGAACTAGGAGCAGTAAGTGTTTAATGTAGCAAGTGGATAAGGGACAATACATACCTCATAATTTTTTAGTTCATTCAAGATGAACCGGTAACCTTGCTCACCCGGCCTCATCTTGAGGGCTTTAATGCGCTCGGCCATTTCCGGAGATAAGATGTCAGCAAAGCCTCGTAAATTAGCATTAGGGTACCACTGCGAAGCCCGGGGAACGCAACTCAGCCTCGCGGGCAAGCGCTCGGGCCGACACTGGAAGATGTGCTCCCAGAGCCATACCTGCTCAAAGTTAAAGCTCTATTACTACAAAAGATGAAGCATGAGACATGGTAAGAAAAGAAGACTACTGGAGGTCACAACACATGGGAATAAGGATTTAACCTGCAAGATCGGCACAAACCCTCGATGGCTCTTGCATCCAGACTGAACGCGGCACCTCGAATCTAGACTGTGGAAAAGAAAGGCAAGGGTGGCCGCACCCCAAGCATAATCGCCAACCTTATCCAAGTCTTGCACAAATCGGATGAGGGTACCAGACGCTCTATTACCAGTTGCATTGGCGAATAGGCATCTCCCCAAAAAGAATAATAGAAAAGCCCTGAGATGCTCATCATCACCCAACCGTGCTGAAATCAGTCTTGGTCTCCTCAAGCGACCTTCAGACTGCCTCCCCTGCTTTTGCTCTGCACAATGCCAAATGGACATAAGGAATTCACCCAGTAATGGAGATAAGGAGTAAAATAGTTACCAAACATTTCAGTACTCACTCGCGACTTGGAACACCTCGCACGGTATCCCTACCCTCTTTCGACGGGTATATCCATCCACTGGCACCTCCCGCCAATCATACCCTAAAACCAACTCACCCCCTCATCCTCACTATCCCCGTCATCAATCTCGTCATCTCCATCGTCAGACGCGACAACCTCGCCCTCTGACCTGTGAAAATCAGCATCATCATCACTCCCATCCGTCTCCTCATCACTATCAATGGCGTCCACCACTACTACATCATCATCAGCGGGGCCACCTACATATCCAGATCCGCCTAAAGATGGGCCCTCACCTGTCAGAGAAGTTGTGGATACTATCAACAAAAGGTAAATATTAAATGTGCTAGTCTCATGGGAGTTTTCAACTCAAGATCCAATTCAAAAGGAAGAAGGAACTGAATTTTACCAGCGTCGACCCTAGCCTCGGCTGCTGCGGGAACTGGACCTCCCTCATGTCCTCCAACCGGCCGACCTCCCAAAGCCGGCATCCTTGCCCTCAACTTGGCAAAGAAGTCCGCCTGGTTTCGAGCCCACTCTGAAATGAAGCAAGGAGAAGTGATTAGCAAAAGTAATGGAAGACAAAGGATACAATGCTACAAGGGCGGTAGTAGAATACTTACTATTTGAGATCCTCCTCCTCTCTGGGCTATACGCCTCTCTCAGCCACTCGGCATCAATCTGACCCACACCAGATTGGGGGCGTGCCCCGAACATCCTATGTAGACGTGACCGAGTGATCGAGGCCTTGGCATCACTCGCCTTTGAGAAAACGGGGAGGCCCGTCACCCTCAAACCCCAGCACCGCGCAATGTCCTCCAATGTGATCGTCATCTCCCCGGGCGGGAAATGGAACGTGTGTGTCTCATCTCTCCATCTCTCAGAGAGAGCACAAATGAGAGCACGATCGGTGCGGAAGGCAACGATAGACATGAAGTCTCCAAACCCCATCGCTCGCACCCGATCCTTCAGGCGATCGGGGAGCTCGATCCACCAATCCCTCATCTAAATCCAACTCACCCTAGATCGAGCAAAAGGGACAGCCTGCAATGCAAACAATAAAGGGAAGAATGTCAATGATAGTAGAGACCAACCAAATATAACATTTATAAAGGCAGCTAAAAGTTTATCGACCAGCTCTTATCTCATCTACAAGATGGGGCTTCTTCTCCAACTTATCCTCACCCCTTTGTTTCTTTCTCGGGGGAGCAATGACTGGTTCCACCCCAACCTCTTCCAGAGTATCCATCGGCGTAGGATCACGCTTAGTGGCCTTCCTAGTCCTAGCCATCTGACAAACCCATGCCCAAAAGTTAAAATGAGAGGTTGAGCATGAGAACATATCAGTCCACATAAACATGAGGAACAAACTGGTCCCGAGGTAGTAATCGTGTTTCTGATTTAGAGGTGATGAACCTCATTGGTTAAGTGATTAATAGAAAGGAGGCCAAAGACCATGACTATTGATCCAACCTGAAGACTAAGACCGATCTCACTTGCCAAACTAGCCTCATTAAGACACATGTTCCAGACCTAAAATGAAACGAAAACACATTCAATCCAGCCCAACTTTCCCACTTATTCTTAACTACACACCCCAAAATCCATGGCCACATTACGAATCCAAGTATCCACACCCAGATCGATTTGAATGCCAAAAAAAAAAAAAATCATTATGGTCACTCTAATATCCTGTCAATCCCAATTAGTCACAGTGGCTGCCTATTTTCCACTCAGACTGATTGAGCCCAAAACTCCCACTGTGAGACATTTCAAAACTTGAATCAAGGGAGTGGGTTTACAAGCCTCACAGTTGAGCTGACTCCACATCTTCCTCCCTCACCAAAATTCGCCATTTTCAGGGGCGCCCATGGCCAAAATCGAGCCCAAAACCCCCATTCTGCAGCCATAGTTCAAAAAAAAAAAAGAGGGGGAAGGGAGAAAGGTCGTGGGGCCCACATACCTTGACACTGCGAGACCTGTGCTGCTCCTCCCCTCTGCTTCACTCTCCCCTTCACTCGGCCTCCACCTGCAACAGTAGCAGCAACAGCATAAAAAAGAAGAAGAGAAGAATGGAAGGAAGGAAGATCGTGGGGCCCACGTACCTGAGCCAATTGTTGAACTCCCCTCTGCTTCAGTCTCTCCCTGCCCACTCGGTCTCCACCTGCAACAGTAGCAGCAGGTTTTAAAAAAAAATGTTAAAAGAAGAGATGAGAGAAGAAAGAAAGGAAAATGGCAAAAGGCAGACCCACATACCTGGCCCTCCCTTTCCTCCTTCTTCTCCTTAGCCCATTCGTTCCCTACATGGAGCCATTGCAGCAATAGAAAAAAAAAAGAAAGAGAAGAAAGAAATAAATAGAATGGGAATGAAACCCATGTACCTGGCTGTCTCTCTCTCTCTCTCCCTCTTCTCCTCACCTTACTCGGCCTCAACCTGAAATGGCAGCAGCAGGGTTCAAAAAAAAAGGAAAAAAAGAGAGAAACAGAAAGAAGAAAAGGAATGGAAGAAGAAGAAAGGGCTGGACCCACATACCTGGACCAAGGCTAAGCTTCCCCCACTCTCTCTGCTGCTCGTTCTCCACCTGAAGCCATGGCAGCAATGGGATTCAAACAAAAAAAATGAAAAAAGAGAAAAAATAGAGAAAAGAAATAGAATAGGGTTGAAACCCACATACCTGGCCCTTTCCTCCTTTCCTTTCCTCTTCTCCACCTTGCCAACGATCTGCACTCTCCCCTTGCCTCACCTGATACAGCAACAAGAACGAAAGAAAAGAGAGAGGGAAAGAAAGAATGAAAAAAAGGAGAGGGGGAAAAGACCCCAGCCCTTGTGACCTAAAAACGCCCAAAGCCCTTGTGACCTAAAAACGCCCAAAGATGGGCGATTGGCGCAGAATGGTCCAGCCCTGATGGACTGCGCTCCTGCTCAGTTCTACCGAGGTCGGCGGACGTGGGAGTCCGTTTGGTTCCGACCCTTTCGTAACCGGGGGCCAAGGGCGTGCATCAACATTTCTTTTTTTGTGTGGGTGTGTCAGATTTTCTATTTTACTTGGAATTGCAAGTGGTGATCCGGAGATCAACCTTCGCAAGTAAAAAAGAAAATCAACTTCTTTCAAGTTTTCCATTGCACATATATTTAAGAAAAGAGACATTTTCTTGGTTTGCCGTGAAAGGCGATTTTTTTGGCATTTATAGCCGATTTTTGGCGTTTATAGCCGATTTTGGCGTTTATAGCCGATTTACAATCCTTATCAATAATGAAAGACAAGAGTTGTGATTTTTGTCTCTTTTGAAAAAATACAAACTACAATGAAAAGCAAGAAAATGATGATCTAACTTCTCAGGAGATTGTGAGGGACCCGTTTAGATTGACGGTCGCAAGCCATATGTGGGCTTCGCCATCATCCATGCAGATGAGAACAGAGGATGCTATTGATTCGCTTGGCTTGGCTATAACCTCAGGTTTTTAGAGAACAAAGACCAAAAGAAGGTCCTATGTCCAATGAAAAGCCGAGTAGACGGGCTTGAAAAGCCATGTCTAAGCCATTGGCGGCAAAAGGAGAAGGCAAGGACCTTGGGGGGGTGTACCCCCCAAAGGACTTTTGTCACCTTGTTGCGGTGGTCGGTGTAGAACTTCCGCAGAGTTTTCTCTCTTTTTTCTTTCTCTGGATTTCTGTGCTTTGTCTGTCTGTGTGTTTGTGCTTTCTTGTGATGATCCTTTCTTCTTGGAGAGCTCTCCTATTTATAGGCTTTTAGGTGGCCATTTAGGAGGGTTTATGAGCTTTAATTGTCATAAAGCTACATAAAGGGAGGAATTACAAGATTGAATTCTTTATTTTGTAACTCCTTTTTCTTGGCTTCTGATTGGCCGGAGGAGATTGAGGGCATTTAATCGCCTTTAATCGCCATGATGGGAGGAGTTTCATGGGTTAAATGCCATGAATCTTTTGACTTGTAACTCCTGAATGCTTGCTTCTGATTGGGCCGTCCAAAGAAATGGATTAATGACTGTAATAAAGCTAGTCAATTAATCGCATTAAGTGGTCGCCAAGCAGTTGAAGAGTCGCGGGCCGTGCCGCGTCTTTTGGGATTCTTCTGTCGATGATCATCGATGGATCTTCATGTAGATCGACATCAGATGACCATATAATTTCAGGTGTTTGTTGCCAACAGCGGGTCGGTGCCATCTGTCCTGTCGATTTCTCGATCGGTCGGGTAGAAAGCACACTTTTTTGGTTGACCGGGTGGCGATCAATATTGTTTTCGATACTCTTGATGATTGACCCGTGTTTTGGACGGATGTCAGAGGATTTGGTGTCTTAAAAGCATGAATTTTGGAAAGTACCAGAGGCTGGGCGCTTCGAATCGCGAAAAAACGGAGAAAACCGGGGTTTCCGGGGCCTTCCCGGCGACCCCGGGCTCCAGGGTCGCCGGCGACCCTGGGGGGTTTTCCCCCTTTTCGTCCCGTTTTGTGTCCGTTTTTTGCTGTTTTTCGATTCTTTTTTCTTCTGTATTTTTCCTTGACATTTTTGACCATTTATTGGCCTAATTTCCCTGTAGGAAACCTGATGAGAATCCTTGCATTTTATTTTGCAAAGTTTCAAATTTCCTGAGAAAGCCGAAGACTTTGTAGCGCAGAGCTGCCGATTTTCCGTCAGAAGCTGAAACTGGGTCAAACGATGTCGGAATGACCTGAAATTTGGTGTGAAGCCTCCTGAGCAATAAATAAGACCAACCATAGGCTTTTGTTTGAGTTTTGATGTCGTTTGGGGTCCTATCACTAGTAGACTTGCTTTTGTCGCAATGAAGATGTCGCGGTTTGATGTGCGGTCAACCGATGTCCGATTGACTTGAAATTTGACAGGGAACCTATTGGAGTCATTTTAAGATGATCCATAGGCTCTGTCTTGGAAACCATGGTCCCGGAGAGCTTTGCTGCCGAGAGGCCTGATTTGGCTTCCGAGCGTCAAATTATGGTCAAATGTTGTCGAAATGACCTGAAATTTGACGTGTAGCCCTTTATAAGCATTTTGAAGCCGTCCATGTGCTCTATCTGATGAGTAATGGCCTTGGTGGTTCTCGCCGCCGAGAGGCTTGATTTAGCCGTTCGAGGGTTGATGTAGGGTCAAACGTTGTCGGTTTGACTCGGAACTTGACGTGGAGCCTTTTGGAAGTATTTTGAGACCATCCATCGGCTCTGATCGAAGATTTGGTGTCTCCGATGCTTTTGCCGCCGAGAGCTCCTTTTCGGCTGTCGGAGAAGCGAAGTTAGGCCAAATGATTTTGAAATGGCCAGAAACTTCTTGTGTACTCCTCTTTTGGCTGTCTTGAAGAATCTTGTAGTTTTTGTTTGATTCTGACAAGATTTGATTTTTGGAAGTAGCATTGCCTATTTATGGCAGGTTGCGACTTCATGTAGCTCTTTGGATCTTGAAGAGGCAAAGTGACATTTTTGGTGTCAACAAATGCCCCCTCGAGGTACAGCGACGAGTTGCTTAACTTTTGTAGTCGATGTGCCTCGAAGAGATTTTTGAAGGAGAGCCTGTGACTTGACCAAGAGTCTTTGAGCAGTCTTTCTTTTTGGTATTTGTAGCCTTTTGAGCTTCCAGGGGAATTTTATGGTAGTGAAAGGGATCACGTACCATCTTGAGGCAAAGTTTTGAAGATGACATCAAGGATGTGGATTTGGGTTTTGACCTTGTGACCTAACAGGCTGTATGTGGCAGGTTAGGGGGTCGGGTTTGGTTTTGATCGTGTGACCCAACAAGCTGTATGTGGAATGTTGGGGGATCAATTTTGGTTTTGATCTTATGACCTAACAGGCTGTATGTGGCAAGTTAGGGGATCAGGTTTTGGTTTTTGGTTTTGGTCTTGTGACCCAACAAGCTGTATGTGGCAAGTTAGGGGACCAGGATTTGGTTTGATTTTTGTGGAATGTCAATTTCAAGATTTTGGCTCAATTTGGTAGATGAGGTTGGATGGTTTGATTTTTGGAAGCTCATGGGGCTTGGAATTTTCTTTGTATGGTCCAATCAACTCAAAAGAGGCATGAAACCATTTTTGTATGCTCTTGGTAAGAGGGATTTCTCTTTGACTAAAAGCCCAAAATTTTTTTTTTTTTAAGTGCCTAGGTGGTCAAACCTGGCTCATATGGGCTAACCCTTGGGACCTTAAGCTTTTGAAATGGCTTAGATCTCATATGGTGTCATTTTTGTAAAGAATATCCAAAATATCTCATTTGGATAGAGAATATCTAAGAATATCTTTACTTGGAGAGAATCTCTCATATTCCCTTTATTTTGGGATAGGATATCTCAAGATATCTTTCTTTTGGGAAAGAATCCTTCATCGATCTTATCTTTTAGGAGAAAATCTCTCATTGATTTCTTTTTGGGAGAGAATCTCTCAAGATATCTTTCTTTTGGGAAAGAATCTTTCTAATCTCTTTCTTTTGGTAAGGTTACTAATTAGTAACACTTACCTCTTTCTTCTTTCCTTCTTTGGTTTGCTCTCTTCTATAAAAGCAAGGAGGAGGTTGGATCTCTTGCTCTTATTACTTTCTTTTGCAATAATCTCAAGAGGGCTTCAAGACCAAGAGTTCTTCTTCTTCAAGATCTTCAAGACTTTTCTTCTTCTTCTCCATCAATGGCTTCAAGTGAGTTCCCCTTTTTCAAGAAAACTCCATTGTAGGAAAAATAAAAAGTTCTTTCTTCTTGTTTTTTTTTTGTTTCTTTCTTTTCTTTTCTTCTTTTTTTTTTCTTTTCCACGTGTTTGCTTCTTTTTTTTTCACACGTTTTTTTTTTTTGCTTTCTTTTCTTCTCTTTTTTTTTTTGTTTTGTTTTGTTTTTTTTTTTTTTGTTTGTGGGCCGTACGGACAGATCCGTACGGATCTGGCTGTACGGCCACGTGGCCTGTGGGCCATCTCCCTTTTTTTTCTTCTTTTTTTTTTCTTTTTTTTTTAAGAAAGTTTCTTTTCTTTTTTTTTGTTTTCTTTCCCCCTTTTTTTTTTGAGAAAGTTTCTTTTCTTTTTTTTTTCTTTTGCTCATCATGATAATGCCCCTTTTTTTTTTTGGCAAACCTAGATGTTCATGCATGCATTCAATTGTAAATTAAATTTGTAGCATGATGTAATAGCATACCTGAAAGTTTTCGCAAATTTGGGAATTTGGAACTCGCAGCGATGTTGAGCCCATCTTCAAGCTTTCTATTTCTTTCGGGATAGTTCCTTTTCTTCGGAATTGCCCCGTCATCATGTCAAAATTTCGCCAGATTTTTAGTGAGATTCTGTCATTTTGATGTTTGATCGTTTTCTTTTCCATCCTTTGCAGGTGGTTCCTCCAGAACGAACAAGGGTAAAGAGCCTGCTACAAGCGTACCTCGTCGATCTTCTAGATCTTCTAATCCGGCCGTTCAGCAGGCCTTTGAGAAGGTCCAGTATGTTGAGAGAAGTCTGGAAGAGTGCGACTCCCTCAATAGAGATGAGATGAGGCAGCGACTGATCACTCTCAAGGGAGAGGAATTCTATAAGATCATGGTAAGCAGTCGTCCATGGGTGATAGAAGATCAGAGCGTTTTGCCCAAGCCTACCTTCTTCTTTGGTGATGCAGTCCCTGATGACATGACATACCAGAGGAGGTGTTTTCAGTTTTCTTTCACAGCAGATGGTGAGAAGAAGACTGTTGTTACCCGGTCGACGTTTGATCGCACCGTCTCGATTCTGAGCCTGCCCCCACGTGCACTAAGAGGGAAGATCCTCCAAGCTGGGTGAGAAGGACAAATGTAATCAAGACGGTGTTTTTGTTGGCGGTTCTCCTGGATATACGGAGAGGTCGCCTGTTGACATGGACCTGTTGATGCCATCCAGCGGCTACCAGGGCCCTGATTATCCGTCGGTCGATTTGAGACCGGTGGGCCTTGGTATTTTCAGCGGTGACGGCAGCAATTGGATCAAGCCTTTTCGACTTCGCGGCCGTTTCAATGATGACTCCGAGTGGAAGTCGTGGACTGATCGCGTCCTGCTGATTGGAGGCGCCGTTTTGAAGGAGGCCGGGATTTTTAATGCGGTCCGCGCCTTTAGGGAGACCGTGATCTTTTCCGACGAGGCCTTCATGGCTATGCTGGAATCATTCCTCCCATAAACCAATACCTTCGTTGTGACGAATGGTGAGATTGGGTTTTCTTTGAAGGAGCTGAGCGTCATTACTAGATTGCCCATCCTCGGCAAACTCTATGAGGAGTTTATGCCGATTGACAGCGTCCTCGAGGGGCAGTCTGAGGAGCTCAGGCTTCTGTACTTTCAGCTCGTCGCCTTCTATGATTTTTTGAAGGAGAAAGAGGGTTTGAAAGTTAGATCCAGCAGTTGGAAGAGTTCTAGCTCTTCATTCCCCAACTTTTTTGATAGCAGAGAGTCTTCTGATGGCGTGACCCAGGAAGCCGGAGCTCAGGATCCAAGTTCAAAGAAGATCTTGGCCATGCAAGAAGAGTTGAGAGATTTCTGTGCCAGTACAAACGCCATATGTCCTGACATTGCACTGCGGAGAGATCTCGCTGTTTACCTCACTTATTGGATTGGTGAGGTTATTTTTGCTGGAGGAGATGGAATGCACATCAGGCCGCATTGTATTTTTCCGGCTTGTCAGATGGCGTTTGGAGAGTAGCTTGCTTTGGTGCCAGCTCTTTACTCCTACCTGTGTACCTAACTGCAGGCTGCTGCTTTTTTTGTTCGGCTTGGGCTTCCCATGAATAGGGTATTTTCAGCCCATATCTTTTATTCATGGTATGTATACCACTGTCCTGGCTTCCACCGGCTGGGTGCTGCACAGGATGATGATCCTCTGATGATTCGACTGGCTAAGGGCAAAGTCGTGTCCGAATCACTTCTGTTTGCCCGTATGAGGATCCGACGGTTCAGGGACGTCGAGATGGGGCAGTCTTCAGTGAAGCTTTCTCCGGAGTTGCGGAAGAAGGCTTTTGATTTTGGTGCCTCCCGAGACTCTACCAGGGCGGGGTCGGGAAGGCATTATTCCTTGACGAATGCAGAGAGAGAGTGGCTTTTCAGCATACGTGTCGGCACGATGGTGTACCGTAGACATCTTTTCGTCGACATCCAGCCGTATGTACCCTCTCGCTTTGCTTTGCCGCTGGGCTTTTCTCAAGGCGTTGTTGGAGCGCCTTCAAGCATGGTGAAGCGCTTTGGAGGCTTACAGGATGGGAGAAATGCATGGGCTTTCTATAGTGCTGAAGATACTACAACCATGATTTCTTATCCTGTGTTGCTGACTTCCCGGACTGCCGGCTTTGCGAAGTGGTTCGCGGAGAGTTTTCGGCATATCGGGGGCTTTCCAAGAAGGAGCTTGATGTGAAGCTGGCATCTGGAAAGGGCCTTGGAAAGTCGGATGGCGTCCGGCGAGAGGAAGTTTGGGCCTTCCTTTCTGGAGAGAAGCACAAGATAGGCTTTCTCGGTGACCAGGGCGTCATTGGTTCTGAAGCTGTTCGAGAAATACCTGATGAGGCTTTAGAGCAGCTAGAACAGGAGGAAGCCGAACTTGGAGCTTGGATGCAAGCGGCACAGAGGCAAGCTTCCGTGGAGTCTACTGGCAAGAGTAGACCATCCAGTGAGGAGTCAAGTGGGAAACCTGACTCTGACAGCGGGGCAGGTTCCTCCAAGAAGCGAGCCCGCCGGGGTAAGAGGGGGAGGAGTCATCATCGCAGCAAGGGGCAGCATGAGGACTCTCCTGACTTGGAAGTTCCTCTTACTATCAATGAGGATGTGCCAGTGGATACTGACGAGCCTCCAGAGAAGAGAAGCCGAGAAGAAGAGACCGTCGGTGAAGGTATGATTCTTCCTTTTTCTCTTTCCATTTGTTTTCATGGGCTTTTTCCATGTTCTGATTTGCTTCTTGTTTCTGCTTTTTTTTTAGCAGAGGAAGACTTGGCGATGCCTGAGGTTCCAGTCGATGAGGTGGTGACTGATCCTGTCGAGGCACCTGAAGAAGAACCGAGGGACTCTGGAGTGAATCCAGAATCTCCAATTGGTACGACTTCTTTTGCTTTTTTTTGTGTCTGTGACTTGGTTTGCTAACATTTTTCTTGCCAGCTGACTTGCCACAGGATTCCGATGACTTTGAACCATCGATGGACGCAAATGTTGATGATGCTTCCGATGAGTTCATGGAGGAAGAAAGTGTTCCGCCAGTCGTCGAAGAAGGTATTTTGTAGTTATAACCCTGATAATGATTTTCAAACAGGATTATATTCATATCTTTTTGTGTTTCTTTTGGCAGGTTTTGAAGTGACAGAGGAGGATCCGTCGCTTCCAGGGCAAGGGATGCCAGAGGTTAATCCAGAGGTAGAGACTCCTGGGACTAGTTCTGACAATGTTGAGGAGATTCCTCGTGCTGAGATTCCTTCCCGAGCAGGAACAGCTTCAACTGGAAAGAGTTCTTTTGTTACTCTTCCAGCAGATGATGACATGAGCGGCCGACCAACGGAGTTGGGCGAATCTTCAGCTGGACCATCTCTTCTTTTTGCGAAGAAGGTGGTGGTGCGGGTTCTGAACTCTTGGATTGAGACTCTCTTTTCTGGGCACTTAGAAGCCGGATTTAGCATGATCCAGCATGTGCGTGAGATTCTCGGTGATGCTGAAGAGGCTGGTCTAGATGTCACAGATGCCAGGGCGATCGTTGATAGGATCATTGAGCTGAGTGACAGGTGGTTTGAGACCATGGGTTTTCCTGATGATCAGTTCTTCAAAGAGATGTTCCTGGACCCTGCGGATAAGGCTCAGTCTAACCTGGATGAGGCTAAAGAAAGCAGGAAGCAAGCAGTCCGAGAGAAGAACTTAGAAGAGCTAACCATCATCGGGCTGACACATGACCTTAACATCCTTGATAGGGAGGTCGATGAGGCCAGGAAACGTCTTGAGCATCTGCACGCACAAGTTGCTGCCAAGTGGGCTGCCATAACAGAGGCTCGTGACAGGGAGAGTGCTTTGATTCGCCGGGTTGCAGATGCCAATCGAGTTCTTGAAAAGAAATCTCAAGATAGCGAACGATAGCAAACTGCTCGGGATAATCTTCCTGGTGCGAAAGAAGGGTTTCAACCCACCCCAGCATCTCATGGCAAGTTCTTGAAGAATCGTGCTCTGGAATCCTTGACGGCTGAGGCCAAAAGTTTGCTTGAGGAGCTGAACTCTTGGCTGGAGACCATTTTTTATTGAGCTCCTGTATTTTTTTTTACAAAAACCATCCTTCTCTCTTTTTTTGGTACCACTTGTATTTTTTTTGGTACTTACTTTTTTGTAGTGCTTGTGAACACTTTCTTTTTTTTTGGTACCACATGTATTTTTTTTGGTACTCTTTTTTTTTTGTAGTGCTTGTGAACACTTTTTTTTTTTTTTTGTAGTGCTTGTGAACACTTTCTTTTTTTTTTTGTTATCCCTACGCTCACTTGAATCTTTTTGTGATAAAAGTAATTGCTAAATGGGATGCCTTCTTTTTTTTTTTGTTATCCCTACGCTCACTTGAATCTTTTTGTGATAAAAGTAATTGCTAAATGGGATTTGATCAAAAAGTTATCATTTTGTGAAAATCTTTTGTCAAATGATTGTTTTGGCATGGAAGCCAGGTTTTTGTTTGTGGCATGGAAGCCAATTTTGGCATGAGAGCCAGCTTTTCTTGTGGCATTGATAGCCAAGTTTTTTTTTGTGGCATCTATAGCCAGTTTTGGTGGCATTGATAGCCGATTTGTGGCATTGATAGCCGGTTTTTGGTGGCATTGATAGCCTATTTTGTTTTGGTGGCATTGATAGCCGGTTTTTTTGAAATCCAAGTTTTTGTTTGTGGCATTGATAGCCGGTTTTGTTTTGGTGGCATTGATAGCCGGTTTGTGGCATTTATAGCCTGTTTTGATGGCATTTATAGCCGGTTTGGTTTTCAAAAATACAAGTATCGACTAAAAGTCGCCTCCCTGCTGAATGTTCTTGCAAGTATCGATGGAATGTCGCATCCTTGCTCATTCGGTTGCGAGTATCGATGGAATGTCGCATCCTCGCGGATCTGGGTGCAAGTATCGATGGAATGTCGCATCCTTGCTTTTCAAAAATTTTGGTTTTGCGGGTACTGACTTGATGTCGTTTCCCCACGATTTTTGAAATTTGTGGTTTTCTCGAACCTTTGAGTTATGGATATCAACTGAAATGTTGCGTCTCCATGGTTTTGGATTTTGCAAGTATCAACGAAATGTCGCTTCCCTGCGATTTTGGAAGTGTGGAACATGGTTCATATGCTTCCGATTTGAGCGAGTATCGACTAAGCGTCGCTTCCTCGCGGTTTTATGAAAAACCTTTTTTTTTGTTTAAAGACACGAGGGTCATAAGTTTTGACCTATAACCATTTTGGCGGTAAAAGGCAAGGTGGACTAGGGTGGAAATCCCTGAATCCGGATTTTGTTTCAAACCATGAAATTTGGGTTCAAGGGTTGAAAATTTTGGTCAAGTTAGGGAAAGGTTCCTAAACTTGGGTTTTTTTTCTTTTTTTTTTAACAATGAAACGATGAAAGTAAGCATTGTTTTAAATTTCTAGAAATTTCAACATTTGATATGAAAATTCTAAAAAAAGGGTGGGTTTAGCGAGCGTGTACCTGGAAACCGGTTTTGGCCATACAGGCATTGCTCTTACCCAGTTGGGTAAGTCTTCAAGGGTAGTACCGCTTTAAGAACTTGCCAGTTGATGGGCAGCATACATCTGTCACCTTCCATGTTTAGGAGTGCGTATGCGCCATTTGGAGAAAACCTTGTCGATGACGTAGGGTCCCTCCCATTTTGGCTCAAATTTGCCTTTGGACTTGTGAGCGAAGACCATTGGTCTTTTTACCGCAAGAACCAAGTCACTCTTTTTGTAGGCGTGTTGCCTGACCTTTTTATCAAAAGGTCCTGCCATGCGTGCTTGGTAAAGTTCAATGCTTTGTTGAGCTTCGAGCCGTCTCTCATCGAGATTGTCCAGCTCATGGAGTCGCAATTTGACATTGCTTTCTTGAGTCATGTCATTTTGCAAGGATACCCTCAAGGAAGGAATTTGTACTTCCAAGGGTACGACAGCTTCGCATCCATAGACCAAGGAGAATGGTGTGCTATGGGTTGGTCCTCGAACGGTGGTTCGATAGGCCCACAAAGCTTCAGACATTTTGTCGCTCCAGTCTCTTTTGTGACTAGAGACCATTTTTTTGAGGATTTTGTAGAGTGTCTTGTTGAAAGCTTCTGCTAACCCGTTTGCTGCCGGATTGTATGGAGTCGAAGGACAGCTTTGGATTTTGTATTTGTCGCAGAACCTGTAGAATCGGTGATCCCGGAATTGTGGTCCGTTATCATGGACGAATCTTTTGGGTATGCCGAAACGACAAATGATGTTGGTGCGCAGGAACTGAAGGACTGATGAGGTCTTCATTTCGTTGAACGCAAATGCTTCTGACCACTTGGAGAAATAATCCGTAGTGGCGAAGATGAAGCGATGACCTTTGCTCGAAGGGGGAGAAATAGGACCTATGATGTCCAAAGCCCAGGCTTCGAAAGGCCATGAGATCGCTGTAGGATGCAGCCATTCTGGAGGCATGTGAATGTAATCTCCATGAACTTGGTATTGTTGGCAGCGCTTAGCAAATTGCATTGCGTCAGCTACCATGGTAGGCCAGTAATATCCTAACCTTTTTATCTGATCATAGAGCTTAGGTCCAGCCTGATGAGCTCCGCAAAGACTAGCATGAACTTCTTTAAGTGTTTCTCCAGCCTCTTGTTGTGACAAGCAGCGTAGAAGTACTCCGTTGAAGGATTTCCTGTAAAGGATTTTTGAAGGAATATCCAAATGAAAGCTTGGGGTTCGCCTTTGGATGCTTACCCGTTCTTTTGGATCTTCAGGTAGGATTCCGAACATAATGTAATCAATGAACGGATCCCTCCAGTCGCCGATTGAAGTTTGAAGGATTGAAATCCGATTTCCGACCACTTGGTGGCATTCAGCAACTGCTTGGTGTGTGTTAAGAGGAGGAAGGATTCTTCTTTCGCATACTGTGATTTGCATGTTTTCCCCTTCCTGGATTGCCATAGATGCGGCAAGTCCGGCTAGGGCATCTGCACGTATGTTTTCACCTCTACGAATGTGGGTGATGTGACAGATGTCAAACTTTTACAGAAGTGATTGTGCCTTGTTGTAGTAAGGCAACAAATCTGGCTTCCTGACTTCAAATTTCTGATTCATCTGGTTGACGATCAGTTGAGAGTCTCCAAAGACTTCCAGCATGGTGATACTGGATTCGATGGCGAGTTCCAATCCTAAGATCAGAGCTTGATATTCAGCTGCATTGTTTGTGCATGGTTCCAGTGGCGAGAAAGCGTGTGGAATCATGTACTTGTCGGGGCTAACAAAGAGGATGCCAACTCCCGAGATCAGCTGTCTTTTTTCATTCGTCCTGGTTGCACCGTCAAAGTACATGTCCCAGGAGGCACTTTGTGAGAAAGTCTCCACATTGTAGACTGGTTCGTCTGGGAGATCATCTCTGAGTGGAGAATCTTTAGGCAATGGATGCTCTGCGAGGAAGTCCGCTAGAGCTTGCCCTTTGATTGCCTTTTGTGGCACATGCCTAATATCAAATTGTGACAGAAGGATGGACCGTTTTCCCAGTCGAGCAGTTGAGAGAACCTGCCTTTGTGACAAGGACCTTCAAGAGGTTGACCCTCGAGACCAGGTACACTGTGTTGGAAAGCAAGTAGTGACGCAGCTTTTGTACGGCGAACATCACTGCAAGACATTCTTTTTCGACTGGAGAGTAGCGATGCTCTGCACCTACTAGCATGCGGCTGAGGTAATATAGAGCAGCTTCTTTTCTTTGATCATTTTCTTGCGCAAGCAGAGCTCCCAAAGAGTGATCAAGGGCTCTTGTGTACAAGATGAATGGTTTTCCAGTGGTAGGAGCAGCTAACACTGGAGGTTTTGTCAGGTATGACTTGATGTCTTGGAAAGCAGCTTCATAGTCAGCATCCCAGATAAAGTTTACACCTTTTTTCATCAACCGGGAGAATGGAAGGCATTTCCCCAAAAGATTGGAGATGAACCGTCTGATGTAGGCCAATCTCCCTTGAAGCCCTTTGAGTTCTCTCAAGGTTCTTAGAGAGGGCATTTCTAGAATGGCTTTGACTTTTATGGGGTCAAGCTCTATTCCAGCTTTCCGAACTAAGAATCCGAGGAACTTACCCGACGAGACGCTGAAGAAGCATTTCAAAGGATTCATTCGCAGTTTGTGTTTGCGAAGCCGGAGGAAGACTTCTCGAAGGTTTTCGAGATGATGTTCTTTTCTTTTGCTTTTGACGGCGAGGTCATCAACGTAACATTCAACCGTCTTGTGCTGCATATCTTGGAATATTTTCATCATAGCCCTCTGATATGTGGCACCAGCATTTTTCAGACCAAATGGCATGACAGTGTAGCAATACACGCCAAATGGGGTCCGAAAAGATATATGTTTTTCATCTTCAGGATGCATCTTTATCTGATTGTAGCCAGAGAAACCATCCATGAATGTCATTCGCTCGAATCCACAGGTGTTATCAATCATTACCTCTGGTATGGGGAGCGGAAATTCATCTTTAGGGCATGCGCCATTCAGGTCTCTATAGTCAATACAGACCCTGATCTGCCCATTCTTCTTTGTCACGGGGACAATGTTGGCCAACCATTCAGGATATCGTTCCTCACGGATGAAGCCGACGATTTTGAGTTTTTGAACTTCTTGTTCAATTTTATCCATCACATCCGGACGGAATCTTCTTTGGCCTTGCTTGACAGGCTTGATGTCTTCTTGAAGATTGAGTTTGTGAACCGCTATTTTGGGATCTAAGCCTGGCATTTCAGCGTAAGACCATGCAAAGCAATCAACGAACTCACGAAGAAAGGCGATATACTTGGGTAACTCATCATCCTTTATATTCTTGCTTATGAATACAGGACGTGGGTTATCTGGTGTTCCCAAGTCTATCTTTTGAACAGGATCTTCTGTTGGAAGGTTCGAAGGTGGTTCCTCCACAATATTTTCGGAGGCTTCCAGCTCAACGAAACCATCTGGGTTTTCAAAGGCATTTCCAGACCAAGGTTTTGTTCCTTTCCACGGGTCTTCTTGATCGGTAATTTTCCCAAGGCTTGCTATGAGATGATCCCAATCGCCTGTTGAAACCGGGTCGAAGTAGGCTACTTCTTTTGGAGATGAGGGTTCTTCTGGGTCAGAAGTCCACACGTCTGTTCCATCGGACAACTCCTCTTCATTTTCGGAGAAATCGTGCCAATTGGATGAGCTTCCTGGATCTTTGTCAGGTGACTCATCAAAGAGATATCCAGGGAGATCGATGTCTTCATGGACTTGAGAAGTTGAGGCTTGGTCAGTATATTGACTTTTAAGCCTTTGTGTCAACTGTCTCAAGGGAGTGTCAGGATCATACCCTAACCCGTGTGAAGACTTTTCTACATAGCCGTAGAGTCTCCAATTTTCCAGCTGGCTTTTGGTCAAGACGGGCCCCAATGGTGTGAGAATACCACGACCTTCTCCCAAACCGACTGGGTTTTGAGCGTCATAGCCCATTTTCTTCATAATAGCTTGTGCCACAGAACTATATAAGGATAGTTGAGGCATACCTTCATTTTGGAAAGGTTCAAGCATGGAGTTTGATGAAGAAGCATCCGATCTATGGAAGAAGATCGGCTTTTCCTTTGCTGAAGTTGCTGGAACAACGAAGGAAGCTGACGTAGGATCTTCTATGTCAGAAATTATCTCCATTGGAGTGAGAGCAGGCTGAACTTGCTGAGTGTCAGCTTGGCTTGACGATGTGTCGTCTTCCGGCTCTGAATCCGAGTCCGTGTCTTGCATGATAGACACGAAAGAGACAACAAATTTGCCCCCAGGCTTTTGCTTTGCCTTCTTCACTTTAGTTGCGATGACCAAAGGCTTTAAAGGTTTGAGGGAGATGATGAAGGGAGTTTGAATGCTCTCTTCAGATTTACCGGATGGTTTGTTTTCTTCCGGTGATTGTTGAGGAGCTTTGCCTTTATCTTTCTGGAGATTTTCGGCAAAGGATGCTGTGTGCTTCTCCTCTTCTTCTTTTTCACCTTCATACATCTGTGAGTCTGCGAAGTGGACTTTTTTTATCTTTGAAGGGTTTTCTGTCCGCAAAGACTCGATGTATCATGCCGTCGTCGCCAACAAACTTGATGCATTGATGTAGAGTTGAAGGGACAACACCATTCTCATGGATCCAAGGGTGTCAGAGAAGGATGTTGTAGCATGAAGGGGTTTTTATTGCATACACTGTGACCTCAGAGATAAGATCACCGATCTGCAACTTGAACCTGATTTTGCCGATAGGCCTTTGAGTACTCCCATCGTATCCAAAGATAGATACAGATGTGTGGCTCAGCTTGCTGGGTGGGATGCCCAACTCTTCAAGAGCCGATGTGGAGATGAGGTTGAGTGCAGAACCTGGGTCGATCTGAACTCTGTGCATAGGCATTTCCTTGATATACCCTGTGAAGTACAGGGGTCGGTTATGCCTGGTTTCTCCAAGTAGGAGGTCGTCCTTTGTGAAGGCGATGGTTGCACTGGCTGCTTTTTTAACCGAGAGGCATTCAATGCATGATCCCTCAGTTTTCTTCTTTTCTCCCTTTGAGGAGGCTTCTGAGTTTTTGACCCGGTAATCCATTTAAATTTGGAGGACTTGTGGGGCATATTTGTCGACATCCTCATTCAGCTTTTGTAATTCCGAGATGAGATTATCACGAGTGTGCGGAGACATTCGCAACAAATCTAGGATGTGCAGACGTGCAGGTATGTGCTTGAAGTGTTCAATCAAGTCATACTTGAAAGCCTCCTTAGGGCCTGCATGTTCATCATTGTTGCCACTAGGGGCGCTTACAACATCTTTTCCCGAAGGATTTACATATGTAAAGGAAGATTGGTTGTAATTTTTGTGGTAGTCCCGGCTAGAGCGGGTGCCTCTACCAACTTCGAGAGCTTCTTGAGAAGGGTCTTCGTTTGGAAGATTGTCTTCAGGATCAAGAGGCTGTCGTTTTTCATTTGCTAAGGATGAATCAGCAGCAAAGTTGCCATCCTCAGTGATCGTGTTGCATGGAGCATTTTCCGGGAACAAGACCTGAACAGCATCCAGCAACCTTTCTTCTTCGTTGACTAATTCATCGTCCCAAGCATCAATGGCTGGGAATTCTTCAGTCAGGAAGGGTGTGAACTTTGAAGTCACAGTCTCAGGAGAAGAAACCTGAGAGGGTGTCATCTCAGTGAAAGTCACGTGAGACGAGGTGGCTTCAGAAGATACATTGCTAGGCGTCGCCGGAGTGTAAGTGCTCTCATCAGACGATGCTTCGGAAGAGCTATAATCCCGAATTATCACATTACAGGAAGCTCTGACGGGAGACGTCGCCTGATTGGAGTAAGACTCATCCTCGGATGTAAGAGGATCGTCTATCCAGCAATTTTCTCCATTTTCAGGAGTTAAGGGAGGATGTACCTGATGGTCTTCAGGGACTTCAGGCTCTAGATTGCGAGGAGGCTCGTTGACGCGTTCTTGCTCTTGTTCTAGAGCGAGTCGCTGCAAGATCCTTGCATATTCTTCAAGATCAGGCATGGGAGCCGGATCTTCTTCTTCATCAACTCTTTGTGGCTCAACATGGTTGATTTCCACTGGAGTAATGAGAGGTGCTGGGTCAGCAGCATTTTCTTGTACAGCTTCTTGGTCTTCTTCATCATTAGACCAGGATCCTTGTGGCTGTAGGGGGTTATACCAGATTACTGGCATAAGATAAGACTCAGGAACCCATTCTTCATCGGAGAGATATTCTCCTGTTTCAAGGGACTCCTCCCACTCATCTGTGTAGTTGGATTCGAATCCATCATCGGTGTCGCTGGATTCGTATCCATCAATGGAGAATCCAACTACCGAATTGCAAGAGTATGATGCCTCCTGCATGGCTTCTTTGAATTGAGGTGGCATGAAATCACTGAGAGTGAATTTCCTTACCCCCTTTGAAGTCTCTGGAAGGGATGTTTTTGTTGCCTCCAGTGAAGCGGTAGAGGAAGCCTCTGCCTTTTCTTTGACCTCTAGTTTTGGCTGGGTCTTCTCTTGCCATTTGAGCTTGAGGAGATGTTTCCTAGCCTGTCTTCGCTGTTGAGCTGTAGGCTTTGTTTTCACGACCTCCCAATTTTCATCTACCAGGAGATCGGGATGTACCCATATCGGTTGTCCGTCTGGTGTCGGGTAAGGAACCAGTTCTTCGGACGCTTGGATTGAGTTTATCACCTTGAAGGAAGTAGTGGTCTTCCTCTTCGGTGGTTTTGATGTTTGTCCACATGTCACCATGTTGACGGAGGCAGACCCATAGTTTTTGTAAAAGGTGATGACTCCATTTTTCCACATCTCATTTATTTTCTCTCTCACAACGAAGCATTGATTGAGAGGATGCGAGATCATCTGGTGGTATGGACAGTACCGAGGATCGTTGGTTTTGTCAACTTCACCCGGTCTTTTTGGTTCAGGCAAGGTGAGCTTGCCGTTTGCCACAAGAGCCCCGAAGATTTCATCAACATCTTTATCAAATGGGTATTTCTTCTCTACTCGTTCTTTGAAGGCATCTGAGAATTCAGGTCTCTTACCAGCAACTTTATTTTCAGCTTTCTTTGGTGGCTGAGAAGCTGACTTGGTCTGCACATTAAGGACCTCTTTTTTCTTTGGTTTAGAGGTTGCAATGGTGGTTGGCTCTTTTCTTGATGATTTCTGACTGTTGAGGTCTTTAATAACCGTTTCAGCTTCCATGGAAGCTTCTAGGAGTTCTCCCAGGTTTTTTGATTTGTTGCCGATGATCATGGAGCGGATTCTGGCTCTCATGTTGTTTCGGCAAATGTCGACTAGCGACGCTTGTGGCAATACATCAGAGCATTTGTATGCCATTGCTTTCCACTTGTGAATGAAGTCATATGTTGATTCATTCTCCCCCTGTTTTAGGCTGCACAGCTGAGCCATAGTAGCGGGATGATCTTCACCTTTGAAGTGAGTCAGGAAGCGTGTCTCTAGCATGGCCCAGTTTTGGATTGAGTCCTCCGGCAGAGTGGAGTACCAATCGAAGGCCGTACCTTTTAGGGTACTTGCAAAGAGGCGGATTTTGAGTGCATCTTGATCCGCGATAGCTCCCGTCAGGATCTTGAAGTGGATGACGTACTGTCTGGCTGATCCTTTCCCCGTATATGTTTGGAGAGTAGGATGCTTGAATTTGGTGGGGAACGGGACTGAGTCCATCCATAAGGGATATGGTGGCTTGATCCCATGCTCTTTGAGTATATCCTCTTCTTTTGCTTTGGCGAGGATACTGTCTACGTCCTTTTTGGTAAGGGCGCGTGACTCATTTTCTTCTCCATTTACCTCGTCGTTTTGATGATTCGGAGGAGGTTCATTGTTCGCCTGATTTTGGAAGGCGAGGAGAAGGTTTTCCATCAGAGTTTCAGTCCTCTGCTGGCCCTGTTCCAACTGCTGGATGTGGGTGATCGCATCTACGGGAGGTGGATTGCGGGGTGGTGGCTCAGAATTTGTAGCCAAGACATTCATCCTTCGTGATTCGAACGAAGAAACTGTCCTGGTGACTGAGCTGGGGCTCATTTTTTTTGAAGAAGAGCTTGAGGAAGGATCACTCTGCTGTCCTTTGCTTAAAGGAGCAGGGGATTCTTCTAAATGTCTTCTTGTCCTGGAGACGCTGCGGGTCATGGGACGTCGGACATGGATTTTTGTTGTTGATTTTTGGCGCCTTCTAGTTTTTCCAACCATATGGACGGCAACAACTTGGTTGGGTCCTTCTTTTTCGACCCATTTGGGAGAGACTTGGAGTGTAGGAGGCTGGGTCCTTTGCTTCTCTAGTCTCTTTTGCCGGTATGACACGCGGCGGCGTATACGACAAGCAATTTGAGCATCGGTCAGCTCTGGCTGATCTTTGACGATGAAGGATGTGCTCCCTCGGGCGCAGCAGCCGAGCCTGTCTTCTTTGCAGCTGGGCAAGGACAGGATGCGAACCTTGTCCTTCGCCTGTTGCAACGAAGCTTTGAATTTTTGAAGTTCGGCCCCTGTAGAGATGAAGGGTCGAACTGCAGGTTTGTAGGCCTTGGCAGGTGCTTGCAGAGGCCTTGTGATGCATGACTTGATTTTGGGCTTGTAGGAACAAGCCGGCTCATGCTGGGATGACTTGGAAGTCAGGTTGGAGATGGGTTTCTCCTCTTTCATGTAGGCAAGAGGGTAGAACTGGTTCTCCTTGAGTGGGGCCAGGAATGCTGGCTTGGTAGATGTTTGGGACCTTCTTTGTTTTGGTGAAGGTCTTGGGGACCAAGTCTTGGGATAGACCTGGTTGTTTGCAGGTCGAGGCTTCGTGGGGCTGCCACGGGCTTTAAGCCTGCTGGTGCTCGCCTTTGGTGTCACGGTAGTGACACGTTGAGAGGCGAGTTTCTGCTTCTTGGAAGGAGCAGTTTGTTCCTCAGGAAGTCGGAATGGTCCCAGCGTCCCAAAGACGATAGTCCGGGGAGTCGCGGTCGACCCGGAGTTCAGAGAGTTGCCGAGAGAGTTGACGCTTCGGCAGCTGATGGGGCGCTTGTAAATGCGCGTAGTTTGCTTCTGTTGAAGCATGATTTGGTGCTTGCTCTCATCGAAAGTAATGGTTAATGAAGCTGCCATTGTTAGTTTTTGAAAATTTCTGAAACAAGACCACATCCATTAGTAATCACAAGAATATAATGATCATAAATGGGAATTCTTATGGTTTCGTCTTTTCAAATTGCTAAAAGGAAGATGACCCAAGCAACATGAAGAAGGCAAAATGCCATAGAGGGTACAATTGTTCTGATTGCAGGTATGGTAAGCCCAGAATGGGCATCCCAGTGACTGCTAGAAGCAATTGTGAACTTAAATTCGACTTATCGAGAAGCAGAGCTTGCTCGAGGTAAGAAGAATATAAAGTTGGAGTTACAGATGTGCCGGTCGCAATACAGTAGACCCTGAAAGGGCGTACTAGTACCGCTAGACACAAATGTTTTGAGACTGCATCTATGAGATGAGATTCTCTGTTTTGAAAGGTCAAAATTGGATTCATCAAAGAGAGCAGATGGTATTCCAATCTAAACACGGGCTCAGCAATTTCCGCGAGCGCCAGTGCTCAGAAAGAAATGAACCATAATTTCTCGAATCTGAATCTAAAAATGACGAGTTTTTTTTTTTTTAAAGGCCAATATCGGGTTCATCAAAGAGAGCGAAAGGCACTCCAATCTGAACACGGGCTCAGCGATTTCCACGAGTGCCAGTGCTCAGAAAGGAGAAGACCAAGATTTCTCCAATCTAAACCCAAAATGACGGAAGTTTTTTTTTTTTTGAAGATTTTGAAGTTTTTTTTTAAAAAAAAAATATTTTTTTTTATTTTTTATTTATTTATTTTTTTTAAGATTTTTTTTTGAAAAATTTTTTATTTTTTATTTTTTATTTTAAAATTTTTATATATATTTTTTTATTTTTGAAAAAAAATTATTTAAAAGACGAGAGAGTACACATAGGCCTCCTAACCCGGTCTTATGAAATCTTGATTGATAGAATTGCCCACAGGTAAGGGTAGGATTACTTAATGAACCCGTTTGGAGGACCCTTGCCTAGAACAGTCAAGCTGTCTCCACACTCTGGACAAGGCTTTTCTTTGAATCAACCATGATCAAAGAACACAGTTGGTTTAACCTTAGTGGTCTATGTCTTTTTTTTTAATTATATTTTTATTTTATTATATATTTTTTTTAATGAACTCATCGAAGAGAAACGATGGCCCAAAACCTTAGTCGAACAGGCTCAACATTTCTGCAAGCGCGATGAACGATAGGAACGGATCAAGGTTTCTCAATTTTGAATCCAAAATGAGAAATAAAAATTTTTATTATTTTTTTATTATTTTTATTTATATATATATATATATATTTTAGATCTTTAATGAACTCATCGAAGAGAAACGATGGCCCAAAACCTTAGTCGAACAGGCTCAACATTTCTGCAAGCGCGATGAACGATAGGAACGGATCAAGGTTTCTCAATTTTGAATCCAAACTGAAAAATTTGATTTTTTGTTTTTTTTTTTTTTGAAAAGAGAAAGAGTGGAAATAAATTCAAAGAATTAAAATTTTCCAAACAAAAAATCTCATCTCATTTTTTTTTCTTTTGTTTTTTTTTAGACTCCAACATAGGCCACCAATTATAAAGTAGCCAAGGAATCGAGAAAAGAAATATAAGCATAGAGCAAAATATATGGTATGCAAATATTTCATTTCTAGCATCGTGTTCTCAAATAAACGAGTCCCACCGGGTGTGCTAGCCTGATGGACCGCGCTCCTGCTCGGTTCTACCGAGGTCGGCGGACGTGGGATCCATTTGGTTCCGACCCTTTCGTAACCGGGGGGCAAGGGCGTGCATCAACATTTCTTTTTTTTGTGTGGGTGTGCCAGATTTTCTATTTTACTTGGAATTGCAAGTGGTGATCCGGAGATCAACCTTCGCAAGTAAAAAGGAAATCAACTTCTTTCAAGTTTTCCATTGCACATATATTTAAGAAAAGAGACATTTTCTTCGTTTACCGTGAAAGGCGATTTTTTTGGCATTTATAGCCGATTTTGGCGTTTATAGCCGATTTTTGGCGTTTATAGCCGATTTACAATCCTTATCAATAATGAAAGACAAGAGTTGTGATTTTTGTCTCTTTTGAAAAAATACAAACTACAATGAAAAGCAAGAAAAGGAGGATCTAACTTCTCAGGAGATTGTGGGGGACCCGTTTAGATTGACGGTCGCAAGCCATATGTGGGCTTCGCCATCATCCATGCAGATGAGAAAAGAGGATGCTATTGATTCGCTTGGCTTGGCTATAACCTCAGGTTTTTAGAGAACAAAGACCAAAAGAAGGTCCTATGTCCAATGAAAAGCCGAGTAAACGGGCTTGAAAAGCCATGTCTAAGCCATTGGCGGCAGAAGGAGAAGGCAAGGACCTTGGGGGGGAGTACCCCCCAAGGGACTTTTGTCACCTTGTTGCGGTGGTCGGTGTAGAACTTCCGCAGAGTTTTCTCTCTTTTTTCTTTCTCTGGATTTCTGTGCTTTGTCTGTCTGTGTGTTTGTGCTTTCTTGTGATGATCCTTTCTTCTTGGAGAGCTCTCCTATTTATAGGCTTTTAGGTGGCCATTTAGGAGGGTTTATGAGCTTTAATTGTCATAAAGCTACATAAAGGGAGGAGTTACAAGATTGAATTCTTTATTTTGTAACTCCTTTTTCTTGGCTTCTGATTGGCCGGAGGAGATTGAGGGCATTTAATCGCCTTTAATCGCCATGATGGGAGGAGTTTCATGGGTTAAATGCCAAGAATCTTTTGACTTATAACTCCCGAATGCTTGCTTCTGATTGGGCCGTCCAAAGAAATGGATTAATGACTATAATAAAGCTAGTCAATTAATCGCATTAAGTGGTCGCCGAGCAGTTGAAGAGTCGCGGGCCGTGCCGCGTCTTTTGGGATTCTTCTGTCGATGATCATCGATGGATCTTCATGTAGATCGACATCAGATGACCATATAATTTCAGGTGTTTGTTGCCAACAGCGGGTCGGTGCCATCTGTCCTATCGATTTCTCGATCGGTCGGGTAGAAAGCACACTTTTTTGGTTGACCGGGTGGCGATCAATATTGTTTTCGATACTCTTGATGATTGACCCGTGTTTTGGACGGATGTCAGAGGATATGGTGTCTCAAAAGCATGAATTTTGGAAAGTACCAGAGGTTGGGCGCTTCGAATCGCGAAAAAACGGCGAAAACCGGGGTTTCCGGGGCCTTCCCGGCGACCCCGGGCTCCAGGGTCGCAGGGGTCTGCGACCCTGGGGGGTTTTCCCCCTTTTCGTCCCGTTTTGTGTCCGTTTTTTGCTGTTTTTTTATTCTTTTTTCTTCTGTATTTTTCCTTGACATTTTGACCATTTATTGGCCTGATTTCCCTGTAGGAAACCTGATGAGAATCCTTGCATTTTATTTTGCAAAGTTTCCAATTTCCTGAGAAAGCCGAAGACTTTGTAGCGCAGAGTTGCCGATTTTCCGTCAGAAGCTGAAACTGGGTCAAACGATGTCGGAATGACCTGAAATTTGGTGTGAAGCCTCCTGAGCAATAAATAAGACCAACCATAGGCTTTTATTTGAGTTTTGAAGCCGTTTGGGGTCCTATCACTAGTAGACTTGCTTTTGTCGCGATGAAGATGTCGCGGTTTGATGTGCGGTCAACCGATGTCCGATTGACTTGAAATTTGACAGGGAACCTATTGGAGTCATTTTAAGATGATCCATAGGCTCTGTCTTGGAAACCATGGTCCCGGAGAGCTTTGCTGCCGAGAGGCCTGATTTGGCTTCCGAGCGTCAAACTATGGTCAAATGTTGTCGAAATGACCTGAAATTTGACGTGTAGCCCTTTATAAGCATTTTGAAG
Organism: Litsea cubeba; assembly: GCA_012931725.1. Lineage (NCBI taxonomy): Eukaryota > Viridiplantae > Streptophyta > Magnoliopsida > Laurales > Lauraceae > Litsea > Litsea cubeba. The sequence goes on along the minus strand of CM022944.1, from coordinate 94,549,196 downwards.
CCGTCCATGTGCTCTATCTGATGAGTAATGGCCTCGGTGGTTCTCGCCGCCGAGAGGCTTGATTTAGCCGTTCGAGGGTTGATGTAGGGTCAAACGTTGTCGGTTTGACTCGGAACTTGACGTGGAGCCTTTTGGAAGTATTTTGAGACCATCCATCGGCTCTGATCGAAGATTTGGTGTCTCCGATGCTTTTGCCGCCGAGAGCTCCTTTTCGGCTGTCGGAGAAGCAAAGTTAGGCCAAATGATTTTGAAATGGCCCGAAACTTCTTGTGTACTCCTCTTTTGGCTGTCTTGAAGAATCTTGTAGTTTTTGTTTGATTCTGGCAAGATTTGATTTTTGGAAGTAGCATTGCCTATTTATGGCAGGTTGTGACTTCATGTAGCTCTTTGGATCTTGAAGAGGCAAAGTGACATTTTTGGTGTCAACAAGCCCCATCACGTGGTGGGGTCCCTCTTAAACGTGGCCCTGTGTCTTTCACACAACAGATTTAAAAAAAAAATTGGAGAGATGGTCTTTGATGAAGATAGAAACAAGTGTTGAACTAAATTGGGATAATGAACAATACTAGTTAGAGGCAGAAAGTTCCCACAAGCTAAAACCTAAGATTAGTCCAGACATCAATGGAGACAGAGGACCAGCCTTTGGCTTTGGCAAAATCTCAGCACGGTAGTCGGCAACACAGTGATGATCCATCCCAACTTACTGAGGAAAGGCAGCACCAACAAGACAGACAGGTCAGTTGATCCAATTCAAGAAAACATACCATTGACTCATAAACACATATGTATCATGCATCACCCAAATCCATGCATTTGCCCTCACACCCCGCCACAATATATACTAAGTAGAGTGCACACATAGATTAAAAAGAAAAAGAAAAAGAAAAGTAAAGTTGAAAAGTACAGGCATAACCTCATAATTCACAATCCACCGCCATAATCAAACATTCATCATAGTTCATCACCATAACTCATCATCATAAATTCACAAATCAAATCTCATAACTTATAACCCTCACCATTCAATCAAACATCACCACATCATAAGAGGAAAAGGTGAGTATAAAACTTAGTCCAACTTCTATTAAATATCCATAAGAGTCATTATATAATAAAGTATAATAATAAATTGGGTTAACAAAGCCCAATCCTAAATAAAATAAATTGAGAGAGGTAACAACTTTTGCCCCCAAACCCTACAATAAGGCCTATTATAAACCTAGCCGGTCCTAATCAGCCATTTAGAGGAGATGAACCACCCCATTGAAGGCAGGGAAGCGGGCCATCCGTGCTTCCATTCCACTCATATGAGCCTCAAGTTGCCCTTGCACTTCCTCAAAGTTGTCTGGAGGATTCCGAAGAGCATCGCAGATTTCCCGAATCCGCCAGAAATCCTCCTGATAAGCTGTGTATGCTGGGTGGATGAGTGCTGAAAGGGTGGTGTTTTGCATCTCAAAATATTGCCTATAACGCCTCGGAACAGATGATTCGGCTTCGTGTGGACAGGATATGGTCATGAGCTCCAGCTGGTCCATTCGCCTATGCAGTGTGTTAAAATCATCTATAGGGGCCCTCTCGTTGGTAGTCTTCATAGCCTCCCAGATTTCGAACATTGCCCGAAGATCCAACATACTCCACAAAAGGGATTGAAGCACTTTGCTAATAAAAGCTGGTAGGTCTTCCAAGAGCCCATCATAACCGCGGAACCTATTAAGAGCAGTCCTCCCCACAATGCACAGATCTCCATATAACCCACAAATCGCTTTATATTTCATGACCAATAGGTCATATTTTCCGCGCTTAACCTCCACAATGTGCTTGTCCATCTCATCCTCAAATTGATAGACACAATCATAGGTAGCGGGAATAGAGGATTCATCCTCAAGGTAGAACTCTGCCCGCTCTTCAGAATCGTAATACCCTATCTTTTCATCCCCGGGAGACCAATATTCATCTCTTGGCAAGAAGGGCTTACAAGCATTAGAGCCCGTGACACCATCGACGACAAATGAGAAGATTGGGGAACCGGCTATCAGGAGAACTCAAACCTGCAAACAAATATATACATCTGGCCTTAGAGACTCTCCACATGAAAAACATCTCGAACAAAAAAAAAATATAAATAAATAAAACAGACAGGTCACTTGGGCGCCCCAGGGGTGACGCCCAGGTCTATTTCAATGGATTCTCCCTGAAGAGTTCAGTTTCAGCTATGGTCACTCTACTGAGCCATCATGAATCTGTGGGAAGTATTTTCAGAGGTACTACAGGGCTGTCCTAGGCACCTTTTGAGAGCCAAAAGTCCAAACTACATGCCCATATAACACACCGCCTTAAAACACGAAGGAGAGGAGATAACAAAATACTAATGAAAGTAGCCTCATGAGATTGAAAACAATACAGTAATAAAAAGTTGAAGCACAGAATAAGGATTAAAACAAATACCTAAAACAAACAAATTAACAAACAAAACAAACAAAAAAAAAAGAGACCGACCACCTGGGCACCACAGGGGTGGCGCCCATCCCAGACTAGAAATATCCCCTTGGGGATGTCATTGTTTGGCCAAGGTGAGACCCTTAGTATTGCTGAGTCGTGTTCTTATATCATGTTGCGAGTCTGAAAAGAACCAGAATTTAGGAAGACACCTTAGAAATTCAAACTCGCGAGTCCTTAGTGCAAACCGAGAGGATAGGCACCACAGGGGTGGCGCCTACCCTCCACAATTGGTGCCTGCTAATTAGAATGTCCCAACCCAAACCATGGAAACTTACACCAAGTTGACTAAGTAAAATTATCTAGACAATTCAAAACACATGTGAGGCATGTTATTCACTCCAAAAGAAAAGAGAGGAGAAGATACTCACTTGGAAGCAAGGGAGGACTTGAGAATTCTGAGATTCGAAGTCTGGAAGAGCAAGAGTTGTAAGAAATTCGTAGCTTTGATTCCCTTATATAGATTAGAGTTCGAATCCCATAAGGAATTAGAGAGAGACGAAATTCCACCTAGGCGCCACTCCTTGGGCGCCCAGGTCACTTATCTCCTGCATTCAGAACTCTAGTCTGCAATGGACTGTAAGTCTTGGAGACGAAACTCCACCTAGGCACTACACCCCAGGCGCCCAAGTCACCTATGAAACTCAAACTTTCACTCCGACAAGAACTCTCACTGCCATGGGTTGAGCACGAACTCAACTTCGAGACCATCTCAAAGTTCCACCTAGGCACCACTCCTTGGGCACCCAGGTCACTTGTCTCCTTAATTTGGAAACTCAACTTCGAGACCAACTCAAAATTCCACCTAGGCACCACTCCTTGGGCGCCCAGGTCACTTGTCTCCTTAATTTGGAAATTCAACTTCGAGACGAACTCACAATTCCACCTAGGCACCACTCCTTGGGCGCCCAGGTAACCCATTTCCTTGAATTTGAAATTCTACTTCAAGACCAACTCTAAATACAACCTGTTTCGTTAAAGTCAAAACTTCATTCCAAAACTGAACTAAAACTACATATTGGATGCCACTCCTTTGATGTTCATGTGACTTGTCGTCTGGATTAGAATTCTACTCCAAGGCAGACTCTGTTCATGCAATTCCACCTGGGCACCACTGATGAGAATGCAAAATGTTATATTTTTCTCTATTAATGTTTAGTCCTTTATAATTATTTGATGCCTAAATGTACTCACTATTCTTATATTTTGCTTTAGGATGCAAATGGAGGTGCTGTGTGCAAAACAAAGCTAGTTGAGTGATTCTTGACAGTTTTGACATCGCTTCGTAATTTGGGCATAACTCTCTCCTCCGAACTCCAATTGAGATGATTCAAGATGCCATGGAACGCCAAGAAAAAGATCTACAACTTTTATGTTTTGAGTTTTGAGATATTCTGTTAGGTTTTTGTTTATTGCAATTTGATGGATGCATCATTCATTTTATTCATCATTTGAATTCACACACATGCATTGATTTAGAAAATCTTGAAATCTTGATTTACACATGCATTGTTTTAAACCTTGTAAATCATATGTTTCATGCATGTTTTGGTTTTCATCTTGGATGCATTTTATTTGAAAAAGGATTTTTACAAATCAAGCTAGCCAATGATTTAAAGTTTCAAATGATTTTTGGCTTTTTATGTTTCATGTTTTTAAGCCGCTTAGAATGATTTAAAACATGATTCCAAGCTTGATTTATTGGCCCAAAAAATCCCCAAGGAAAAATACTTTAAAATATGCAAAATAAGCATTTTTGGGGGAAATGGTCCAGGGGACCCGGTCGACCCGCAGTGTGGCCGGTCGACCGAGCCCATGGACCCGGTCGACCGAGCCCACTGCGGGTCGACCGGGAAAGAGCCAACGGCTCTTTTTCAAACGGTCAGTTTTATGACCGTTGGAGGCCAGGTCGACCGGGGCTTTTATGGGGTCGACCGGGCACTCGCAGAACTCAACTTTTTGAGTATAAAAAGGGGTTCATTCCCATTTAAAGTGGGTTGATCAAAGTGGAACTCTCAAGCCTTCTTGAGGTGTTTGAAGAGAAGAAAAAAAGGGGATGAACTAAGAGAGACCAAAAGGGTCATTAGTAAAGCTCAAGCTTGGATTAAGGAAGTTAAATCACTAAGTAAGCTTTACCTCTCTTAATCATTTGTTATATGCTTAGTTTTAAATCTTTGGTAAATGATTTTTAGCATGATAACAATGATGTTTTGAATCCTTATCATATTTAATCTTTGATCTATTTGTATTGGATTCTACTTCTTGATTCAAACCAAGTTTTGTTTTATAAACTTTGTTAATCATGTTTTGTCAAAACCTTTGATTTGTTTTATAAACATGTTTCATTAACTTGTTTGAATCATCTTTGTTGTTTTCATTCATTTGAACTTTAGTTAAACTAATTTGTTTTGAAAACAACATTGAATGTGCATCACATGTTTAGACATAATTAATTTCATACAACTTGTGTCATCTTGATTTTCATAAATCATTTACAAGTTAGTATTTGTGTACATGTGATTTGCATAACACTTCAATCAATCTTTTTATGAGCATTAAACTTTTGAATTGCTTTAAGCATAAAATAGATTGAGCTTAATTTTAAACTTGATTGAAGTTTTCACACACACACTTCATTAGCATTCATCTTTGTAATTCTTAGTGTTGGTGTGAGTTTGTTATTCACTTTCATATCCGCCTATCTTAGAGGCAAATTATTGAGCTAAATTGTAATCTCTTAGAGTGTTTTTGTGAAGACACTTTCTTTGAGAAAAATCTATTGTTGTAAGGTTATTGCTTAGCCATTGAAAAGCATCTTGAATAGGTTGTTGTTAAGCCTTAAAAAACAACATTGTAAGGTTATTGCTTATCCTTGGAAAGCATATTGTAGAGGTTATTGCTTAGCCTTTTGAAAAGCATAATAGTGGAAATCCGGTGGGGTGTTGGATACACAAGCCGGTAGTGGATGTAGGCATTGAGGCCGAACCACTATAAATCTTTGTGTAGTGGTGATTGTTTTTTTGTGGTGATTGTCTTGTTTAGCTTCCGCATTATGTATGTTAATCATCACATGTGACTAGTTTGTTTTAAAGAAATTAAAATTGGTCATAATTAGTCATTAAGTGTAGCTCACCCTATTCACCCCCCCTCTAGGGTTAGGATCCCAAGGACTTTCAATTGGTATCAGAGCCTCGTGCTCTATATTAGGATCAAGCGTTTTGGAACTCTTGATTAGGTGTAAAAACCTAGAGTCAAAACCCTAGTGTTGTGCTTCTATGAAAATCATTAGAATGGATTCCACTATGCTAGACTTTGTAGATTCTTCTAGATCCCCTCTTCTTCCATCTATTGGAGATTCAAACATTGAATTTAAAGTATCTCAACTTGAATCTAAGCTTAAATTAAAAGAAGAAGAAATTAATGAAAATGAAGATGACATTCAACAAGCCTATGATGAATTATGTACATTTTCCTTAGAGCTTGTTAAAAAGAATAAAAGACTACAACAAGAATCTAAAAGACTAAACAAAGAATTAGCCTCTTCTAAAGATGAACTTAGAGAGAAAGAAGAATTAATAAATTGTGTAGACTCTAAGTTTATGATCTCTTTGCATAACCTACAAAATGCTCAAGATGAAGTAATTGAATCAAAGATAGATTATGATAATCTTAATAAGGAAAATTCAAGACTAAGAGATCAATTAAAAAGGCAAGATGAAAACATTAACAACCTAGAATCCAAGTTGAATATCTCTAAGGAAAATTTATCTAATGCTCAAAATAAGATAAATACTCTAGAACTTGGATCAAATGTGTTTAATGAAGTTAAATTTGAATTAAAACTTGCTCATGAAGAGCTAAACAAATTTAAGGGAATTGAACATGAACTAACAAAAGTTAAAAATGAAAATTCAACCCTTAAAAACCAAGTCACTCAACTTGAAACCTACAAACATAAATATGAGTGCAAATTTACCCATAGTGAAGAAAAATTTGAAAAGTTATTTAAATTGGGTAAATCAAAAGGAGATAGGACGGGTCTTGGATTTGATAGGAATATTTCTCATGACCCTAAGTTCACCAACACCTTTGTGAAAGGTGAGTCCTCTCTCTCTAGCACTCACACTTCCTTGCCATTACCTAAATGTATTATTGTGGCATTGAAGGACATTTTAGGTTTGAGTGCAAATCAAGGAGAAGCAATGTGTCTAAACCCATCTTTGAACCAAAGAAAGTAAAATCAAATTCTATGATGGTTAAGACACTAAAACCAAGGAAGACTCCAAGAAGACTAAACAAGTAAAACCTATTAAAAAGGAGTCTCCTAAAATAGATTCTAAAAAGGTTAAACAAGTTAAACCAACTCTAAAAGAATCTATTAACAAAAAGCTTCTCAATCTTCCTCCCATAACACAACAAATGAAGGAACTTTTGAATAAAGTTGCTAAGTTAAATCTAAAATTCAAAAGTCAAATAAATGGAGGAAATAAGAAGAAAAGAAATCAATCCCCTAAGAAGAAAAGTCACCAACCTCAAAAGACTAATCACCATCCTAAGCCAAATTTAGTTAAATCTAAACATCATGGTGATAAGTCTAAATTGAAAATTTATCAAGTCAAATCTCCAATAGTTGGTAAGACTTTTAAGATGGACCTCAAAGACCAACCCTCCCAAGACCTTAGGTGGATTCCAAAAGTTATTTACTTAGTCAAACCTTAAGGCCTTGGACCTCATTGACCAACCTATTCTTTATAGTTAAATCCTTTTGTTGGTCATGATTGCATTTGCATTTATGTTCTTTCATTAGTTACATTACTTTAAATGCAATGTTTATTTGTAATCAATTGATTTTGTTTTCATGCACCATACTAGTTACATATCATGGTTTTCAAAATCTTTTGATTATAATTTCTCATGTTAGATTTGCTTTTTGCTCTCATATAGTTATATCTTTTGTAATGCATTTCTACATGTTCAATTGATTATGATTTCAAAAGCTTTCATAGATAGACCTTTCATAATCGATTGATGTTGCAAAATCATTTGTTTGCATGTCTTAGTAAGATTTGTTTTGAAAAACAAATGATTTGAAACAATTTAGTTTTTCCATAGATTTCTAAGTTATATTTTCATATGGAAAATTATTGTTTTGAAAAACCAACTTGTATATGCTTCAAATAAGTTATATCTTTTAAAACACAAGTTGAAAAAAGTTTTATCTTCATTTTCATACTCATTTTGTCCATTGTTGGATTTTGTTTATGATTTGAAGATTGTTTGAATGGAATTGCTTTAGAATATTTTTAGTTATAAACATCAAAGCATGTTCCTTGTTTTCATTTCCTCATGCATTTAGTTATCTTAACTTAAATGGAAATGAATGTTGTCATAGGCAATTTGCATCTTTTAGTTACATTCTTTTTATATGCAAATGTCTATTAGTTCCTTGTTTGGTTGTGCTTGATTTTAGTTTTATTTTGAAGACACCATTCTAGGACTCTAAAAATCCATCTTTTGTGCTTTCTTAGTCATTATATTTGAAATGGTATGGTTATGATGTTGATCATGTGTATCTTTTCTTATTGTTGTCATTCCTATACATGTTTCAACTTCCTAGTAGTGTTCTAATCATATGAACCTCTTTGAAATCCATTTCTTGTATTTCATAGTTATATCTATTGTGTGTTGGATTCTTAGATGATTGAATTCATATGATTAGACACTTTTGTAAATTGCATAGTCTTCTAAGTTATATCTTTTATGCAATTTCTCTTGTTCATCACTATGTTCATTAGTCATATCATTAAAAGTGATGAATAATCATTTTATGATGCTTGTTGGAATTTTGTGTTTGTCACATTCCATTAGCATCATAATCTTCATGATTGCCACCTCTCATGCTCATATAGGTAAATCACGTGACCACCATGTTTATGTGTTCATAATCTTGGTTGGTTAATGGTTGAGGTAGGCTTCATGATTGAACTTCATTTCATTCATCTTGTGCATGATAGTTATATTTAATGAATGTATGAAATGATTTCAAAACCTTCATAGCATATGATTTTCATAGTTATATTGATTGATGCTATGTTTAGTATATCCCAATGACCTTGCCCTTTACTTTGGTAATTTGATCATATTGAACTTTATAGTCAAATATTATTATCAATTGAATCTAAACCTTCACTTGAAGTTAACCCTCAATTGGTTAAACCATCTTCTTCTTGTACCTATTAGTTAAATCCTTGTCAAAAGTTGACAAAAGAAGAGTATGGATTGAGGGGGAGTAAATCTTCATAGGAAGTATTAGTTTTGATCAAATTCACCCTTATTGGCTCTTGATACCCTTATAGCTTATTACCCATGCATGATGACCTGTTATGTACTTCATTTTCGATTTCCTTTGTTAACAGGTGCTACTAAAAGGTATTTTCCTTGTTTCATGTGTGTAGGTACCCCTCCTCAATTGATACCTTTGCAATTTAATGGCAAAGGGGGAGAAAGTTCTCAAGCTTAATGGCAAAAGGGGAGAAAGAATTAAGGGGGAGAAAATGCTAAAGGTGGAGAGAATGCACATCTTGCCAAAGAAGAGTGCATGGTCAAAAGGGAGAAATGAAGAGAAGAAAAGCTTGGGAGCTAAAGAAGTTGCTTGGCCAAAGAAAGGAAGATGGAAAGAAAGCTTGAAGAATGATCAAGCTCCAAGCATCAAGAAGAATGAAGAATGAAGCTAGAGCCCAAGCTAAATGAAGAAGCATCCAAAGAGATTTCAAGAATTGTCCAGCCAAGGAGGAGCTGAAGACTGTGTGTGAACTCTTAGTGTTGAGCAAGGTTTGCCAACATATTGAAGGTTTGCCATCAAATTGCAAAGGGGGAGATTGTTAGGTTTTTGTTTATTGCAATTTGATGGATGCATCATTCATTTTATTCATCATTTGAATTCACACACATGCATTGATTTAGAAAATCTTGAATCTTGATTTACACATGCATTGTTTTAAACCTTGTAAATCATATGTTTCATGCATGTTTTGGTTTCATCTTGGATGCATTTTATTTGAAAAAAGGATTTTTACAAATCAAGCTAGCCAATGATTTAAAGTTTCAAATGATTTTTGGCTTTTTATGTTTCATGTTTTTAAGCCGCTTAGAATGATTTAAAACATGATTCCAAGCTTGATTTATTGGCCCAAAAAATCCCCAAGGAAAAATACTTTAAAATATGCAAAATAAGCATTTTTGGGGGAAATGGTCCAGGGGACCCGGTCGACCCGCAGTGTGGCCGGTCGACCGAGCCCATGGACCCGGTCGACCGAGCCCACTGCGGGTCGACCGGGAAAGAGCCAACGGCTCTTTTTTAAACGGTCAGTTTTATGACCGTTGGAGGCCAGGTCGACCGGGGCTTTATGGGGTCGACCGGGCACTCGCAGAACTCAACTTTTTGAGTATAAAAAGGGGTTCATTCCCATTTAAAGTGGGTTGATCAAAGTGGAACTCTCAAGCCTTCTTGAGGTGTTTGAAGAGAAGAAAAAGGGGATGAACTAAGAGAGATCAAAGAGGGTCATTAGTAAAGCTCAAGCTTGGATTAAGGAAGTTAAATCACTAAGTAAGCTTTACCTCTCTTAATCATTTGTTATATGCTTAGTTTTAAATCTTTGGTAAATGATTTTTAGCATGATAACAATGATGTTTTGAATCCTTATCATATTTAATCTTTGATCTATTTGTATTGGATTCTACTTCTTGATTCAAACCAAGTTTGTTTTATAAACTTTTGTTAATCATGTTTTGTCAAAACCTTTGATTTGTTTTATAAACATGTTTCATTAACTTGTTTGAATCATCTTTGTTGTTTTCATTCATTTGAACTTTAGTTAAACTAATTTGTTTTGAAAACAACATTGAATGTGCATCACATGTTTAGACATAATTAATTTCATACAACTTGTGTCATCTTGATTTTCATAAATCATTTACAAGTTAGTATTTGTGTACATGTGATTTGCATAACACTTCAATCAAATCTTTTTATGAGCATTAAACTTTTGAATTGCTTTAAGCATAAAATAGATTGAGCTTAATTTTAAACTTGATTGAAGTTTTCACACACACACTTCATTAGCATTCATCTTTGTAATTCTTAGTGTTGGTGTGAGTTTGTTATTCACTTTCATATCCGCCTATCTTAGAGGCAAATTTATTGAGCTAAATTGTAATCTCTTAGAGTGTTTTGTGAAGACACTTTCTTTGAGAAAAATCTATTGTTGTAAGGTTATTGCTTAGCCATTGAAAAGCATCTTGAATAGGTTGTTGTTAAGCCTTAAAAAACAACATTGTAAGGTTATTGCTTATCCTTGGAAAGCATATTGTAGAGGTTATTGCTTAGCCTTTTGAAAAGCATAATAGTGGAAATCCGGTGGGGTGTTGGATACACAAGCCGGTAGTGGATGTAGGCATTGAGGCCGAACCACTATAAATCTTTGTGTAGTGGTGATTGTTTTTTTGTGGTGATTGTCTTGTTTAGCTTCCGCATTATGTATGTTAATCATCACATGTGACTAGTTTGTTTTAAAGAAATTAAAATTGGTCATAATTAGTCATTAAGTGTAGCTCACCCTATTCACCCCCCCTCTAGGGTTAGGATCCCAAGGACTTTCATATTCTTGCTGAATCAAGAAGTTTCTAGATCTGAGTTGTAAGAGAAGTATTCATATTTGATGCTAAATGGATGAAGAATCAAGCAGAAGGGCATTGTGGTAAATTTGATGAAATCAGGAGTTTCCCGGAACATATCCAATATTGGGCTCATATTGTCCGGAATGAAAAATGGTGCAACTTTAATTCTTGGTTCGAGTCCAACAGAAATCTAAATAGGAAGATATCACCAAAGAGAAGATTGTAATAAGTTTTAATATTTTATTTAATTTTTCTCTCTCTACCCATGTACTTCTTTAGCAAGAAAATTATCCCTCACGTCACTCTCCCTCTGAGTCTTTCTAATTTTTTATTCACTTTCTAATCCTCATCCAATACCAAGTCATCAACAGTCCTACCTCTCCATTCTATATAAAGCAATCCACCCACAGCAATATACACACAGACGTTCTCCCCATTACACATTTTCTCTCTCTTTTTATACCTTCCTCCATTGCAAGTTTTTTTCTCTCTCTCTTTCTTTCTTTTCTATTATTTTCTTTGCAAGTTAGTATGGCCCTGCGTGGCTAATTTTATTTAATTGGTTGAAGAAGACTGAAGCCTCGGAATAAATACTGTGAGATCTAATTTATTTTCATTATTCAATTTATGCTTTGAATATGGGTTGTTCTTCTGTGCTTAATTTGTTATCATGATTGTTTCGTTTAATTGCTAGGATGCATACTAGTTTATTTTTCGTTGCAATTTACTGCTAAATTAGAAATCAAATCCATAATTATTTGATCCCTCTAATTTGCGAAGAAACTAGTATTTAATAATTTGCTGCTTTGGAAATTATTATATATTAGGAAGAACACTTGGCTAAATTAAATGCAACCGCGTGTGCTTGTGTTGTTTAGATTCATCAATCTCTCAAGGTCTTAATGCCGTTACTAGATTAAATCTTTGGCGCTTGTCTTGGATTATTTAGTAATTAGGGATAATTAGAGCGCGTGTTTTCTAATTAACTAATAAGAAGG